>JARGYO010000162.1:24198955-24686455 GCA_029206835.1 Rana muscosa
GGGGGAGGGGCGAGAGAGGGGGAGGGCGAGAGGAGAGAGGGGAGGGGGCGAGAGAGAGAGGGAGGGGGGCGAGAGAGAGAGGGAGGGGGCGAGAGAGAGAGGGAGGGGGCGAGAGAGAGAGGGAGGGGGCGAGAGAGAGAGGGAGGGGGCGAGAGAGAGGGGGCGGGAGGAGAGAGAGAGGGGGGAGGGCGAGAGAGAGAGAGGGGAGGGCGAGAGAGAGAGAGGAGGGCGAGAGAGAGAGGAGGGCGAGAGAGAGAGGGGGAGGGCGAGAGAGAGAGGGGGGAGGGCGAGAGAGAGAGGGGAGGGCGAGAGAGAGAGGGCGAGAGAGAGAGGGCGAGAGAGAGAGGGGCGAGAGAGAGGGCGAGAGAGAGAGGGCGAGAGAGAGAGAGAGGGGGGAGAGAGAGAGGGAGGGAGGGCGAGAGAGGGAGGGCGAGAGAGAGAGGGAGGACGAGAGAGAGAGAGAGGACGAGAGAGAGAGAGAGAGGACGAGAGAGAGAGAGAGGGGGGGCGAGAGAGAGAGAGGGGGCGAGAGAGAGAGAGGGGGGGCGAGAGAGAGAGAGGGGGCGAGAGAGAGGGGGCAAGAGAGAGAGGGGGCAAGAGAGAGAGGGGGCAAGAGAGAGAGGGGGCAAGAGAGAGGGCGAGAGAGAGAGAGGGGGCGAGAGAGAGAGGGCGAGAGAGAGAGAGGGGCGAGAGAGAGGGCGAGAGAGAGGGCGAGAGAGAGAGAGGGCGAGAGGGGGGGAGAGAGAGGGGGCGAGAGAGGAGGGCGAGAGAGGGGGCGGGAGGGCGAGAGAGAGAGAGAGAGGGGGCGGGAGGGGCGAGAGAGAGAGAGAGAGGGGGCGAGAGAGAGAGAGGGGGGCGAGAGAGAGAGAGGGGGCGAGAGAGAGAGGGGGGGCGAGAGAGAGAGGGGGGGCGAGAGAGAGAGGGGGGGCGAGAGAGAGGGGGCGAGAGAGAGGGGGGGCGAGAGAGAGAGAGGGGGCGAGAGAGAGAGGGGGCAAGAGAGAGAGGGGGCAAGAGAGAGAGGGGGCAAGAGAGAGAGGGGGCAAGAGAGAGGGGGCAAGAGAGAGGGGGCAAGAGAGAGAGAGAGGGGCGAGAGAGAGAGGGCGAGAGAGAGAGAGGGGCGAGAGAGAGGGCGAGAGAGAGAGAGGGCGAGAGAGAGAGGGGGCGAGAGAGAGGGGGCGAGAGAGAGAGAGAGGGGGGCGAGAGAGAGAGAGGGGGCGAGAGAGAGAGAGGGGGGCGAGAGAGAGAGAGGTGGCGAGAGAGAGAGAGGGGGCGAGGAGAGAGAGAGGGGGGCGAGAGAGGGGGCGAGAGAGGGGGCGAGAGAGAGAGAGGGGGCAAGAGAGAGGGAGGGGGCGAGAGAGAGAGAGGGGGCAAGAGAGAGGAGGGGGGCGAGAGAGAGAGGGGGCGAGAGAGAGAGGGGGCGAGAGAGAGAGAGGGGGCGAGAGAGAGAGGGGGGCGAGAGAGAGAGGGGGCGAGAGAGAGAGGGGGCGAGAGAGAGAGGGGGCGAGAGAGAGAGAGAGGGGCGAGAGAGGGGGCGAGAGAGGGGGCGAGAGAGAGAGGAGAGGGGGCGAGAGAGGGGGCGAGAGAGAGGGGCGAGAGAGAGAGAGAGAGGGGGCGAGAGAGAGAGGGGGCGAGAGAGAGAGAGAGAGAGGGGGGGCGAGAGAGAGAGGGGGCGAGAGAGAGAGAGGGCGAGAGAGAGAGAGAGGGGGCGAGAGAGAGAGAGCGAGAGAGAGAGGGGGCGAGAGAGAGAGAGAGAGGGGGGGCGAGAGAGAGAGAGAGAGGGGGGGCGAGAGAGAGAGAGGGGGGGGAGAGAGAGAGAGAGAGAGGGGGGCGAGAGAGAGAGGGGGGGGCGAGGAGAGAGAGGGGGGGCGGCGAGAGAGAGAGGGGGCGAGAGAGAGAGAGGGGGGGCGGAGAGAGAGAGGGGGGGCGAGAGAGAGAGGGGGGCGAGAGAGAGAGGGGGCGAGAGAGGGGGCGAGAGAGGGGGAGAGGGGGCGAGAGAGGGGGCGAGAGAGGGGGCGAGAGAGAGGGCGAGAGAGAGGGCGAGAGAGAGGGCGAGAGAGAGGGCGAGAGAGAGGGCGAGAGAGAGGGCGAGAGAGAGGGCGAGAGAGAGGGGCGAGAGAGAGGGCGACCTGTTTTTTTGCGTGGGGTTTCCCCCTTAAAATCCATAATCCCTGGTATGGTCTTGGAGGATCCTCAGAGCACAAGTCCATGCCAAAGTCGGATCAGTTAAGACGATGATCTGACTTTGATCCAACTTCGTTGATATTTAATGGGCTGAAGGATTAAAGTCAGACCAAATTAGTGCAGGAACCTATTTCAAAGTCGGACGGACTTGTGTCGGACCAGTTAAGACGGCTCTCATAGGGAAAACATTGATTTATACACATCATGCAACAGGTGCTCCCAATGACGGCTCGTTTGTCGTACCAGTGTGAACACAGCCTCAGTGATGGTTCACACAGGGGCGACCTGTCAGCCTGACAAGTTGCACTCCATTCAGTACAATGGAACTGTTCTAATACGAGTGACTCAAGTCGCTTTGACTTAGAAAAAAAAAATTCCTGCACTACTTTGGGGTGACTGAAGCGGCTTGCATTGACTTCTATTAAAAGAAGTAGTTTGCAAGCCACGCTGAGGTCGCGCTGTGGGCAGGGCTGGACTGGACTGGCCTACCGGGATAACGGGAGATTTCCGGGTAGGCTGCCTGTCCTGGGGCCGGTTTCATTTGCGGTTGCGGCTGCAGCAGTGCTCCCTGTCCCCTCTCTCCTGCTCCTGTTTATCACGGAGCTGCCTGGCTGGATCTGTGTTCGGCGGTGACGCTGTCCCGCCCCCTTAGACCGGCTCGTGTGATAGTAGATAGAGTCAGCGTTCAGCCTATCACAGGAGCCGATTTAGGAGGGCGGGACCGTGTTACAGCGTCACCGTCACCGCCGAACACAGATCCAGTGTTAACACAGATTCCCCCTCCATACAGCCACGGAATGCTTGCAGAAGGGGAGGGGGAGGAGGAGGAGAATCAAGCATTCCGCGGCTGTATGGAGGAATATAGAAAGCTATATGCGGCCCCCCTGCTTCTCCTCCTATCCAACTTCTTTTGCTGGCCCCTCCCAGTTCTTGTGCCCCCCCCAGTGCTCTCCTCCCATACACTCTCCAGCCCCCCACAGTTCTCTCCACCTCTGTTCTTTCTGTCCCCCTGCTCTCCAGCCACCATTCCAGTGCTCTCCACCCCTGTTCTCCACCCCAGTACTCTCCACTCCCCCCAGTGCTCTCCACCCCTGTTCTTTCTCCCCCCCCAGTGCTCTCCCCATCACTCCCCAGCCCCCACCCCAGTGCTCTCCGCCCCCACAGTGCTCCCAGCCCTGTTCTTTCTGGCCCCCCCAGTGCTCTCAAGCTCCACCCATCACTCTCCAAGCCCCCTGTGCTCTCCACCCCTGTTCTTTTTGGCTCCCCCTCCAGTGCTTTCAAGCTCCCCACCCCCAGTACTCTCCGCTCCCCCTGCATTTTGTCCCCACCTATGTGCTCTCCAACCCCGCCAGTGCTCTCCCGCCCCCCATAGTGCTCTCCAGCACCCCATGCTCCCCACCCCTGTTCTCCAGCTCTCCCCATCACTCTCCAGCCCCCCATGCTCCCCACCCTTATTCTTTTTGCCCTACCCATGTGCTCTCTAACCCCGCCAGTGCTCTCCGCCCCCCATAGTGCTCTCCAGCCCCCCGTACTTTCCACCCGTGTTTTTTCTGGCCCCCACTGGTGCTCTCAAGCTCCCCCCATTTCTCTCCACTCCCCCCTGCTCTTTGTACCGCCCAGTGCTCTCCACCCCTGTTCTTTCTCCCCCCCAGTGCTCGCAAGATCCCCCCCCCCCAGTGCTCTTTACCTCCCACACTGTTAGCCCCCTCAGTGCTCTCCAGCCCCCCCCTCTCAGCCTCCCGTGCTCTCCACCCCTGTTCTTTTTAGCTCCCCCCAGTGCTCTCAAGCCCCCCCCCAGCGCTCTCCGCTCCCCACCCCTGTGATCTCCACTCCCCCCCTGCTCTTGATCTCCAACCCGCCAGTGCTCTCCGCTCCCCCTTCTCTCCAGCTCCGCCCCCAGTGCTCTCACTTCCCCAGGACCAGAGGACAGGCTGACTGGGGCCGGAAAATGAGGACGGCTGAAGGTGCAGGTGGCCAGGGACCACTCCATCTCACAGCAAACAGATCCTCTGGAAGGAGCACTGTCCCAATCCAAAACGAGAACAGACCCTGCCTGCTGATGGCGATCATGAATATCCTGCTGGCATGGAAGGTACCGTACTGAGCATCAACATCACACCTTCCCACAGACCGGGACTGCAGACTGGGGACATGGGGCATAGGAGAGACTGCATTTACGGGCACAGTAAAGCTGCATTTGATGAGCATAGTGAGGCTGCAATGACGGGCACAGTGAGGCTGCATTGACGGGCACAGTGAGGCTGCATTGACGGGCACAGTGGGGCTGCATTGACGGGCACAGTGGGGCTGCATTGACGGGCACAGTGGGGCTGCATTGACGGGCACAGTGGGGGCTGCATTGACGGGCACAGTGGGGCTGCATTGACGGGCACAGTGAGGCTGCATTGACGGGCACAGTGAGGCTGCATTTGATGGGTACAGTGAGCTGCATTTGATGGGCACAGTGAGGCTGCATTTGATGGGCACAGTGAGGCTGCATTTGATGGGCACAGTGAGGCTGCATTTGATGGGCACAGTGAGGATGCATTTGATGGGTACTGGTGGGGCTGCATTGAACTCTTGTATCATGTCTGCAGCCTCTGACCATCTCCTGTATCATGTCTGCAGTCTCTGAGGGAGTCTGGAGAGGAGTCAAGAGTGGGAGCACCGCCGGGATGGGGGTCATGGGAGAGGTCAGATGTGTGGGGACTGTGGAGAGGAGACTATTGGATAAAACCAGAGCCACCGAGCTGGAGCCGACTGACTGAGCCCTGCACGGTGTACCTGAGAGGAGGTCAGTGACAGCACCGCTAGGCCAGTCTGAGGGGGAGTCACTGATGTAAGGGGGGGAGTGAATACAATAATTTAAGGGGGCATTGATATAAAGGTTTCCCCCCTATATCAGTAACCCACCCCCCCTTACCTTAGTGTATTCTTTCTGCGGAAGGTGGTCCCCCCCCCACGTTCTGAGTTCCTGGGGTCCCCCTTGATGATGGACCACTTTTGACTGGAATTTGCATTATATATATATATATATATATATATATATATATATATATATATATATATATATATATATATATAAAGCCCTATGTGCTTTCATATCTGTCTTATCTATATATAATACACTCTTCAAATGTGCTTTAAAAATGTATGGTTTTCCCTTTCATGAACAAGAAAATAATGACATTATGCTGGTATAATAATGCTGTGGGGCTGGTATGAAATTTTTTCCAGGGCTGGATTTTATTCCCAGTCCGGCCCTGGCTGTGGGGGACAGCTTCCAAGTGCCAGGAAAGTACAAATTGCACCCAATTGACCCCTTTTTGGAAAGTAGACATTCCAAGGTATTTAGTAAGAGGCACGGTGAGTTTTTTGCAGTTGTAATTTTTTCCTACAATTCTTTGCAAAAATAGGATTTTTATACTCACCGTAAAATCTTTTTCTGAGTTCATGGACGGACACAGCCTTAATCTTGACAAAGTGGGTATTCGCCTTCATTCAGGAGTGACTAGGCAGAATGTGTTAACAAACTTCAAAGCTGAACAGCCCCGCCCAGGGGGCGGTCCTACTGGCTATATCCCCTCAGCCTGCACTAAGCAGCTCAGTTCGTCAAAAGCAGTACAAATTTAAAAAAAGGAGGGGAGGGTGCTGTGTCCGTCCATGAACTCAGAGAAAAGGATTTTACGGTGAGTATACAGTGGGTACGGAAAGTATTCAGACCCCCTTACATTTTTCACCCTTTGTTATATTGCAGCCATTTGCTAAAATCATTTAAGTTCATTTTTTTCCTCGTTAATGTACACACAGCACCCCATATTGACAGAAAAAAACACTGAATTGTTGACATTTTTGCAGATTTATTAAAAAAGAAAAACTGAAATATCACATGGTCATAAGTATTCAGACCCTTTGCTCAGTATTTAGTAGAAGCATACTTTTGATCTAATACAGCCATGAGTCTTTTTGGGAAAGATGCAACAAGTTTTTCACACCTGGACTTGGGGATCCTCTGCCATTCCTCCTTGCAGATCCTCTCCAGTTCTGTCAGGTTGGATGGTAAACGTTGGTGGACAGACATTTTTAGGTCTCTCCAGAGATGCTCAATTAAGTTTAAGTCAGAACTCTGGCTGGGCCATTCAAGAACAGTCACGGAGTTGTTGTGAAGCCACTCCTTCGTTATTTTAGCTGTGTGCTTAGGGTCATTGTCTTGTTGGAAGGTAAACCTTCGGCCCAGTCTGAGGTCCTGAGCACTCTGGAGAAGGTTTTCATCCAGGATATCCCTGGACTTGGCCGCATTCATCTTTCCCTCGATTGCAACCAGTCGTCCTATCCCTAAAGCTGAAAAACAGCCCCCACAGCATGATGCTGCCACCACCATGCTTCACTGTTGGGACTGTATTGGACAGGTGATGAGCAGTGCCTGGTTTTCTCCACACATACCGCTTAGAATTAAGGCCAAAAAGTTCTCTCTTGGTCTCATCAGACCAGAGAATCTTATTTCTCACCATCTTGGAGTCCTTCAGGTGTTTTTTAGCAAACTCCATGCAGGCTTTCATGTGTTCTGCACTGAGGAGAGGCTTCCGTCGGGCCACTCTGCCATGAATCTTGACAAAGTGGTACATCCCAAAGCAGTGTCAAAAACAAGGGGTGGTTACAGCATTAAAACAACTTCCCCCCAAAACAAAAACAGAGCTCCTCAAAGGAGGAGTTGTAACTCTAAACAACCGCCTGCAAAACCTTGCGGCCGAAAGAAGCATCCGAAGATGCACTCACATCAACTTGTAAAGTTTAGTGAAAGTGTGAACGGACGACCAGGTCGCCGCCTTACACACCTGGGAAACAGACGCTTGATGTCAGAAAGCCCAAGAGGCACCTCTTGCCCTGGTCGAATGCGCCAGGAAAGGGAGGCGTCCGACCCTTTATGGCGTAAGCCTGATCACGATCTGTCGGATCCACCTCGGATTGGTGGCCGACGAGACAGCTGGACCCTTCTTGGGACCAGCCACTGAAACAAACAGTGAGTCTGAACTCTGGAACGGAGCAGTAACAGACAAGTATACTCTCCGAGCTCGGACCACGTCCAAGGAATGCAACGTCGTCTCCTTAGGATTCGACGGATGAGGACACAAGGATGGCAGTACAATGTCTTCCTTGAGATGGAAGGTCGAAACGACCTTAGGAAGAAAAGAAGGCTGCGGACGCAGCACCACCTTATCCTTGTGGAAGATCAGATAGGGAGCCTTGCATGACAAGGCTGCCAGCTCAGAAACCCATCTTAACTGACATAACAGCCACCAAAAGGACCACTTTCTGAGAAAGTGTCAACAAGGGAATCTCCCTGATGTTCTCAAACGGTGGTTTCTGAAGCACTGAGAGGCCATGCCGTTAAAGCCAGCGTCTGTAAGCAGGATGGCGTATGGGACCTTGCGATAGCAGGTCCTCTCGTAGCGGTAGACGCCAAGGGACGTCTGCTATACAAGCCCCACTGTCGCCCTTAAAGGGGAAATCCATCAGGGCCTTCTTGGAAGATTGGTCCGCCGACCAACCTTTTAGCCAGAGAAGACAGCGCAACACCACTGCATAGCTTCAGGCTCTGGACAGCAGAGGACTAGTGTCCAAGGCTGATTCGCAGAAAATTTTAAGGCCCTGTATCAACTGGTTGGCCATAGCCACCTCGTCCGAGGGAGCCTCATGTGCTTTAAACCCATGGAGCAGAATTTTTGCCCCTTCAGTGAGTGTCTGAGACACCGGGGCCCCAACCACCGTTGGGCGCACAGCCGAGCCCACCACAGTGTATCGGTAGCGGGTGACCCCTTCAGCCTTCCTGTCCGCAGGGTCCTTGAAAGCAGGAGCCCTTTCCGCCGGAATTGTGGTTGCCCCATTTAATCTGGACACCTAAGGGTCCACTATTGCAGGAGAGGTTCATCCTTTCAGGAAACTCTCCTCAAAAGGGTAACGCACCGTCAAACTTTCTTGGGGACCGAAAACCTTCTGTAGTTTGTCCCACTCCTTGTATAAAAGCTTCTCTAATAAAACGCACTAGGAAACACCTTAGCAGTGCGGGTCGGCTTTACGGAACCCGAAAAGGCGTTTCTGCACGCTCCTCTATCTTTAGAGTATCCCGCACTGCGGTGATAAGGTCACCTATCAGAGCCTTTTTGCGTGCTGACCCGGGGTCATCCTCACTGTCCGACCGGCCACGGTCCGTATCCTCCGATACGTCAGAACCAGGGCCATGAGCCGTAGCTGGGCCTGGCTCCGCATCAGAGTTGTCCCCAGAAGATGGCGGGGGAGGGGGCACTTTTTACCCCCGTGTTACCACGCGCTGCTTCCACCTTGGCAACAAACCAGGACGCCGACATAGCGTCTGACACAGCGGGTGCAGGAGCACCAGATGCCAATTCATGTGTATCGGGGGAGAAGCGTCTGCTTCTGATGCCATGCTGACCCACGCACCTGACGCAAGGACTCCAGTCAAGGTACCAACAGCCCACCCTCCTAGCTGTCACAGAGACAAGGGGTTCCCCCCCCAGAGGACTCACCACCCTTGAACAGTCGTACATCTGCCGTCAGATTCCTAGTAGAGCTGCTTCTTTGTCAGCTATGTCAGTCTGACCACTCTGCAGCTTGTCTCTGTAAACTTGCGCCATTTAAATGCTGTTTGATCGACGTGGACCGTAAGAAAATGGCAGCCGTGCGGCAGATAGAGGCCAAAAATGCAGCGGGCCACAGGAACATGGCCGCCGAGCAGCAGATAGCGGCCAAACAGCGTGGATCACAGGCAAAATGGCCGCCGAGCGGCAGAGGCCAAACACAGCGCGCACCACAAAAACATGGCCGCCGAGCGCAGATAGAGGCCAAACACAGCATGGATCACAAGCAAAATGGCCGCCGACAGCATGGAGCAGAACACACCGGTAAGCAAACTTTTCATGGCAGCTCATAACATTTGTTTAGCGGACGTACATGCACAGTTCCCACACAGGTGGAGCCCCCCCAGGTGAACCCCCAGCCCCAGCAGCAACCTAGCTCAGAGAGCCTAGGGAGGAGGGAAGGGAGGGAGGAAGGGAAGGAGAGAACCCCTTACTCACCTCTCCAGGAATGCCCAGCTATGTCTTCCTGCCGAAGCAGGGGATTACTACTTACCCTTCCTGGCGGATTGTGCTGGAAGCATCCCAGACAGACCATCTTCCGCATGGTGACAGAGGTAAATGTCGGCCCGGCTGCTGTAATTCAGCCCTATAGACCGGTCATATGCATGCCCTGGAGCGTGTAGCTCACCGGCCACCCGTAGAGCGACGGGCATGTCGTGGACGACCCAGCGTGTAGCATACGGTCGGCACACGCTCGATGGCCGAAACTGGGGAGACAAGGATCTGGGACCCAGCCTGTCGCCCAGTCGGCAGTTGATCGAAGATCACAGGAAAAAAATTTAAAATAAAATTTCAATTTGAAATAAACCTCCAGGCCTATGGGCCCGAAGGGAGCCATATCTTCTCCTTAGCTAGGCAGAAAAAAAACTGAGCTGCTTGGTGCAGGCTGAGGGGATATAGCCAGAAGGACCGCCCCCTGGGCGGGGCTGTTCAGCTTTGAAGTTAACACATTCTGCCTAGTCACTCCTGAATTAAGGCTAATACCCACTTTGTCAAGATTAAGGCTGGGTCTGTCCATGAACGAAAGAGAAAATAGGATTTTTGTACTCACCGTAAAATCCATTTCTCTGAGTTCATGGACGGACACAGCAGCATCTTGACATATGGGTATTATCTAAAAAAGGGGGAACAATCGGCGCAAACAACTTCTAATATAACCTAAAAATGCCAGCTGAACACAAAAGGTAATCACAAGCCCAAAAGTAATATGTAAATAAATGGTATGTGCAGCGCAATAATAAAACAAAAATGACAGTTCAATCAATAAAGGACAGGTAATCAAAAGTCCCAATGGGTATTGATAATCTCCTCATATGAAAGGTAACTCTGCCGACTGGGATGACAATACAATCCTCCCCCACACAAGCAATGTGCTTACCAGATTCGGTGGACCTCTCAATTAACCACTTGACAACTGGGCACTAAACCACCTTAGTGTCCGGACCAATTTTCAGCTTTCAGCGCTCTCACTTTGAATGACAATTACTCAGTCATGTAATACTGTACCGAAATGATTTTTTTTGTCCTTTTTTTCATATAAATAGAGCTTTCTTTTGGTGGTATTTGATTACCTCTGGGTTTTTTATTTTTTGCGCTATAAATGAAAAAATACGAAAAATTGAGAAAAAAAACAACGCATTTTTTTTGTTTATGTGATAACATTTTGCAAATTATAAATTTTTCTTCATAAATTTTGGCCACAATTTATACTGCTACATATCTTTGGTAAAAATAACCCAAATTAGTGGATATTATTTGGCCTTTGTGAAAGTTATAGAGTCTACAAGCTGTGGTGCAGATCATAAACAATTGATCACACCTAATGTACTGGTGGCCCATTTCTTACGACCCGAACAAGCCAGCAAAGCACAAATACCCCCCAAATGACCCCTTTTTTGAAAGTAGACATTCCAAGTTATTTAGTAAGATGCATGGTGAGGTTTTTGATGTTGTAATTTTTTCCCACAATTCATTGCAAAATGAAGATTTTTTTTTGATTTATTTAATTTTTTCCACAAAATTGTCATTGTAATAGGTTATTTCTCTCACATGGCAAAACGAGGGTATGTGCAGCGCATAAAAAAATTGTAAATATAAAACAGCATCAATTGAGTAGTCAACACTATCGGATCAAATACAGTTCTATCACTGAGAGAGAAAAGTCCTCATAAATTCCCAGAATGGTATAGCAGGAAAAAGGGGTGAGATTCCTTGTGTGATGTAAAGAAGGAAGATACAATCCTCTGCCCAAAATGTGCTGATGTAATCCTCCACCGTAAAAATGTTGAGCTTACCAGATACGATGGACCTTTCCGCTAAGAGAAGGTCATACAGGCGTGTATCCACCCAGGGATAATGGAATGAAGTGACTGCAGCAAAGGTCCTTCCACAGATAGCCGAAATGTGTGGCCAGAAGGTGGTGTAATAAATCCTCCTAAGTATGGTACTGGATGCAATGGTATAGTATCCAATAGTCACCAGAAAAAAAAGGGAAGGGAGACAACCTAAGTGCACTCCGTAAATTTATTTAAAAGTCAATGATATAAGAACAGCATTGGCGCTCTGCGCCTAGATAAAAGCCGGTATGGTAGCCGGAAATAGCGATGTGAATAAACACTGTGGACATCCGTTCAGCATGGAGATGGCAGCGGGTGACGTCCGTGCGTGAGCTCCTCCCCCCGTATTTCTCTCACATGGCATGTGTATACCACAAATGACGCCCCAAAATACATTCTGCTACTCCTCCTGAGTATGGCAATACCACATGTGTGGGAATTTTTCACAGCCTGGCCACATACAGAGGCCCAACATGCAGGGAGCACCATCAGGTATTCTAGGAGCATAAATTACACATCTAACTAGTTGACTACCTATTACACTTTTGAAGGCCCTGGAGCACCAGGACAATGGAAACGCCCACAAAGTGACCCCATTTTGGAAAGATAACACCCCAACGTATAATCTATGAGGCATGAGTCTTTTAAACGGTTCATTTTTTTCCTGAAGTTTTTGGAAAATGCGGGAAAAAAATGAAAACGCAATTTTTTTACGCAAAGTTGTCCATTTATAAGATATTGCCAACACATAGCATGTACATAGCAAAAATGACACCCCAAAATACATTCTGCTACTCCTCCTGAGTATGGCGATACCAAATGTGTGAGACTTTTATACAACCTGGCCACATACAGAGGCCCAACATGCAAGGTACACCATCAGGTGTTTTAGGTGCACATAGCATGAACATACCAAGAATTACACCCCAAAATACATTCTGCTGAGCAAATGGTAAACAAAAGATTACCTGTGGTTTTAGTAGCACAGTTTTCCACAGGAGGATAGCACTGGTCCAGGCAGCAGGCAGGGACTTGACCAGCAAAAGCGAATGCAATTGTCCAGGCAACAGGCAGGAATACTGTCCATAGTCAGTACAGGCAGCAGGCAGGGATACTGTCCATATACAGTCCAGGGTCAGTGCAGGCAGAGATATTGTCAGCAGTGCCAAAATATTGGTCCTAGTAGTAGGCAGGTCCATGTGGTGTGGTCAGTTCATGCGACAGGCAGAGGCATGATGGCATAGGTCCTACAGGCAGTTGGCAGAAGTAGGGCCTCGTTCAGGACTTAATGGGGACAGGGGTAGAGGCTTCTCCCACCCAAATCTCTTTGAAGCCTCCGAGTCTCCAGACCCTAATCTGGGAATGAGAAAAACAAAAAAACAATTGTTTTCTTCATCCAGAAAAACAATTCTGGAGCCCCTCACATATGTGAGACCCCTGTGTTATGAACCCCACTAGTCCACTGGCAGGGTACAAGATCAGTCCAAGAGGCAGGCAAAAAGCATGGTCAAATAACAGTCCAGGGTCAGTTCCAGATCAGGCAGAGGTATAAACAGAATCGTTAGGCAGAAGCGTGGTCGAATAACAAGCCAGGGTCAGTTACAGAGAAAGCAGAGGCATAAGGGGTGTGAAGATAAATGGCAGGAAGTGAATAATTTATTTTGGTATGGTAATGGCGGAAGCAGTCGCCTATGCAGAGGCCTGGTTCTGAAGGACATTGGGCACAATAATAAAATGGTGTCTTTTCTTTCTCCTCTTTTGGTGCACACCCGGCATTTTTTCTGGCGTTTTTGGCCTGTTGGTCTGGGAGGGATTTTATCTGGGAAGTGGCGCTCGGAGAGTCGGCTAACGACATCGGATCTAATGTTTACTGGTGGGCTGTTTGGCTATAAAAGGGCAGTGGTGATTTCCTCCTGGAAGAAAAGGAAGGATTTGGGTCTTATAGTGGATTTCCGATAGATGACATAGGAGTTGTACATGGCCAAATTAAATAAATAAATGGAAACTTTCTTATACCACTGGTATGATCTTCTTGTGGAAAGGTAGGGATCGAGCATCTGGTCGTTGAAGTCGACACCCCCCATGAACTTATTGTACTCGTAGATGCATTTGGGTTTTTGGATCCGGCCATTCCTCCTGGTGATCTCAACAAATTCATTGTTGTGGATGGAAGAAAGTACGTAGACATCTCTTCTGTCCCTCCACTTCACAGCCAAAATTTCCTTATTCCTCAAACTCGCCGTCTCCCCTTTTCTCAATTTTTTGGTGACCAGGCTTTGAGGAAAGCCCTTCCGGTTCGTCCGTACGGTGCCACATGCTGGAGTCTTCATTCTATGTAGGTTTCGGAACAGGGGCAAACTTGTATAAAAATTGTCCACATACAAGTGGTATCCTTTCTGCAGGAGTGGGTTTATGAGTTCCCAAACTACTTTCCCACTGGTTCCTAGTCTGAGCAATTAGGGGGGTGCAGTTCGGTGTCCTTCCCTTCATACACAATAAAGGCATACACATACCCAGTTGCTCGGTCGCACAATTTATACAGCTTCACCCCATAGCGGGCCCTTTTGCTGGGTATAAATTGTTTTATGCCCAGCCTGCCGGAAAATTTGATAAGGGACTCATCCACGCATATATGTTGGTCTGGGGTAAACAATTGGGGGAAGGTTTCAGAAAAATTATTTTAGTAGCGGCCGAATTTTATAAAGCTTATCAAAATTTGGGTCATTTCGGGGAGGGCACTGGGTATTATCATTGTAGTGTAGGAATCTCATAATCATTAGATATCTGGTTCTGGGCATTACTGAGGAAAAGATGGGCATGTGATAGATGGGGCGGGATGACCAACATGAACGTACTTGATTTTTTCCATTTAGTCCCTTGCAGAATGTGAGGCCCAAAAAAATTCTAAACTCCTCCACTGTAAGGGCTCTCCACACGTAGGGACGGGCATAAGAGGACGTTGTGTTGCTGGTTATAAACTGTTGGGCATATAAGTTGCACTGGGCCACAATTGTTGCCAGCATGTCCTCAGTAAAAATTTAATTAAAAAAAACTATTGTGGAAAAGTTTTCTGTATCCACCTGGACTCCTGGCTGGGCAGTGAAAGGGGGAATGTTGGCTTCTCCTGAATTAGGAGGAAGCCACAAGGGGTACTGAAGGGAATAGGGAAGGCTGGCATGGGACCTAACCCTTTGGGGCTGAGGTGACACCCCACTGGTACGTGGCCTTGCTTCCCGAGGTACTGCGGTGCTGGTGGATGGCACTGCAGTGCTGGATGGCACTGCGGTGCTGGTGGATGGCACTGCCTCCTCAGCAGAACGCCTTCGTCTGGCGGGTGGGCCCTCTTCCTCCTCCTCCTCCGTCATTGATCCACTGCTTATGACAGGCTCGTAGTCCACGTCAGACTCATCTGAATATGCGGAGGAATCCGAATCGGAGAGCTCCCCGTTGCTCCCGTCGGCCGCAAGAATTTCGTACGCCTCCTCGGCTGAGAATACTCTTTTAGCCATTTGATGAGGTGGCACTGATGGCAGATGGCACTGGCAGGTGGCACTGATGGCAGATGGCACTGACAGGTGGCACAGATGGCACTGATGGCAGATGGGACTGGTGGCACTGGCGGCAGGTGGCACTGGCAGGGACTGTGGGCACTGTTTTTTACTTGTGTGTGTATGTTCTATCACTCACTATGACAAGCTGCAGCACAGATCTCTCTCTCTCCTTACACGCTGTCTCTGTGTGAGGAGAGAAAGCCGGCAATGAGAGATGATCTCATATGTTTACATTTGAGATCATCTTTCATTGGACAGTGAGATCGAGTGCTGAATGGCCTCTGTGATTGGCCATTCAGCACGATCTGTGATTGGCTGTGTCCAAGGTACACGGCCAACACAGATTTTCCCCGATGCGCGCTCGCGGGGGGGGGGGGGGGAGGAAAGAGGAGGACGTCCATGGACGTCCTGTCAGCACTTCGGCGCCGCAATGCAGATGTCTTTTGAGCATTGCCCGGGCGCGAAGTGGTTAAGAGAAGGTCATGCGAGCTTGTATCCACCCTGGGATAATGGGATGTGGCTGCTGCAGCCGTTTCCTTCCAAGATGAAAAGTGAGGGAAATCCGGATATTGTCTCCAAATGAGCGATAAAACTTCCACTGTAGGATGCTTTTCCTCTTAGATGTAAGTTGAACACATGAAGAGGAAAAGCATCCTACAGTGGAAGTTATCGCTCATTTGGAGACATTATCCGGATTTCACTCACTTTTCATCTTGGAAGGAAACAGCTGCAGCAGCCACATCCCATTATCCCAGGGTGGATACAAGCTCGCATGACCTTCTCTTAATTGAGAGGTCCACCGAGTCTGGTAAGCACATTGCTTGTGTGGGGGAGGATTGTATTGTCATCCCAGTCGGCAAAGTTACCTTTCATATGAGGAGATTATCAATACCCATTGGGACTTTTGATTACCTGTCATTTATTGATTGGACTGTCATTTTTGTTTTATTATTGCGCTGCACATACCATTTATTTACATATGGGTATTATCCTCCTGTTAGGAGATTGACTAGGCAGAAAAAACAACATGTTGAGTATTAAAACACATCACACAGTACAGTACCGCCCCGGGGGCCGGTCCTCCTGGGTACATCCCCTCTCCCTGCATCTCGCAGCTCAGTTCGTAAACAAGCAGTACAAAACATAAAAAAGGAGGGGCGGTTGCCGTGTCCATCCATGAACTCAGAGAAATGGATTTTACGGTGAGTACAAAAATCCTATTTTCTCTTCCGTTCATGGACAGACACAGCAGCATCTTGACATATGGGCCGTCCCCAAGCAGTGTCAAAAAAACGAGGGGTGGGAAAAACAGCATTAAACCATCATCACCCAAAGCAACCAGAGCTCCTCAACGGAGGAGTTGCAACTTGAAACGGCCGCCTGCAAAACTTTGCGGCCGAAGTAAGCATCTGAAGATGCACCCACGTCAACCTTGTAAAATTTTGTGAAGGTGTTAACAGACGACCAGGTCGCCACCTTACACACCTGGAAACAGACGCTTGATGTCGGAAAGCCCAAGAGGCACCTATTGCCCTGGTCGAATGCGCCGTCACCGGGAAGGGAGGCGCCCGCCCTTTCAGAGCATAGGCCTTAATCACGATCCGTCTGATCCACCTAGAGATGGTGGTCAACAAGACCGCCAGGCCCTTCTTAGGACCAACCACTGACACGAACAGTGAATCCGACCTCCGGAACGGAGCAGTGGCAGACAGGTACACCCGCACAGTTCGGACAACGTCCAATGAATGTAACGCAGCATCCCTGGGATGCGCCGGCTGAGGACACAGACGGAAGTACAATATCCTCATTGAGGTGAAAAGCCTTAAACGACCTTAGGAAGGAATGACAGCTGCAGACGCAGCACCACCTTATCCTTGTGGAAGATCAAGTAGGGAGCCTTGCATGACAAGGCCGCCAATTCAGAAACCTGTCTGACTGATGTAATAGCCACCAAAAAAGTCACCTTCTGGGAGAGAGTCAGTAAAAAAATCTCTCCATTGTTCTCAAACAGTGGTTTCTGAAGTACTGAGAGGACCAGATTCAAGTCCCACGGACCGGAGGAGCCACATGTCGACCCCCCTGCACAAACGTACTCACGAGAGTGTGCCGCCAAGTCTCGTTGAAAGAAGACAGCCAAGGCCAAATCTGCCTCGGTCCCTTATCACCTGGCTTTCAATAGCCCTGCCGTTAAAGCCAGCGACTGTAAAGCAGGATGAAATATGGGACCTTGCGACAGAAGCTCCTCTCGCAGCGGCAGCCGCCAAGGAACATCTGCTACCAGCTGCACTAGGTTGGCGTACCAGGGACGCCAAGGCCAATCTGGAACAATTAGGATCGTCGGAAATCCTTCGTCCTCCACTCTGCGAAGCAGACTGGGAAGAAGCTTAGAGGAGGGAAGGCATAAAGTAGCTGATACTGACCCCACGGTGCCACCATGCCTGTTGCGTCCGCCCATGGGTCTTTTGACCTGGCCACGAACCTCAACACCTCCCGATTGAGTCGCGACGCCAGGAGATCCACGTCTAGCGTGCCCCATTTCAGACACAGAAGCTGAAACACCTCCGGGTGTAGTGACCATTTTCCTTGGTCCAGCGTCTGGCGACTTAGGCAGTCCGCTTGCCAGTTTTCTATGCCCGGAATGTACACGGCCGATAGAGCCGGCACGCCCCGTTCTGCCCACCTCAGGATGTGAGCGACCTCCACCTTGATGATTGACATATGCCACTGCCGTGGCGTTGTCCAACTGGATCCTGACTGAACGTCCTTGTAGTCTCTGAGACCACCTGAAGAGGCACAATCTGATCGCCCAAAGTTCCAGGACATTGATCGGCAGGCAGGATTATTCCTGAGTCCAGCGACCCTGGACCGACTGAACTCCCCCCCAACCGGTGAGACTGGCGTCTGTCATGATCACCGTCCAGTGAAAAGGAAGGAACGACTTCCTGGACCGAAGAGTCAGAACAGTCAGCCACCAAACCAGGGAGGTCCTGACCAGGTGGCTGACCCGGATTTGACAATCCAGAGACGGTGGGCACTTGTCCCAATGCGACAGAATTTCCTTCTGTAACACTCGAGTGCGGCATTGAGCATACGGTACCGCCTCGAAGGAGGCTACCATGAGTCCCAGGACTAGCATGCAAAAGCGGAGCGACGACCATTTGTGGGATGTCAACCGCTGCACCGCAGCCCGCAGAGTCTGCAGCTTCTCCACAGGGAGAAAAAACTCTCGCCTCTGAGGAGTCCAGAACCAACCCCAGGTATTCTAGGCATTGAGACAGTACCAACACCGACTTCTGAATGTTCGGCCCCCAACGAATCGGAGGATCTGACAGGTGATAGACACATCCTCCTCTAATTCTGAGCTTGAAGAGGCTCTCAGAAGGTCGTCCAGGTAGCCTACGATAGCGATTCCATGCTGTCTCAGCAAGGCCAGAATCGGGGCGAGTACCTTGGTGAATACCCTCAGCGTCGATGCAAGGCCGAAGGGGAGAGCCACATATTGATAGTGGTCTTCCCCGACCGCAAAGCGCAGAATCTGATGCCTGGAGCATATGGGGAAATGCAAGTATGTGTCCTTGATGTCCAAGGATGCCAACCAATCCCCCGGATTGATCTCAGGATCAAAAAAGAAGAAAAAAAATAGAAAAAATTTCCCAGGACCCATGGGCCCACAGGGAGCCAAGTCGTTCTATGCTAGGCAGAAAAAAAAACTGAGCTGCGAGATGCAGGGAGAGGGGATGTACCCAGGGGGACCGCCCCCGGGGCGGTACTGTACTGTGTGATGTGTTTTAACACTTAACATGCTGTTTTTTCTGCATAGTCAATCTCCTAACAGGAGGATAATACCCATGTGCCAAGATGCTGCTGTGTCCGTCTATGAATGGAAGAGAAAATAGGATTTTTGTACTCACCGTAAAATCCATTTCTCTTATCGTCCATGGACCGACACAGCTCTCATACTGATTACGTGTGGGTATATGTCCCTGCTTGCAGGAGAAGACCTAGGCAGAATGTTAGATGTTAAAACATTCTAGAACAAGCCAGAGCTGAACAGCCCCGCCCAGGGGGGCGGTCCCTCTGGACATTACCCTCCCACCTGCAGCTAGCAGTCTCAGTTCGTAACAAGCAGTACAAACTTAAAAAGGAAGGGTGTGTGCTGTGTCGGTCCATGGACGTCAGAGAAATGGATTTTACGGCGAGTACAAAAATCCTATTTTCTCTTATCGTCCATGGACCGACACAGCTCTCATACTGATTACGTGTGGGACGTCCCAAAGCAGTATAAGAAAAGGGTGGGAGCAAAAAAGTAAGAATATGTGGAGGAAACTATGTTGGAGACATATGTGGTTACTGAAGATTCCCACCACATCCCAATTTTGTATACAAAAAGGAATAGGGGCCCCAAGGGATAGTATGGGTGGGAGGATGAATTCAGAATAACTCAATAGATAGTATAAAAATATATATTTAATTGATAAAGCAAGTACTAAAAACAGTCACAGAAACAAAGATAATACAAAACAGCTGCTCTGAGGCGTATTGTATGGATACACTGGTATAAATCAGGGATAACTAATACATACGACCAATCCTACACGTTTCGGAAAAGCATAAAGGCATATTAATCCTGTTATGATAGGTATATTCCTTCTTCAGGGATTTGAATCGAGCTTGCTGGTGTGTTTCTATAGAAACAGGGGATTTAGAAGTAACATGTACAAGTAATATTTAATTATTTACCCCAACCAAAGAGGAAAGAAAAAAAAAAAAAGGAGAGAAAGAAAAATATTTTACAAACATACTCACAAATCTTGTATTCCATATGGAAAAACAGTGCACAGTGTTAATACAGATGGATGGTGTTGCGGATACGGGCAAGGAGGACCAAACCAATACTAATTTCTCATCATCTTTGAAATCCGGGAGAATGCTAGGTTCGCATTCATTTATCACCCGGTGAGATAATTGGATCTTGTAAGCCAGGGATATGCAATTAGCGGACCTCCAGCTGTTGCAAAACTACAAGTCCCATCATGCCTCTGCCTCTGGGTGTCATGCTTGTGGTTGTCAGAGTCTTGCTCTGCCTCATGGGAATTGTAGTTCTGCAACAGCTGGAGGTCCGCTAATTGCATATCCCTGTTGTAAGCACTGCTTATACGTTAGATCTCCTTGTAGCGCAATGATTGTGATAATAGCTGGGAATGAAGGGCCCAGAGGGACAGCGGCAACAGCGTCAGGGCTCACAGGAGCAAATGACAATGGCAGAATGGGAGAGGGACTTAATGGGCAAAAAGCAAAAATAGAAAATTTAGGGAGTATTTAACAAAACATTGAAAATGCCACAGGTTTTACTTAGAGTGTATCCATGAAATCCATGAAAGAGAGCAGGATGATGTGTCTTACCTCATGGAGTAGTTCATTCAAAATGCGTATCGAATAACACTTGGCTGTGCAGCAACTGTGAGCTGCATCAGCCTTGATTATATACCTGTAGTGTTGGAGAAGTGGCCAATCAGACACACTTGTGTCACAGTTAGCTCGTTTAGGATACATACACCTGTGGGGAATAGATTAGCAGTTGCGCGTCACATATCCGTGGCGGCCGATTTCCATCCACCTTGCCACTGACGCTCCCCGGCCGAATGCGGTGTCCGGCGCCACCGCGACACAATGCGTGATGACGTCAGACGTCGACACGGCCGCCGACACAGAAGGGGGCGCGACCATTGTGTCGGTGGGTGGAAAGACCAGAGCGCATGCGTCGAAGGATCGACGCATGTTAACAAAGGCCGCGATCGACAGGTAAACGCCTGCAGCTCCGAAGGGCATAGAGGCTTACCTGTGCCGGGGAGATCCGACGCGTCGCCACCGCCATAGGTCCCCCTGCTCCCAGCCACAAAGAAAGTAGAACAAAATGGCACAATGGTAGAGTTCATATCGTATAAAGCACTAATCCAAAGACACCATCCAAGTGCATCAAAATTCGTATCATAAGGAATATATCTATGTACACACATAGGTTGTAATGTTATATTTTAAGATTTAGTAGACATATATTTACAAAAAATAATAATAATATATTGTAAGAACAAATATTAAAAATATTGAAAAATAGGTAGGAAAATAAATAGAATAAAATAAAAGAATGACAAAAAATCATCATAACAGAATGGCATGTATTGACAGTTTTTACATATACATCAATTGTACATAGAGTAATGATTGTGTATATATTATATGTACGTCTATAACCAATCAACCAAATAGTTAATGCATGGGTACATGAAATATATATGAGAAATATATATACCAGAGATATAGAGAAAGAAACCCAATCGACAAACAATGACTGGTGGGGCTGGGGGGGGAAGGGAAAAAAAAAAAGGGGGGGGGAAATAAGAAGAACGACCAGGGAGGGAAAAAGCAAAAGGGGAAATTGGGGGGCTACACAGATGAACCCTGTATCTATTATTGGTCCCTATCGAAACCTCCAGTTGCAAATCCAGGTAGAAAGGGTCTAAGGTTAAATGCCTCCTTGAGGTCTGGCGGATAGGTGGCATTGAGGTTTGATATCCACCGAAGTTCCCGTTGGAGGAGACTTTTGTTCAGGTCGCCCCCCTGGTGCTTGGGTGGATAAGGTCCAGAACAAGTATGGATATTCTGGGACAAATTCCAGCATGTGTCTGTGCAACGTGTCTGCCAAGTGGCAAATCAGGATTTGCAGTTTGCATAGCCTTTATGTGGCGATACAGTCTCTGCCAGAGTTTCTGTATCGTTTTGCCAACATAGAAGCAGTTGCAGCTGCAAAGAAGTAAATACACCACATTGGCAGTTTGACAGTTGGAATAGTGTCTTGCAAAAAATTGTGCACCATTTGGTAGATAGACGTCTTTTCTAGTATCCATATATTTACAATATGAGCATGACCCACATGGGAAGGTTCCTACTGTCTTACAGGGATCACCTCTGTTGGGACCCCTATATTCACTTTGGACCAACCGGTCACCCACAGAAGCGGCTCGTCTGTAGGTGATCATTGGGTTGGGAGGTACAAAGGGTCCAACCGCTGGATCTGATGTTAACAGATGCAGTATTTTTTACAGATTTGTAAAATCTGATTATGGTTGTTGGAATAGGTAGTGATAATTCTGGAATTTTCACCAGATATTTTACTTTTTTTTGGAGCAAGTAGTTCATGTCTATTCCTGGCATCTGCTCGTTGAAATGCTTTTGTCTCCTCCAACGGGAACTTCGGTGGATATCAAACCTCAATGGCACCTATCCGCCAGGCCTCAATGAGGCATTTAACCTTAGACCCTTTCTACCTGGATTTGCAACTGGAGGTTTCGATAGGGACCAATAATAGATACAGGGTTCATCTGTGTAGCCCCCCAATTTCCCCTTTTGCTTTTTCCCTCCCTGGTCGTTCTTATTCCCCCCCCCCTTTTTTTCCCCCTCCCCCCAGCCCCACCAGTCATTGTTTGTCGATTGGGTTTCTGTCTCTATATATCTCTGGTATATATATATTTCTCATATATATTTCATGTACCCATGCATTAACTATTTGGTTGATTGTGTATATATTATATGTACGTCTATAACCAATCATTACTCTATGTACAATTGATGTATATGTAAAAACTGTCAATACATGCCATTCTGTTATGATGATTTTTTGTCATTCTTTTATTTTATTCTATTTATTTTCCTACCTATTTTTCAATATTTTTAATATTTGTTCTTACAATATATTATTATTATTTTTTGTAAATATATGTCTACTAAATCTTAAAATATAACATTACAACCTATGTGTGTACATAGATATATTCCTTATGATACGAATTTTGATGCACTTGGATGGTGTCTTTGGATTAGTGCTTTATACGATATGAACTCTACCATTGTGCCATTTTGTTCTCCTTTCTTTGTGGCTGGGAGCAGGGGACCTATGGCTGGGTGGCGACGCGTCGGATATCCCCGGCACAGGTAAGCCTCTATGCCCTTCGGAGCTGGAGGCGTTTACCTGTGGATCGCGGCCTTTGTTAACATGCGTCGATCCTTCGACGCATGCGCTCTGGTTTTTCCACCCACCGACACAATGGGCGCGCCCCCTTCTGTGTCGGCGGCCGTGTCGACGTCTGACGTCATCGCGCATTGTGTCGCGGTGGCGCCGGACGCCGCATTCGGCCGGGGAGCGTCAGTGGCAAGGTGGATGGGAATCGGCCGCCACAGATATGTGACGCGCAACTGCTAATCTATTCCCCACAGGTGTATGTATCCTAAACGAGCTAACTGTGACACAAGTGTGTCTGATTGGCCACTTCTCCAACACTACAGGTATATAATCAAGGCTGATGCAGCTCACAGTTGCTGCACAGCCAAGTGTTATTCGATACGCATTTTGAATGAACTACTCCATGAGGTAAGACACATCATCCTGCTCTCTTTCATGGATACACTCTAAGTAAAACCTGTGGCATTTTCAATGTTCACTGGTTTTGTTAAATACTCCCTAAATTTTCTATTTTTGCTTTTTGCCCATTAGGTCCCTCTCCCATTCTGCCATTGTCATTTGCTCCTGTGAGCCCTGACGCTGTTGCCGCTGTCCCTCTGGGCCCTTCATTCCCAGCTATTATCACAATCATTGCGCTACAAGGAGATCTAACATATAAGCATTGCTTACAAGATCCAATTATCTCACCGGGTGATAAATGAATGCGAACCTAGCATTCTCCCGGATTTCAAAGATGATGAGAAATTAGTATTGGTTTGTTCCTCCTTGCCCGTATCCGCAACACCATCCATCTGTATTAACACTGTGCACTGTTTTTCCATATGGAATACAAGATTTGTGAGTATGTTTGTAAAATATTTTTCTTTCTCTCCTTTTTTTTTTTTTTTTTTTTTTTCTTTCCTCTTTGGTTGGGGTAAATAATTAAATATTACTTGTACATGTTACTTACTTCTAAATCCCCGGTTTCTATAGAAACACACCAGCAAGCTCGATTCAAATCCCTGAAGAAGGAATATACCTACCATAACAGGATTAACCACTTGCCGACCGCGCCATGGACGAAAGACGTCCACAGCGCGGTCGAGTTATCCTGAGTGGACGTCCCAGGGACGTCCTCCCAGAATCTTGCTCCCGCGCGCCCCCTGGGGCGCGCTCCAGGATATGTCCGTGACCACCGGGGCCGGAAGACCCGGCGCATCACGGATCACGGTAGATGGCCGCTAATCGCGGCCGTTTACCACGTGATCGCTCCGTCAAATGACGGAGCGATCACTTGTAAACAGACAGGCGTCATGTGATGACGCAGGTTCCTCCCTCCCCTCTCTGTACAGTGAGAGAGGAGAGGGGAGGGAGCGGATCATGTCCGCTCCCTCCCCCATGTCAGATCATGTCAGCTGTGGGCTGGATCTGTGACAATTGCAGTCACAGATCCAGCCATCCCTGCTCAGCCATCCCTGTGTAATGCCCTGCCAATACTCTGCAATACACCCTGCGCAATACACCCTGCGCAATACACCCTGCGCAATACCCTGCGCAATACCCTGCAATACACCCTGCGCAATACCCTGCAATACACCCTGCGCAATACCCTGCAATACACCCTGCGCAATACCCTGCAATACACCCTGCGCAATACACCCTGCGCAATACCCCGCAATACACCCTGCGCAATACCCCTCAATACCCTGCGCAATACCCCTCAATACCCTGCGCAATACCCCTCAATACCCCGCCATACCCCTCAATACGCCGCCATACCCGGCAATACGCCGCCATACCCGGCAATACGCCGCCATACCCGGCAATACGCCGCAATACCCGGCAATACGCCGCAATACCCGGGAATACGCCGCAATACCCGGCAATACTCCGCAATAACCACTTCCCGCCCGCCGTCATATGACGTCCTTAACTTTATGCAGGGATATCTGAATGATGGGAGCAGCTACAGGCATCATTCAGATATTCGCTTTTTCAGCTGGCAATTCCCTACACCATAACAACAATCATATCGGCTGTTCCACCGCTTGATTGCTCTTACGGGAGGTGAGAGAGGATGCCCCCCCTCCCGCTGCCCTCCGGTGCTTCTACCGACTCACCGCTACGATCAAAGCCAAGATTGTTTTTGTTTTTTTTGTTTTTTTTCAGGCTTCCCAGCCTAGAGGTGAGATGTGGGGTCTTATTGACCCCATATCTCACTGTAAAGAGGACCTGTCATGCCATATTCCTATTACAAGGGATGTTTACATTCCTTGTAATAGGAATAAAAGTGATCAAAAAAAAATTTGGGGCGGAAAAACATGTCAAACTAAAATAAATAAAGTAAAATGAACAATAAAATATATATTTTTTTAAAGCGCCCCTGCCCCCGCGAGCTCGCATGCAGAAGTGAACGCATATGTAAGCCCCGCCCACATATGAAAACGGTGTTCAAACCACACATGTGAGGTATCGTTGCGAACGTTAGAGCGAGAGCAATAATTTTGGCCCTAGACCTCCTCTGTAACTCAAAACATGTAACCAGTAAAAATATTTAAAGCGTTGCCTATGGGGATTTTTAAGTAGCGAAGTTTGGCGCCATTCCACGAGCGTGTGCAATTTTGAAGGGTGACATGTTAGGTATCTATTTACTCGGCGTAACTTCATCTTTCACATTATGCAAAAACATTGGGCTAACTTTACTGTTTTTTTTTTCTTTTAAGCGTTAGAAAAATTTCTGCGCAAATACCGTTTAAGATAAAAAGTTGCAACGACCACCATTACATTCTTTAAGGTCTTTGCTAAAAAAACATATATAATGTTTTGGGGTTCTATGTAATTTTCTAGCAAACAAATGATGATTTTTACATGTAGGAGAGAAATGTCAGAATTGGCCTCGGTGCTCCAGAACGCCTGATGGTGCTCCCTGCATGTTGGGCCTCAGTATGTGGCCACGCTGTGTAAAAGTCTCACACATGTGGTATCGCCATACTCGTGAGGAATAGCAGAATGTGTTTTGGGGTGTAATTTGTGGTATGCATATGCTGTGTGTGAGAAATAACCTGCTAATATGACAATTTTGTGAAAAAAAAAAAAAATCTTGATTTTGCAAAGAATTGTGGGAAAAAATGACAACTTCAAAAAACTCACAATGACTCTTTCTAAATACCTTGGAATGTCTTCTTTCCAAACAGGGGTCATTTGGGGGGTATTTGTACTTTTCTGGCATGTTAGGGTCTCAAGAATTGAGATAGGCCGTCAGTACTTCAGGTGTGATCAATTTTTAGATATTGGCACCATAGCTTGTGCACTCTATAACTTTCACAAAGACCAACAAATATGCACCAATTTGTACTTATTTTTACCAAAGATATGTAGCAGTATAAATTTTGGCCAAAATTTATGAAGAAAAAATACTAATTTGCAAAATTTTATAAACGGAAACAAAGAAAAATTCATTTTTTTTACAAAATTTTCTGTCTTTTTTCTCTTATAGCGCAAAAAATAAAAAACCCAACAGTGATTAAATACCACCAAAAGAAAGCTCTATTTGTGTGAAAAAAAGGACAAAAATTTCATATGGGTACAGTGTTGTATGACTGAGTAATTGTCATTCAAAATGTGAGAGCACCGAAAGCTGAAAATTCGTCTGGTTAGGAAGGGGGTTTAAGTGCCCAGCTGTCAAGTGGTTAATATGCCTTTATGCTTTTCCGAAACGTGTAGGATTGGTCGTATGTATTAGTTATCCCTGATTTATACCAGTGTATCCATACAATACGCCTCAGAGCAGCTGTTTTGTATTATCTTTGTTTCTGTGACTGTTTTTAGTACTTGCTTTATCAATTAAATATATATTTTTATACTATCTATTGAGTTATTCTGAATTCATCCTCCCACCCATACTATCCCTTGGGGCCCCTATTCCTTTTTGGAGCAAAAAAGTAAGGAACAACCAAAACTTCACTCCAAACCAGCAGAACTCCTCAACGGAGGAGTTGCAACATTAGACAGCAGCCTGCAACACCTTTCGGCCAAAGGAAGCATCCAAAGATGCAGCCACATCAACCTTGTAGAACTTTGAAAAGGTATGAACGGACGACCAGGTCGCCGCCTCGCACACTTGTGCAACCGACGCTTGATGTCGGAAAGCCCAGGAAGCACCGATTGCCCTGGTGGAATGTGCCGTGACCAGGAAGGGAGGCGCCCGTCCCCTAATGGCTTAGGCCTGTATAACAGTCTGTCTGATCCACCTAGAAATGGTGGCAGACGACACGGCTTGGCCCTGTTTCGGACCAGAGACAGATACAAACAGCGAGTCAGACTTCCGAATAGCAGTAGCCTCCAGGTATACCAGTAAGGCACGCACCACATCCAAATTGTGAAGCGCAACCTCTCTAGGATGCGATGGATGAGGGCACAAGGACGGAAGGACAATGTCCTCATTAAGGTGAACAGCCGAAACCACCTTAGGAAGGAAAGACTGTCGCGGTCGCAAGACCGCCTTATCCTTATGGAGGACCAGGTAAGGCGACTTGCATGACAGAGCCGCCAACTCAGACACCCGTCTAACAGAAGTGATGGCCATTAAAAAAGCCACCTTCTGGGACAAATTCGAAAAGAGGAATATCTCTTATATTTTCAAAAGGCGAATCCTGAAGCACCAAGTTCAGATCCCAAGGAGGGAGCGGGGGCTTGGCAGGTGGAACCACATGGCGTACCCCCTTTACAAAAGTTCTAACCAGGGAATGACCAGCTAGCGGTCTTTGAAAGAAAACGGCCAAGGCCGAAATCTGACCCTTAATAGTGCTCAGAGCCAGCCTTTGAGCAACACCACGCTGTAAGAACCTCAGGATTCTGGGGACAGAGTACGTCCGTGGACGGCAGTCTAGTTCCTCGCACATCACGATGTACGCTCTCCAGGTACGGTGATAGATCTTCCTAGAAGAAAACTTCCGTGCCCTAAGCATGGTTGAAATGACCGCATCCGACAGGCCTCGGTCTTTCAGAACCTGGCTCTCAATAGCCATGCCGTTAAAGCCAGAGACTGTAAAGCAGGATGAAAGATAGGACCTTTGAGATGGAAGGTCCTCCCTCAAGGGCAGGCGCCAAGGGACGTCCGCGATGAGACGTATCAGGTCGGAGTACCAATGACGCAGAGGCCAGTCCGGAGCAATAAGGATTACCGGAATGTCCTCGGCCGCTACCCTGCGCAGCAGACGAGGAAGCAACTGCAGCGGAGGGAAGACATACATCAGGTGATACCGACCCCACAGGGCCACTAACGCGTCCACCCAGGGGTCCCTGGACCGGGCCACAAACCTCGACACCTTGCGATTGAGACGAGACGCCATCAGGTCCACATCTGGAGTGCCCCACCGTCGACAAAGGAGTTGAAACACTTCCGGATGCAAGGACCACTCCCCCTGGTCCAGGGACTGGCGGCTCAGATAGTCCGCCTGCCAATTTTCTACGCCCGGAATGTAAACGGCCGACAGTGCCGGCACGCTTCTTTTCGCCCACCTTAGGATGTGGGCGACCTCGGACGCCGCAGCCGAGCTCCGAGTGCCCCCCTGATGGTTGACATACGCCACGGCCATGGCGTTGTCCGACTGGATTCTGATCGAGCGGCCCAGTAGCCTCTTCGACCATGTGGAGAGACACAGCCTGATCGCCCGCAATTCCAGGACGTTGATTAGGAGACGAGATTCGGCTGGAGTCCAGAGCCCCTGAGCTGACAGGACTCCCCCCACACTCCTCCCCAGCCCATCAGGCTGGTGTCCGTTGTAATCACCATCCAGCGGATGGGGAGGAACGACTTCCCGGCCCGAAGAGCCGGGGACCTCAGCCACCACGTCAGGGACACCTTGACAGAGTGACTCACCTGGATCTGAAGATCCAATGACAATGGGGACTTGTCCCAAACCGACAGAATTCCCCTCTGCAATGCCTGAGTGTGTGATTGGGCATACGGAACCGCCTCGGAGGCCACAATTAGTCCCAGGACTCTCATGCAGAAGCGAATTGACGACCATTTTTGGGACGTCAGAACCTGTACTGCCGACTGAAGTGTCAGTAACTTCTCTGAGGGTAGAAACACCTTCGCTGCCGAAGTTTCCAGGATCAGACCCAGATGAGTCGGGACTAGAGCCGACTTCTGCGTGTTCAGAACCCATCCGAAGTCCCAGAGGGTCTGACTGACTATCGTCAAATTTTCCTCCAATTCTGAGCCATTTTCTGCTCTGAGAAGGAGATCGTCTAGATAGCCCACGATAACAATTCCTCGCTGTCTCAGCAAAGCTAGACCCGGGGCAAGCACCTTAGTGAAAACCCGTGGTGCAGATGCTAGGCCGAAGGGAAGGGCCACGAACTGATAGTGGACTTCGCCTATGGCAAAGCGCAGAAACCTCTGGTGGCCTGCGCAGATTGGGATGTGCAAGTAAGCGTCCTTGATATCCAAGGACGCCAGAAAATCCCCCTGGTGGAGTGTCGCGTTCACCGTGCGAATGGATTCCATCCGGAATTTTTGCACCCTCGCATTCAGGGACTTGAGGTCCAGGATTGGCCGAACCCCGTCCTTTTTCGGGACAACAAGGTTTGAGTAAAACCCCTGAAACCTCTTGTGACAGAACCGGCACAATGACTCCGCGCCCGAGCAAATCCTGTACGGCCCCCAAGAGGGCCGCCCGGTGGGCCGGAGGGATAGGGAGGTTCGAGGTAAAAAACCTGTTTGGGGGCCACGAGCGGAACTCTATCCTGTATCCCGAGGTGACCACCTCGCACACCCACCGGTCAGAGATCCGGGAGGACCACTGCACCGAGAACCTGCGAAGACGTCCTCCCACCCCAGAGACGGGCAGGGGCAAGACTTCATGCGGTGGTGAACTTGGGAGCTTGCTTGGTAGGCTTACGCACCCAGGGACGTCTTTGTCCCCCAGCCGCACTTTTTTCAGTCTGGGTGGGCTTACCCGTGGAATCTGACCGACGGAAAAACTTCTTCTTCGCCGGAAAGGAAGGGCCCGGCCTGCGGTGGGGCTCCTTTCCCTTAATAGACTGGGGAAGGAAGGTGCTCTTACCTCCTGTGACGTTTTTTAATAATGTCATCCAGGGCGGCCCCAAACAGTCTACCGCCCTTAAAGTGGAGCTCCACCCTAAATAGCAACTTTTGCTATTTGGAACCCTCCCCCCCTCCGGTGTCACAATTGACACCTTTCAGGGGGGAGGGGGGTGAAGATACCTGTCTAAGACAGGTATTTTCACCCACATCTGGGAGTCCTCTCTCCGGGAATCTGCGGGAGTTACGTCACTTCCCGCAGACTTCCCTTGGTGTTCTGGGAGACACTCGGCTCCCAGAACACAGGAGCACCAATCAGAACGGCGCAGCGTGACTCGCGCATGCGCCGTAGGGAACCGGGCATGAAGCCGCAGGGCTTCACTTCCTGGTTCCCTCAGCGAGGGTGGCGGAGGGAGCAGCAGAGCGACGAGCGGTCGCTCGTCCTCTGCTGCGGACGTCGCTGGACTCCAGGACAGGTAAGTGTCCAAATATTAAAAGCCAGCAGCTGCTGTAGCTGTAGCTGCTGGCTTTTAATATTTTTTTTCCGGCGGAGCTCCGCTTTAAAGGGCAAGTCAGCCAGGAGCTTTTTGGAAGCTAGATCGGCCGACCAGCATTTTAACCAGATAAGGCGACGCATCACCACAGCAGAAATGGAGGCCCCCGTTATTAAAGGGGTCGCATCCACAGTGGTATCGCACACGAAGACCAAACCCTGCGCAAGTTGGTGAGCCAGGGCAATGGTTTCAGGAGGGAGATTATGCTCCTGAACCGTCTGGTGCAATATCTTTGCCCAGCCTGTGAGTGTCTGAGACACAAGTGTCGCCGCCACTATAGGGCGTAAGGCGGCCCCCAATAAGGTGAACATAGTTCTACACGCCACTTCTGACCTCCTGTCAGCGGGATCCTTAAATGCAGGAATCCCTTCCATTGGGAGCATGGTGACCTTATTCAAATGGGCGACCGGGGGTCGACCACTGGGGGATGAGCCCACTTCTTAACTAGGTCCTCCTGAAAGGGGTACCTTAAGGCTATGCGCCGCGGGACCATCAAAGTCTTCTGCGGCTTATCCCAGACCTGGTCAATGTATGTATCAAAAAAAGGTACATATGGAAAAACCTTTTTTGAAGACACGGCTTTCAAGGAACCAAAGGTCAAAGTTTCCAACATTCAGCTTGAGAGTGTCCCTCACAGCGTCAATGAGTTCACTTACAAGCACCCTGTCAGTAGGTGGTTCAAGACAGGGGTCTTCCTCACAAGGAATGTCCTGTCCAAACACATCAAAATCCTCAGAACTAGGGTCCTCAGCAGCAGTAGCTAGGCCCATATCTGAGTCAGAGCACTCCCCATGTGGAGATTGTGTGGGGAGGGGGCGCTTTACAGCCCCCGTGCGTTCGCACACCGCTTCCATCTTGACAAGGAATGATTCCAGGACTGCCGACAACTGGTCCATAGCGACCGCAGGTGCAGGAGCACTACCAGTTGCCTCTGACAAGTGGGGAGAAGCAGGTGAACCAGACTCCATATTGCCACCCTCTGAGACCCTATTCACTATTACAGTGAATAGTACAGTCTACCCACTGGCTGCGCTGAGGAGGGGATACCCGGAGGACTCACCACCCTTAGGGACCGCTCGGTTCCGCTGTATGAGCCGCACTGTAGCGCGGGTGAAGCCTGAGGAGAGTGAAGAATCTGTGAGGAGAGAGGTATTTTGCGCCGTTCAGCAGCGCTGCTAGAGGCCGAAAACGAAACTAAAAGCGCCGCGGCTACAAGAAAATGGCCGCCGGGCGCCTGTATAATTGTGCTTGAGCCGCGGCAAAATGGCCGCCAATGGCGCACTTTTTAAATTTAAAACACTGCACCAATGGCGCACGCAAAAACCAATACACATTCCTCCAGAACACTTCCCAAGCCACAAAACAGCCATGGAGCGCCCCCCCCAGGGCAGAACGACCCCCCAAGTATCCCCACACAGCACAGCACTAGAGCTGGGTGCAGAGAGCAACATAACAGGGGGGAGACAGGGAGAACCCCACACACACAAAACACAGCCATCATGGAACTCACCTTGCAGTAGGAGAGACTACTTACCCGTCCCGCAAGCACCTTGGAGAACACCCACGGTGCCAATAGAGGGACTCACTGGCTTGTTTCAGACAGACCTATCACAGAGTCGTACTGCGTAGCTGCCGGCCCGGTCCACCGCGAAAGATACAGTAGGTACTGTTCAATCTTGAGAGGACTGCGGGAGCATGAAAGCAACCCGGCCACCCCTGGAGCCATGGGGTATGTCGTGAACTGAGTCTCACGCACACAAGGCGAGGATCAGCACGCTTGATGGTTGGACAGGGAAGACTACGAGGATACTAGTGTACCCAACCTGTTGCCCAGTCGACAGTTGATTGAAGGTCTCAAAAATAAAATAAAATTCCCAAAAGGGATAAAATTGAAAAGTAAAAATCTTCCAGGAGACTCCTGAGGCTGCAGGTGGGAGGGTAATGTCCGGAGGGACCGCCCCCCTGGGCGGGGCTGTTCAGCTCTGGTTTGTTCTAGAATGTTTTAACATCCAACATTCTGCCTAGGTCTTCTCCTGCAAGCAGGGACATATACCCACACGTAATCAGTATGAGAGCTGTGTCGGTCCATGGACGATAAGAGAAAATAGGATTTTTTGTATTTACCGTAAAATCCTTTTCTGACGTCCATGGACTGACACAGCATCTTCAATCTTGACAAAGTGGGTTATGTTCCTGCTCATAGGAGAAGACTAGGCAGAATGTTAGAGGTTTTAACATACATTCCATTACCAGAGCTGAACAGCCCTGCCAGCAGCCTCAGTTCGTATTAAAGCAGTACAAACTCAACAAAGGAGGGGTGGGTGCTGTGTCAGTCCATGGAGGTCAGAGAAAAGGATTTTACGGTGAGTACAAAAAATTCCTATTTTCTCTTTCCGTCCATGGACTGACACAGCATCTTCAATCTTGACAAAGTGGGACGTCCCAAAGCAGTGTCAAAGAACGAGGGGTGGGAACAGTATCAAGGAAAAAACCAAACTTCACCCCAAACAAGCAGAGCTCCTCAATGGAGGAGGTGCAACATTAAACAGCCGCCTGCAAAACCTTGCGGCCGAAGGAAGCATCAGAAGATACAGCCACATCAACCCTATAGAACTTTGAAAAGCTATGTGCGGAAGACCAGGTCGCCGCCTTGCACACTTGTGCAACAGACGCTTGATGTCGGAAAGCCCAGGAAGCACCAATTGCCCTGGTAGAATGCGCCATAACCGGAAAGGGAGGCGCCCGCCCCTTAACCACTTAACGACCGCCCACTGTAAATATACGTCGGCAGAATGGCACCGACAGGCACAATCACGTATATATACGTGATTGCCTTTGTATAGTTGGGGGGGTCCGATCGGACCCCCCTTTACAGTGAGCGGTCGTTTTACCTTCGGGAGCGATCCGGCATGAGGGGACGGCCGTTTGATTCCGGCCACCCCCTCTCGATCGCTCCCGGCGAATGAGAGAGCTTCCCCTGCCTGCCAGGAAGGAGGAAGTGATGTCATCTCTCCTGGGGCGCTCACATATACCGAGCGCCGTACAGGAGAAGATGCCAGGTTAGTACACACAACACTACACTGACACCAGGACACATAGGCACATAAATCGCCCCCCCCCCAGACAACCCCAGATCACCCCCCAGCCCCCCGTCACAGTGTCACTGATTGCAGTGACCATTTATTTAGTGATCACTGCAATCAGTGACATTTGTGACTGTAAAAGTGTCACCAAAGTTTAGTCTTAGGTCCAGTGTAGCCCCCTAACCCCCCCTAATAAAGGTTTAACCCCCTGATCACCCCCCAGATAACCCTTTCACCCCCTATCACCACTGTCACTAAGCAATCATTTTTCTGATCGATGTCTTAGCGTCGGTGATGCTGATCGGTAGCCAGTAATTTTTTTTAGGTTCGCCGCAGGTTTTTATAGCGTCGGGTACCCCCATATATTACCTAATAAAAGTTTAAACCCCTTGATCGCCCCCCAGGTAACCCTTTCACCCCCTATCACCACTGTCACTAAGTTATAATTTTTCTGATCGATGTCTTAGCGTCGGCGATGCTGATCGGTAGCCAGTAATTTTTTTTAGGTTCGCCGCAGGTTTTTATAGCGTCGGGTACCCCCATATATTACCTAATAAAGGTTTAACCCCCTTGATCACCCCCCAGGTAACCCTTTCACCCCCTAGCACCGCCGTGGCTATGCGATCATTTTTCTGATCGATGTCTTAGCGTCGGTGATGCTGATCGGTAGCCAGTAATTTTTTTTAGGTTCGCCGCAGGTTTTTATAGCGTCGGGTACCCCCATATATTACCTAATAAAGGTTTAACCCCCTTGATCGCCCCCCCCCAGGTAACCCTTTCACCCCCTATCACCACTGTCACTAAGCGATAATTTTTCTGATCGATGTCTTAGCGTCAGTGATGCAGATCGGTAGCCAGTAATTTTTTTTAGGTTCGCCGCAGGTTTTTATAGCGTCGGGTACCCCCATATATTACCTAATAAAGGTGTAACCCCCTTGATCACCCCCCAGGTAACCCTTTCACCCCCTAGCACCGCCGTCACTATGCGATCATTTTTCTGATCGATGTCTTAGCGTCGGTGATGCTGATCGGTAGCCAGTAATTTTTTTTAGGTTCGCCGCAGGTTTTTATAGCGTCAGGTACCCCCATATATTATCTAATAAAGGTTTAACCCCCTGATCGCCCCCCAGGTAACCCTTTCACCCCCTATCACCACTATCGCTAAGCAATCGTTTTTATGATCGTTGTCTTAGTGTCGGTGATGCCGATAGGTAGCCAGTAATTTTTTTTTAGGTTCGCCGTCAGGTTTTTATATAGCGTCAGGTACCCCCATATATTACCCTAATAAAGGTTTTAACCCCCTAATTGCCCCTAGTTAACCCTTTCACCAGTGATCATCATATAAGTGTTACGGGTGACGCTGGTTAGTTAGTTTGCTTTTTATAGTGTCAGGGCACCCGCCGTATATAACCCAATAAAGGTTTAACCCCCAGATCGCCCGGCGGGTGATATCAGTTAGGTTTTAGCGTCAGAGAGGGTCTGCGTCACACCCCAGGCAGCGTCAGGTTAGTGCCAGTAAGGCTAACACCCACGCGTAAAGCATACACCCCCCTTAGTGGTATAGTATCTGATCAGATCAATATCTGATCTGATCAGATCTATACTAGCGTCCCCAGCAGTTTAGGGTTCCCAAAAACGCAGTGTTAGCGGGATCAGCCCAGATACCTGCTAGCACCTGCGTTTTGCCCCTCCGTCCAGCCCAGGCCACCCAAGTGCAGTATCGATCGATCACTGTCACTTACAAAACACAACAAACATAACTGCAGCGTTCGCAGACACAGGCCTGATCCCTGCGACTCCAGTGCTGTAGGAGGTAATTTCACCACCACAGTTAAAAAAAAAAAAAAGCATATATGCCGAAGCATTGGGGCAGCAGGAGCGGAGGAGCGATTTTGCTCCTAATGCCGCGTACATACGGTCGAAATTCCGACGGAGGCTTGCCCGTGGAAAAGTCTGACCATGTGTACGCGGCATAACTTTTGCGAGAAGATGCCCCCATGCTTCGGCATATATAAATGGTGCATGTATGCCCATCATTAGAAGTGGGTGGATGAAGGGCGGTATTCTAATGGTGGGCATACCCACCGATCAATCTTTTTTTTTCGTTCAGCCAACAGGCTGTATGAAAAAAAAGATTACAATACATGTCCAACAAGGACCAGCAACGTACTGGTATGTTGCTGGACTTTGAATGTTTATACCAGAATGATGCCTGCGGGTTTAGGTATCATTCTTTTCAGCCAGCGGCCGGCTTTCATGTAAAAGCAATCCTAGTGGCTAATTAGCCTCTGGACTGCTTTTACAAGCAGTGGGAGGGAATGTCCCCCCCCCCCCCGGATATAAAAAGCGCCATTGGGAAATTGGGAAAGCATTTTATCACACCGATCTTGGTGTGGTCAGATGCTTTGAGGGCAGAGGAAAGATCTAGGGTCCAATAGACCCCAGTTTTTTCAAAAAAGAGTACCTGTCATTACCTATTGCTATCATAGGGGATATTTACATTCCCTGAGATAACAATAAAAGTGATAAAAATAAATAAATATGGAAGCAACAGTTTAAAAATAAAATAAAAAAGCAAAATTAATAAAAAAAAAAAAAAAAAAAAGCACCCCTGTCCTGCCCTGCTCTTGCCCAATGGCGAACGCAAGCGTCGGTCTGGCGTCATATGTAAACAGCAATTGCACCATGCATGTGAGGTATCACCACGAAGGTCAGATCGAGGGCAGTAATTTTAGCAGTAGACCTCCTCTGTAAATCTAACGGGGTAACCTGTAAATGCTTTTAAAGGCTTTTAAAAATGTATGTAGTTTGTCGCCAATGCGCGTTTGTGCGAAATTTTAAAGCATGTCGTGTTTGGTATCTATGTACTCGGCCTAAGATCATCTTTTTTATTTCATCAAACATTTGGGCAATATAGTGCGTTTTAGTGCATTAAAATTAAAAAAAGTGTATTTTTTCCCCAAAAAATGCGTTTGAAAAATCGCTGCGCAAATACTTTGTAGAAAAAAAAATGCAACACCCACCATTTTATTCTGTAGGGCCTTTGCTTTAAAAATATATATAATGTTTGGGGGTTCAACATAATTTTCTTGCAAAAAAAAATATGTTTTCATGTAAACAAAAAGTGTCAAAAAGGGCTTTGTCTTCAAGTGGTTAGAAGAGTGGATGTAAGCTTCCTAATGTTGTGTATAAAATGCCAGAACAGTTCAAAACCCCCCCAAATGACCCCATTTTGGAAAGTAGACACCCCAAGCTATATACTGAGAGGCATGTCGAGTCCATGGAATATTTTATATGTTGACACAAGTTGCGGAAAAAATAATTATTTTTTTATTTTTTTTTTGCACAAAGTTGTCACTAAATGATATATTGCTCAAACATGCCATGGGCATATGTGGAATTACACCCCAAAATACATTCTGTTGCTTCTCCTGAGTACGGGGATACCACATGTGTGAGACTTTTTGGGAGCCTAGCCGCGTACGGGACCCCAAAAACCAAGCACCGCCTTCAGGCTTTCTAAGGGTGTCAATTTTTGATTTCACTTCTCACTGCCTATCACAGTTTCGGAGGCCATGGAATGCCCAGATGGCACAAAACCCCCCCAAATGACCCCATTTTGGAAAGTAGACACCCCAAGCTATTTGCTGAGAGGTATTGTGAGTATTTTGCAGATCTCGCTTTTTGTCACAAAGTTTTGAAAATTGAAAAAAAAAAGAAAAAAAAAAAAATGTTCTTTCTTCATTTTCAAAAACAAATGAGCTGTAAAATACTCACCATGCCTCTCAGCAAACAGCTTGGGGTGTCTACTTTCCAAAATGGGGTCATTTGGGGGGGTTTTGTGCTAATTTGGCATTTTATGGCCTTCAAAACTGTGATAGGTAGTGAGGAGTGAAATCAAAAATTTGCGCCCTTAGAAATCCTGGAGGCGGCGCTTGGTTTCCGGGGTCCCGTACGTGGCTAGGCTCCTAAAAAGTCCCACACATGTGGTATCCCCGTACTCAGGAGAAGCAGCAGAATGTATTTTGGGGTGCAATTCCACATATAACCATGGCATGTGTGAGCAATATATCATTTAGTGACAACTTTTTGTATTTTTTTTTTTTTTGTCATTATTCAATCACTTGGGACAAAAAAAAAAAATATTCAATGGGCTCAACAGGCCTCTCAGCAATTTCCTTGGGGTGTCTACTTTCTAAAATGGGGTCATTTGGGGGGGGGGTTTGTACTGCCCTGTCATTTTAGCACCTCAAGAAATGAGATAGGCAGTCATGTATGACTAAAATTGAGTTTATTCGATTTTTCTTATAACAAAAAGTAGAAAATATCATTTTTTTTCAAAATTTTCGCTCTTTTTCCGTTTATATCGCAAAAAATAAAAATCGCAGAGGCAATCAAATACCATTAAAAGAAAGCTCTATTTGTGGGAAGAAAAGGACGCAAATTTCGTTTGGGTACAACATTGCATGTCCGCACAATTTACAGTTAAAGCAGCGCAGTGCAAAATTCTGAATTCACCTCTGGTCCTCTAGCTACCAAATGGTCCGGGGCTTAAGTGGTTAAGGGCATAGGCCTGTAAAATAATAAAAGTTCAAAAAATAAGAAAATATTTCTTCAAGAGAGACTGGCTCCGAAGAGAGCCACGTCCTCTCCTCTGATAGGCAGAAAAAAAACTGGAGGCTGCAGGGGTAGGGCTGTTCAGCTCTGGTAATGGAATGCATGTTAAAACATTAACATTCTGCCTAGTCTTCTCCTATGAGCAGGAACATAACCCACTTTGTCAAGATTGAAGATGCCGTGTCAGTCCATGGATGGTAAGAGAAAATAGGATTTTTGTACTCACCGTAAAATCCGTTTCTCTGACGTCCATGGACTGATACAGCCTCTTCATACTTGACAAGTGGGTTTATGTCCCTGCTCAGAGAAGACTAGGCAGAATGTTAGATGTTACAACATACATTCCAAAACCAGAGCTGAACAGCCCCGCCCAGGGGGTGGTCCCTCCGGACATAACCTTCCTACCTGCAGCCAGCAGCCTTCAGTTCGTAACAAAGCAGTACAAACCTTAAAAGGAAGGGTGGGTGCTGTGTCAGTCAATGGACGTCAGAGGAAAGGATTTTACGGTGAGTACAAAAAAATCCTATTTTCTCTTACCGTCCATGGACTAACACATCCTCTTCATACTTGACAAGTGGGACGTCCCAAAGCAGTGTCAAAGAAAAGGGGTGGGAGCAGTATTAAGGAAAAACCAAACTTCACTCCAAACAAGCAGAGCTCCTCAACGGAGGAGTTGCAACTTTAAACAGCAGCCTGCAACACCTTGCGGCCGAAGGAAGCATCAGAAGATGCAGCCACATCAACCTTGTAAAACTTAGAAAAGGTATGTGCGGACAACCAGGTCGCCGCCTTGCACACTTGTGCAACCGACACTTGATGTCGGAAAGCCCAGGAAGCACCAATTGCCCTGGTGGAATGCGCCGTAACCGGAAAGGGAGGCGCCCGCCCCTTAAGGGCATAGGCATGTATGACGGTCTGCCTGATCCATCTAGAAATGGTGGCAGGCGACACCGCTTGGCCCTGTTGTGGACCAGACACAGACACAAACAGTGAGTCAGACTTCCGAATGGGAGCAGTAACAGACAGGTACACCCGCAAGGCACGCACCACGTCTAGTGTGTGAAGCGCAAACTCTCTGGGATGCGAAGGATGAGGACACAAGAACAATGTCCTCATTAAGGTGAAAGGCTGAGACCACCTTCGGGAAAAAAGAAGGTCGCGGACACAACACAGCCTTATCCTTATGGATGACCAAGTAAGGAGGTTTGCAAGACAATGCCGCCAACTCAGAAACCCGTCTGACTGAAGTAATGGCTACCAGGAAAGCCACCTTCTGAGACAAGGTTAAGAGAGGAATATCTCTGATGTTTTCAAAGGGAGGTTCTTGAAGAACCGAGAGCACCAAATTCAGGTCCCAAGGAGGGAGAGGAGGTTTGACAGGGGAAGCACATGGCGAACCCCCTGCACAAAGGTGCTAATCAAGGAATGGCCCGCTAGCGGTCATTGAAAGAAGACAGCCAAGGCCGAAATCTGACCCTTGATGGTACTTAGAGCTAGCTTTTGGGTCACACCACGCTGCAAGAACAGCAGAATCCTGGGAACGGAATACGTCCGTGGACGCCAATCCAGCTCCTTGCACAGAGCGATGTAAGTGGGGAGGAAAGATTACCGCTCCAGGTGAGTGAGTTCTGTTGATCCTTCAACAATCAGGAAGCCGTGGGTGCTGGCAATGCACAAGGCAAACAGGAACAGTAGGAAAAAGGAATGGACAGCCGCGCTCCAAAAACACCTTAACGGTTGCTTTTATTGTAAAAATAGATGAACAAATGCACCACAGGTCACAGCAAGGCAGGGATCAACTGACGCATTTCACACTACAAATGTTAGTGCTTACTCATAGCTTAGCGCTATGAGTAAGCACTAAAATTTGTAGTGTGAAACGCGTCAGTTGATCCCTGCCTTGCTGTGACCTGTGGTGCATTTGTTCATCTATTTTTACAATAAAAGCAACCGTTAAGGTGTTTTTGGAGCGCGGCTGTCCATTCCTTTTTCCTGCTGTTCCACAGAGCGATGTAAGCCCTTCCAGGTACGGTGATAGATCTTTCTGGAGGAAGATTTCCGTGCCCTCAGCATGGTCGAGATGACCGAATCCGAGAGACCTCGGTCCCTCAGCACCTGGCTTTCAATAGCCATGCCGTTAAAGCCAGTGACTGTAAAGCAGGATGAAGTATGGGACCTTGAGACAGAAGGTCCTCCCTCATTGGCAGTTGCTAAGGAACGTCCGAGACAAGGTGCACAAGATCGGCGTACCAATGACGCCGTGGCCAATCCGGAGGGATGAGGATCACCGGAATCCCCACGGCCTCCACCCTGAGAAGCAGGCGAGGAAGCAACTGCAGCGGAGGGTAAGCATATATCAGGCGATACTGACCCCACGGGGCAACCAACACTTCTGAGGTGTCTGCCCAGGGGTCCCTGGACCTGACCACAAACCTCGACACCTTGCGATTCAGTCGAGAGGCCAACAGGTCCACATCCGGCGTGCCCCATCGCCGGCAAAGTAGGTGAAACACCTCCGGATGCAAGGACCATTCTCCCTGGTCCAACGTCTGGCGGCTCAGATAGTCCGCCTGCCAGTTGTCTATTCCCCGAATGTAAACGGCCGACAGAGCCGGCACGCTTCTTTCCGCCCACCTTAGGTTGTGGGCGACCTCGGACGCCGCAGCTGAGCTCCGAGTTCCCCCCTGATGGTTGACATAAGCCACCGCTGTGGCGTTGTCCGACTGGATCCTGACCGAGCGGCCCTGTAGCCTCTCCGACCACGAGGAGACAGTCTTATTGCCCAGAGTTCCAGAACATTGATCGGTAGACGGGATTCGGCCGGAGGAGACCAAAGTCCTTGGGCTGACAGGACTCCACAAACTCCACCCCAGCCTATAAGGCTGGCGTCAGTCGTGATCACCGTCCACTGGGATAGGAAGAAACGTCTTCCCGGACCGAAGTGCCAGTGATCTCAACCACCACGTCGGACGCCTTGACCTGGTGGCTCACCTCGATCTGATAATCCAGTGACAACGGGGACTTGTCCCAGGTGGACAGGATCTCCTCCTGTAAGGCCAGAGTGTGTGATTGGGCATACGGAACAGCCTCGAAGGAGGCCACCATGAGACCCAGGACCCTCATGCAAAAACAGATTGACGACCATTTTCGGGACGTCAGAACCCGAACCGCAGATTGAAGAGTTTAACTTCTCCAAGGGAAGCAATACCTTCGCTGCCAAGGAGTCAAGGATCAAACCGAGATACTCCAGATGCTGAGTCGGAACAAGGACCGACTGAGTGTTCAGTAGCCAACCGAAGTCCCGGAGGGTCTGACTGACTATCGTCACATATTCTTTGAATTCTGAGCCAGTGTCTGCTCTCAGAAGAAGATCGTCCAGATAGCCCACGATAGCAACGCCTTGCTGTCTCAGCAAAGCACCTTGGTGAAAACCCGCGGTGCCGACGCCAAGCCGAAGGGAAGGGCCACAAATTGATAGTGGACTTCGCCGATCGCAAAACGCAGGAACTTCTGGTGACTTGCGCAGATTGGAACATGCAAGTAGGCGTCCTTGATGTCCAAGGATGCCAGAAAGTCCCCAGGATGGAGCGCAGCAATCACTGTGCAAATGGATTCCATGCAGAATTTTTGAACCTTCACAAAGGCATTTAAGGCCTTGAGGTCCAGGATTGGACGGACTCTGTCCTTCTTTGGGACCACAAACAGATTCGAATAAAAACCCTGAAACCTCTCCTGTGACGGTACCGGCACAATTACTCCGAACCTGAGCAGGTCCTGCACTGCCCCTAAGAGGGCCGACCGACACGCTGGAAGGAGAGGGAGATTGGAGGGAAAGAATCTGTTTGGAGGCCAGGAACAGAACTCTATCCTGTACCCCGAGGTGACCACCTCGCACACCCACCGGTCGGAGATCCGGGAGGTCCGCCGATCTATGAACCTGCGAAGATGTCCCCCCACCCCGGAGTCGGGCGGGGGCAAGACTTCATGCAGTGGCGGGCTTGGTAGCCGGCTTGTTTGGCTTACGCACCCAGGGACGCTTCGGTCCACCAGCCGCATTCTTGTCAGTCTGGGAGGTTTTACCCGAGGGCTCAGACTGACGAAAAAACTTTTTTGTGCTGGAAACGAGGGGCCCGGCTTACGGCGGGGCTCCTTACCCTTCGTAGTCTGAGGAAGGAAGGTGCTCTTACCCCCTGTGACATCCTTAATGTCGTCATCCAGGGCAGCACCAAACAGCCTACCACCCTTAAAGGGCAAATCAGTCAGGAGCTTTTTAGAGGCCAGGTCAGCAGACCAGTCTTTTAACCAGATAAGACGCCGCAACACCACTGCAGACACGGAGTCCCTAGAAATTAAAGTGGCATCGCACACATACACTAGACCCTGCACCTTTTGGTGGGCTAGTGCAATGTTTTCTGGAGGAAGATTATGCTCCTGCACGGTCTGGTGCAAAATCTTTCCCCATTCCGTGAGTGTCTGAGACACTAGGGTCGCCGCTACAATAGGACGTAAGGTGGATCCCAGTAAGGCGAACATAGCTCTGCTCACAAGTTCTGACCTCCTGTTAGTGGGGTCCTTAAAAAGGCAGGAGTCCCCTCCATCGGGAGAGTTGTGGCTTTATTCAAACGGGCGACCGGGGGGTCGACCACCGGAGGAGAGGCCCATTTCTTAACCAAGCCCTTATCAAAGGGGTATCTAAACAGACAGACACTGCGGGAGCGCAAAAGTCTTCTGCGGCTCTTCCTAAACCTGATCTATGAGCCTGTCAAAGAAAAGGCATGTAAGGGAAACTTTTTTTAGAAGGCTTGGCTTTAAAAGAACCAAAAGGAGACAGCTTCCACCTGAGGTTCCTCAGCCGCAGCATCCAGCTTGAGTGTCCCTCACAGCATCAATGAGGTTCACTTACAAGCGCCCTGTCATTTATCGACTCAGAGCAGGAGTTTTCCTCACAAAGAATGTCCTGTTCAAAAACATCAAAAAATTCAGAGCTAGGGTCCTGAACAGCAGCCAGGCCCATATCTGAATCAGAGCACTCCCCTACTGGAGATTGTGTGGGGGAGAGGGCGCTTTATAGTTCCCTTGTGCTTACACACCGCTTCCATAATGACAAGAAATGATTCCAGGACTGCCGACAACTGGTCCATGGGGACCGCAGGTGCTTGAGCACTGCCTGTTGCCTCTGACATGAATGGGGAAGCAGGTGAATCAGACTCCATAACTTGTCACTCTCTGGGACTTGCAATAAAAGAAAAGCCCACCCTCTGTCTGCGCTGACTGCGGGGGCTTACCCAGGGGACTCACCAACCCGGTAAGGACCGCTCGGTTCCTCTTCCGGTGCTGTGCTATACAGCGCGAGTGAGCCGTGAGGAGAATCGTGCCATTCCAGCAGCGATAGGGGCCAAACAGTATACAAAAGCGCGCGGCTCCAAGAAAATGGCCGCCGCACTGCAACTGCGCCATAGAATCCACGGCAAGATGGCCGCCATGTGCACCAATGTAAAAAACAAAGTGACAAAAAAAACGGCGCACAGGCCCAAAATACAGAAAAACATCCCCAGCTCCATGCGGACACCCATGAGCCCCCCTGGGACAGAGCGACCCCCAGGCACCCCCAGACAGCACAGCGACAGGGCAAGGTGACAGAGAGCAACAACCAACAAGGGGGAGACAGGGAAAATAACCCATACAGAGGAACACAGCATGTACTCACTTGCAGAGGCAGGAGATACTACTTAGCCGTCCCAGAAGGACCCACTGATGGGTTCCTGACAGACCTATCACAGTTCGGTACTGAGAAGATGTCAGCCCAGTCCACCGCGAAAGATACAGCAGGACCGTTCAATCTTATGCGGACCGCGGAGCATAAAAGCCCACCGGCCACCCCTGGAGTCATGGGGCACGTCGTGAACTGAGTCTCACGCCAAAGCGAGGATCAGCACGCTCGATGGTCGGACAGGGAAGACTACGAAGATATCTTGTACCCAACCTGTTGCCCAGCCGACAGTTGATAAATCTCAGGAGACTGGCTCCAAAGAGAGACCACGTCCTCTCCTCTGCTAGGCAGAAAAAAAACTGAAGGCTGCTGGCTGCAGGTAGGAGGGTTATGTCCAGAGGGACCACCCCCTGGGCGGGGCTGTTCAGCTCTGGTTTTGGAATGTATGTTGTAACATCTAACATTCTGCCTAGTCTTCTCCTATGAGCAGGGACATAAACCCACTTGTCAAGTATGAAGAGGCTGTGTCAGTCCATGGACGGTAAGAGAAATTAATTTTTTTTTTTTTTTTAACAAAAATGTCATATTAACAGGTTATTTCTCACACACACAGCACTTACCTACCACAAATTACACCCTAAAATAGATTCTGCTACTCCCCGAGTATGGCGATACCACGTATGAGACTTTTACACAGCCTGGCCACATATAGATGCCTAACATGCAAGGAGCACCATCAGGCGTTCTAGGATCATAAACTACACATAATTTCTGGACTACCTCTTACACTTTTGAAGGTCCTGGAGCGCCAGAACAAATGTTAACGCCCCAAAAAAATTACCCCATTTTGGAAAGCAAACACCCCAATGTATATTCTATGAGGCACAATGAGTCTTTTGAACATGTCGTTTTTTTCCCCCACAAGTTTTTAAAGATTGTGAAAAGAAAATTAAAATGCATTATTTTTTAAAAATTATATATATCTTTTTAACAAAGTTGTCCATTTAAAAGATATTTCCAACACATAGCACACGCATAGCAAAAATTACACCCCAAAATGTATTCTTCTACTCCCGAGTATGGTGATACCACATACAAGACTTTTACACAGCCAGGCCACATACAGGGAGCACCATTAGGTGTGGTAGGGACATACATTTCCAATCTAATCAATCCTACCCACACCTAACAACTGTATTTAAATTTTTGTCCATCTGATCATCCCCCACAGCTATCCTTTGTTCCACGTGACCCTCCCTTCTAGACTGTAAGCTCTAACGAGCAGGGCTCTCTGATCCCTATTGAATTGAATTGAATTGTATTGTGACTGTACTGTCTTCCCTGATGTAAAGCGCTGCGCAAACTGTTGGCGCTATATAAATCCTGTATAATAATTTGACTACCTATTACACTTTTGTGAGGCACTGATGTGGCATGGTTGGAGCATGGATAGATGAGCCAATGGATGGATAAGTACAGATCAGCACTGTGGGCACTTCAGATCCAGCCCACAGCGCTGCTGCACCAGACCCCCCCCCCCTCTCCTCACACGCTGTACTGATGGAGCCTAACCAGACATGCTTTCGTTTGTTTACAAGTAATCACGGCATCATTGGATGGCTTGATCAGGTAGTAAAAGGCTGCCGTCATTGGCCCTTTACCCTGATCCATGATGCGCTGGGTCTCGAAGATCCGACGATCACAGACATTGCCAGGGGCGAGATTCTGGGAGGACGTCATGGTACACCCTCCCAGAGTTATCCGAACATGCTGTATCCGTCATTCTAGGGCCCGGTCGGCAAATGGTTAAAAAAAATAAAAAAAATAGGACGGCACACCCGAGAGACGAGGGCTCCTCCCTACAGGAAACACAATCAATTGACAGCTTGGTATAAGTCCCCATCCTTCCCCTTGATCCCCAGTTTGTAATAAAGTAATACTGAATCACTGCACACAGGTACTCACCACCTAGTGTTCAACAAATTTTCCCTCCCACATAGGGTGGGAAGTAGGCCTGCCGTCCTGGAAGGTTCATAGAAATACCATTACTGGCAAGTCTAACATAGGTTTTCTCCTATCATGTTCCTGAGAGGATAATCAAGTAAACACAGGCATACATTCAGGTTGGGACCACAGCTTGTAGGACCTTCCGGCCGAAGGCCAAGTCTTGCTGTGACAACACTTCCACACGGTTGTGCTTCAGTAACATATCCTGACTGGACCAGGTGGCCGCACTGCGGATTTGTTACCAGGAGGCCCCTGCTTTTTCAGCCCAGGAAGTTGCTAGCGACCTGGTTGAATGAGCCTTAACCTTTGCTGGGACTCCAGAACTCATAAGCCAGGGAGATAGCTTCCCTGATCCATCTTTTCTCTTTCTCGTTTTTGGTTTATCCCAAAAATACGGTAATGTTTTATCTTGCATCCTATAAACTAAGGATGCTACCTTACAAAGCGTCTGGCCTGAGGGTGACTATCTGGCTGTATCAATAGGAAGGGTTCCTTCATGGAAAGCCCCTGTAGATCCCCAACCCTCCTGACCGTGGGAAGGAGCTTTTGGCCAAGATCAAGTGTAGTATCGACTATAGCGTTTAGGAGTGTCTCTGCTTCACAGGTAAGATGTTGAGAGCCACTTGAATCTATCCAAGCCATTTGGCCCTTGTGGGGTACCTCTACTCGGCCTTCTAGGATCGTGGATTCAATTCAGCATCACCTACTTGCTGCTATTGTACAGAGGTTTAGCCCCCACAGGGAACGAGTTTGCGATCCTCCCTCCCCCCACTCTGCGTTACTACTTTTAGGTAGTAGACACTCATGAGCCTTTGTAAAGGCTGCGAAAAAGGGTGAAGACGTTGAGTAACCAGAAGGAAGCCCCCTAAGAACTTCTGAAGCAACATCCAGCGAACTCCGACGATGGAGAAGAGCAACAAGATGAAGAACCCTGCTCCAGCCACTTGGTCCGAAGCCCCTGAGCAAGTCGCCGCCTCAACCTCCAACTGTGCCCTGGCTGGCACCGGCCCGTCGGGATCAGACAAGTCGTACCTGTCCGCAGAGGGGCTTCCTCCACTGGAGCCTTGGATGAAGCAGACGGTTGTGCTGCAGCTGAAAGAGGTGGGCAGAAGAGTCCCCGACATGACCCCGGAGATCTTAGGCAGGAAGATGATCTTGGAGCAAGGGTTCAAGCAAAGCAGAGACGACAGACCTTCACAATTGAGACTAACATTAGCGACCTGGCGCCCGGGGTGACAGAGCTGGGGTATCCTGTGTCCCTTTGTCTCTGTGCGCCCCCCCCCCCGCGAGTTCTCATCAGGCCGCGGCGGCCGCTAATTGAGGCCGCGGCTTTGCTGCCGGCCGGAACGGATCATCATCGGATGAGAGCGCATGCAGACTGTCATGGAGCCGCCGCCGTCAGCTGTGCCTATCTGTGTGTGGGGTCGGGGATGATTGCAGCACAGAGATAGGCGGCGGGCGCTGCCACGGGGAGTCACTCAGTAAAGGAGCTGCCTGGAGGCTGCAGACAGTGCACGCGATATCACACACAGAGCGGGACCAGCGGCGTTAAGGTGAGAGAGTGTGACTCAATGCAGCCAGAAGCTGCTATTTTACAGTATATATGGATGGTTTTAATTTGAACACCTGACTGGCAGTGGCACTGGGAATGGGATCAGTGAATAGATAATAATTAAAAATGGTTTCAGTTCACTTTGAATAGTTTAGTTTTTGTCTAGCATTAAGCACTGCTTTGTTCCAGCATGCAGCATCAATACAAGCCAATTCTCCTCTGTTGCTGCCTATAAAGAGTTATTCTTGGCATCTCCACCATTCAGGAGAAGCCTTTTAATTTGATCCGTGAAGATATTAAAATCCACTTGCCTCTCAACCCTGGCCTGGTCAATCAGGGAAAGCCTTGAATTCATTGGTAAAAATGCAAGGCTCCCCTGGGCCCTGAATGGTGGACTTCATTCCTTCTTGCCCAGTCCAGCCTATTTACCAGGTGCTATTCAGTATTGTACACTGATATCTGGTACATTGAATGCCACTCAGTGTATAGATATTAGTGTTTTTTTCAAAATTGTCACTTTTTTTTTATAGCGCAAAAAAAACAAAACGCAGAGGTGATCAAATACCACCAAAAGAAAGCTCTATTTGTGGGGAAAAAAATGACGTCAATTTTGTTTAGGAGCCACGTCGCACGACCGCGCAATTGTCAGTTAAAGCGACGCAGTGCCGAATCGCAAAAAGTGGCCTGATCTTTGGCCAGCAAAATGGTCCGGGGCTGAAGTGGTTAACCACATCAGCCCGGACCATTTTGTAGCTAAAGGACCAGAGGTGTTTTCAGAATTTTGCACTGCGCTGCTTTAACTGTAAATTGTGCGGACATGCAATGATGTACCCAAACGAAATTTGCGTCCTTTTCTTCCCACAAATAGAGCTTTATTTTAATGGTATTTGATTGCCTCTGCGATTTTTATTTTTTGCGATATAAACGGAAAAAGACCGAAAATTTAGAAAAAAAATTATATTTTCTACTTTTTGTTATAAGAAAAATCGAATAAACTCAATTTTAGTCATACATTTAGGCCAAAATGTATTCAGCCACATGTCTTTAGTAAAAAAAATGTCAATAAGCGTATATTTATTGGTTTGCGCAAAAGTTATAGCGTCTACAAACTAGGGTACATTTTCTGGAATTTACACAGCTTTTAATTTATGACTGCCTATCTCATTTCTTGAGGTGCTAGAATGGCAGGGCAGTACAAAACCCCCCCAAATGACCCCATTTTGGAAAGTAGACATCCCAAATAAATTGCTGAGAGGCCTGTTGAGCCCATTGAATATATTTTTTTTTGTCCCAAGTGATTGAATAATGACAAAAAAAAATAAAAAAAATGTACAAAAAGTTGTCACTAAATGATATATTGCTCACACATGCCATGGTTATATGTGGAATTACACCCCAAAATACATTTTGCTGCTTCTCCAGAGTACGGGGATACCACGTAGAAAGACATTTTTTTTTTTTTCAATTTTCAAAACTTTGTGACAAAAAGTGAGATCTGCAAAATACTCACCATACCTCTCAGCAAATAGCTTGGGGTGTCTACTTTCCAAAATGGGGTCATTTGGGGGGGTTTGTGCCATCTGGGCAGTCCATGGCCTCCGAAACTGATAGGCAGTGAGAAGTGAAATCAAAAATTTACACCCTTAGAAAGCCTGAATGCGGTGCTTGGTTTTTGGGGTCCCGTACGCGGCTAGGCTCCCAAAAAGTCTCACACATGTGGTATCCCCGTACTCAGGGGAGAAGCAACAGAATGTATTTTGGAGTGTAATTCCACATATGCCCATGGCATGTTCGAGCAATATATCATTTAGTAACAACTTTGTGCAAAAAAAAAAAAAAAAAATGTCTTTTTTCCGCAACTTGTGTCAACATATAAAATATTCCATGGACTCGACATGCCTCTCAGTATATAGCTTGGGGTGTCTACTTTCCAAAATGGGGTCATTTGGGGGGGTTTTGAACTGTTCTGGCATTTTACACACAACATTAGGAAGCTTACATCCACTCTTCTAACCACTTGAAGACAAAGCCCTTTTTGACACTTTTTGTTTACATGAAAACTTTTTTTTTTGCAAGAAAATTATGTTGAACCCCCAAACATTATATATTTTTTTAAAGCAAAGGCCCTACAGATTAAAATGGTGGGTGTTGCATTTTTTTTTTCCACATAGTATTTGCGCAGTGATTTTTCAAACGCATTTTTTGGGGAAAAAAATACACTTTTTTTATTTTAATGCACTAAAACACACTATATTGCCCAAATGTTTGATGAAATAAAAAAGATGATGATCTTAGGCCGAGTACATAGATACCAAACACGACATGCTTTAAAATTTCGCACAAACGCGCATTGGCGACAAACTACATACATTTTTAAAAGCCTTTACAGGTTACCACGTTAGATTTACAGAGGAGGTCTACTGCTAAAATGACTGCCCTCGATCTGACCTTCGCAGTGATACCTCACATGCATGGTGCAATTGCTGTTTACATATGACGCCAGACTGACGCTTGCGTTCGCCATTGCGCAAGAGCAGGGCAGGACAGGGGTGCTTTTTTTTATTATTATTAATTTTGCTTTTTTAATTTTATTTTTAAACTGTTCCTTCCATATATTTTTTTTTAAATCATTTTTATGTAAATATCCCCTATGATAGCAATAGGTAGTGACAGGTACTCTTTTTTTGAAAAAAACTGGGGTCTATTAGACCCTAGATCTTTCCTCTGCCCTCAAAGCATCTGACCACACCAAGATCGGTGTGATAAAATGCTTTCCCAATGGCGCTTTTTATATCCGGGGGGGGGGGGGGGGGGACATTCCCTCCCACTGCTTGTAAAAGCAGTCCAGAGGCTAATTAGCCGCTAGGATTGCTTTTACATGAAAGCCGGCCGCTGGCTGAAAAGAATGATACCAAGATGATACCTAAACCCGCAGGCATCAATCTGGTATAACCATTCAAAGTCCAGCAACATACCAGTACGTTGCTGGTCCTTGTTGGACATGTATTGTAATCTTTTTTTTCATGCAGCCTGTTGGCTGAACGAAAAAAAGAGATTGATCGGTGGGTATGCCCACCATTAGAATACCGCCATTCATCCACCCACTTCTAATGATGGGCATACATGCACCATTTATATATGCCGAAGCATTAGGGCATCCTCCCGCAAAAATTATGCCACACACACACACATGGTCGGACTTTTCCACGGGCAAGCCTCCGTCGGAATTTCGACCGAATGTATGTGGCATTAGGAGCAAAATCACTCCTCCGCTCCTGCTGCCCCAATGCTTCGGCATATATGCTTTTTTTTTTTTTTTAACTGTGGTGGTGAAATCACCTCCTACAGCACTGGAGTCGCAGGGATCAGGCCTGTCTCTGCGAACGCTGCAGTTATGTGTGTTGTGTTTTGTAAGTGCCAGTGATCGATCGATACTGCACTTGGGTGGCCTGGGCTGGACTGAGGGGCAAAACGCAGGTGCTAGCAGGTATCTGGGCTGATCCCGCTAACACTGCGTTTTTGGGAACCCTAAACTGCTGGGGACACTAGTATAGATCTGATCAGATCAGATATTGATCTGTTCAGATACTATACCACTAAGGGAGGTGTATGCTTCACGCGTGGGTGTTAGCGTTACTGGCACTAACCTGACGCTGCCTGGGGTGTGACGCAGGGTTAACTAGGGGCAATTAGGGGGTTAAAACCTTTATTAGATAATATATGGGGGTACCTGACGCTATAAAAACCTGCAGCGAACCTAAAACAAATAACTGGCTATCTATCGGCACCAGCATAAGTAATACAGCGATCAGAAAAACGATCGCTTAGTGACACTGGCAAAAGGGGGTGAAAGGGTTACCTGGGGGGGCGATCAAGGGGTTAAACCTTTATTAGGTAATATATGGGGGTAGCTGACACTATAAAAACCTGCGGCGAACCTAAAAAAAATAACTGGCTACCTATCGGCATCACCGACACTAAAACAGCGATCAGAAAAACGATCGCTTAGCGACGGTGGTGATAGGGGTGAAAGGGTTATCTGGGGGGCGATCAGGGGGTTAAACCTTTATTAGGGGGGGGGGGGTTAGGGGGCTACACTGGACCTAAAACTAACTGTAGTGACACTTTTACAGTCACAAATGTCACTGATTGCAGTGATCAGTAAATAAATGGTCACTGCAATCAGTGACACTGTGACTGGGGGGTGATCTGGGGGGTGATCTGGGGGGCGATTTATGTTCCTATGTGTCCTGGTGTCAGTGTACCGTTTGTGCACTAACCTGTGTCTTCTCTTGTACGGCGCTCAGTATATGTGAGCGCCGCATGAGAGATGACATCACTTCCTCTGCCTGTGTAAACATTACACAGCAGAGGAAGCTTTCTCATTCGCCGGGAGCGATCGTGAGGGGGTGGCCGGAACCGAACGGCCGTCCCCTCATCCCGGATCGCTCCCCAACGGATAACGACCGCTCACTGTATAGAAGGGGGGTCCGATTGGACCCCCCCCAACTATACAAAGGCAGTCACGTACGCTGTACGTGATTGTTCCTGTTGGTGCCATTCTGCCGACGTATATATACAGTGAGCGGTCGTTAAGTGGTTAATTAAAATTAATTTGTCATCTCCCTGCTTGGCCCCTCTTTCACACTGGCTGTCTGATCAGGTTCGCCTGTCAGTTTTTCAGGCGGACCTGATCGGACCCTTAGCGGGGATATGGCGGTCTTGTGTCCCTGCAAGGCAGGAAATAAAAGCAGTCACATTCCTTAAAGCACCACATAGTTAACACTTTGATTGCCCTTGGTGTTAACCCCTTCCTACCCAGTGTCATTATTACAGTGTATATTATCACTGATCACTGTATAAAGCCCTGTGTACACATGATTGGATTTCCTATTGATTCTAATCCGATGGATTTTTCCATCGGAAATCTGATGAAGCTGACTTCCTTTCTTATATAACTGATGGAATAGTGCATATAAAGTGTTTGTATGTCAAAGATGTAGTGACTAATGGTTAATGTTCTGCCATATCCCAATGTGGGTATTTACCGTAGCCAAAAAAGTTGCATATAAAAAAGAAAAATCTTCTCCTTATTGGAACTACAAGAATTGAATCCCAGCAGGAGAAGTATAGGGGCTACTATTGGTAAATAATAGGCAATATTAAATAAATAGTTATTGAAAAAATAATTTATTAATTATCAAAAATATATTAGTCACATATGTGAGGGGGTTAACTCGGTAGCGGCTGTGTGTGACCCCCTGGTTGGGCTCCCCACACAAAAACAGGGCCAGCAGACGGAGGTTGTGGTTTTCAAAATCAAAAGGTGCGGTTTATTTCTCTATGTACAGTGACAAAAACACAGCAAAGCCAAAAAGAAACAAACAAAATAAATCCTGGTCAGTTTGACCTCTGACTAAACATGCAGGTTTCCTAAACTAACAACTGGGATCAGCCTGGTGCTGTCCTAGTCCCTAAGTCCCTGGTTTAGTAAAAGTCCAAACAAATAGCCACACAGGCTTTGCCTCACCGCACAGGGGTTCACTCTCCCTAGACAGTCCACACAGGTCTGGTTCCAGGCATGAGCAAACACCTAATGAATCTGGGAGTTTTTATAGAGGCCTTAAACGAACTGACAGGCTTCAGCTGGTCTCATCAACTCCCTGCCTCACGACGCCCAGCACTCTCCCTAGAGGTATGAGTCATTCATGAGCCCACTAGCCTCAGCTGGGCTTCATCAACTCCCTAGTTGTATAAGTCGGCATAAAGCCTGAATCTGGGAGAAATATCTACCCCCCTGGATGCAACCAGGTGACTTTACCTTCCTGCTGTCACATACCCCCCCCCTCTTGTTTTAACCTTGGGGTTGGAACACCAGCAATCAGGCATTCATGTACTCGAGACAAAGCATCCACATTCCCCATTTGAACGCCAGGGCGATGCTTTACTGTGAAGTTGAATTCCTGTAGGGCCAGGAACCACCTATTCACTCTTCTATTTGTCTCCTTGTTTTGAGCCATCCACTTTAACGGAGCGTGATCCGTAACCATGTCAAAGTGCCTACCTAGCAGATAGTACCGAAGGGAATCTAGAGCCCACTTCACCGCTAAACACTCCTTTTCAACCGTGGCGTAATTTACCTCATGGGACTTCAACTTCCTGCTGAGGTAAATGACTGGGTGCTCTTCCCCGTTCCAGACCTGGGACAATACTGCTCCTAACCCCACATCTGACGCATCACTTTGTACGACAAAGTCTTTAGAGAAGTCGGGTGAGTACAACACTGGCTGGCTACATAAGGCTTGTTTCAAGAATTGGAATGCTGCCTCAGCCTCGGGGGTCCATTTAATCATGACCGACCCTTTCCCTTTCGTCAGGTTGGTTAGGGGCACAGCCTTAGAAGCAAAGTGGGGAATGAAGCGCCGATAATAACCCGCGATTCCCAGAAAGGCTCGTACCTGCTTCTTGCTGTTGGGACGTGGCCAACTCTGGATGGCCTCGACTTTGTTGAGTTGGGGTTTTATTACTCCCCTGCCAATGGTGTACCCAAGATATTTGGCCTCCTCCTGCCCAATGGTACACTTCTTGGGGTTAGCCGTAAACCCCGCTTCCCGAACAGAGTCCAGGACTGCTTGCACTTTTGGCAGATGTGAGGCCCAATCTGTGCTATGGACAATTACGTCATCCAGGTAAGCCGCAGCATACTTCCGATGGGGCCTCAGCATCTGGTCCATTTTCCGCTGGAATGTGGCCGGCGCATTCTGTAACCCGAACGGCATTCTCTTATATTGGAACGCCCCGTCTGGGGTTACAAATGCGGTTTTCTCTTTGGCCGACTTGGCCAGGGGAATTTGCCAATACCCTTTTGTGAGGTCAAGAGTCGTCATGTATCGGGCTGTTCCCAGCCGGTCGATCAACTCATCTATACGTGGCATGGGGTAGGTGTCAAATTTTGTAACTTTGTTCAACTGACGAAAATCGTTACAAAATCGCCAGCTCCCATCCGGTTTAGGCACCAACACAATGGGACTAGACCAATCACTTTGGGACTCCTCTATCACCCCTAAGTTCAGCATTTTCTGTACTTCCTCCCGTATTGCCTCCCGTCGGGCCTCTGGGATCCGATAGGGTTTTAACTTCACCCTTTCACCGGGCGGGGTAATAATATCATGCTCTACCCCAGATGTTTGTCCCGGCAGCTCAGAGAACACCTCCTTGTTGCGAAGCACAAACTCCTTAACCTCCTGTTGTTGGGGTTGTGACAAGGTGGCTGCTATTCCAACCTCCGGAATCACGCAACCAGTTTGAGCTGGTGACCAAGTTTCTGCGACTAGGGACTCTCTATCCCTCCAGGCTTTCAACAGATTAACGTGATATATCTGTTCGGGCTTTCGCCTTCCTGGTTGTCTGACCTTGTAATTCACTTCGCTCACTTTTTCCATTATCTCGTAGGGGCCTTGCCATTTGGCAAGGAATTTACTTTCAACCGTAGGGACAAGTACCAATATCCTATCCCCCGGGGAAAAGGTACGGGTCTTTGCTCCACGGTTGTACACTCTCTGCTGTGCCAACTGCGCTTGGGCCAAATGTTCCTTCACGATGGGCATTACCTGTGCAATTCGATCTTGCATCAGGGCGACATGCTCAATCACACTCCTGTGGGGAGAACTCTCACTTTCCCAAGTTTCCTTGGCAATATCCAACAGCCCTCTTGGGTGTCTCCCATACAGTAACTCAAAGGGGGAGAATCCCGTAGAGGATTGGGGCACCTCCCTAATAGCAAACATCAAATAAGGAAGTAGACAGTCCCAATCCTTTCCATCTCTATCCACCACTTTCTTCAACATTTGTTTTAGGGTTTTGTTGAATCTTTCAACCAGCCCATCGGTTTGGGGGTGATACACAGATGTACGCAATTGCGTCACTTTGAGCAATTTACACAGCTCTTTCATAACCCGGGACATAAAGGGTGTACCTTGGTCCGTAAGCAGTTCTTTACAAATACCCACCCGGCTAAAAACAAGAGATAGCTCTTTGGCTATGGTTTTGGCCGAGGTATTTCTGAGAGGGATCGCTTCTGGATAACGGGTGGCATAGTCCATTATAACCAATATGTACTGGTGCCCCCTAGCGGACTTGATTATAGGACCTACCAAATCCATTGCGATTCTCTCAAACGGGACCTCAATGATGGGTAGAGGGACCAGCGGGCTACGGAAATGTGGCATCGGGGCCGACCTCTGACACACAGGGCAGGAGGAACAATAATTTTCTATGTCCTTCATCACCCCAGGCCAATAGAATCTCTGTAATACCCTCTCTCGGGTTTTCTCTGTCCCCAGATGACCTCCAAGAATGTGCCCATGGGCCAACTCCAACACCAACTTCCTGTAAGGTTTGGGCACCACCAGCTGCTCAACGGTTTCTTCTGCCCTTTTTGCCACCCGATACAGTAGGTCCTTCTCTACGCTGAAGTATGGGTAAGTGCAGGTATTATCTGGGTTCACTAACTCGCCATCTATTTCCACTACGTTTTCCCGTGCCTTTATTAGGGCGGGGTCTTTTAACTGTTCTGTGGCAAAATTTTCCCTGTGAACCTCCAGATCAGAAAACTCCACAGACGGTAGGTTTTCGTCTGAGGAGGTGGGCTCCTCTCCAGTTTCTTGAGTCTCCCCTGCCAATACTGACAAGGGAAATTCTGGAGAGTCCTCACCACTCTCAGAGGAGTTCTGGCTATCACATTCCTGGTACATAGGGGCACCAGTGGGGGGCTCAGGATCATCCCACAGTTCCCAGAACTTCGGAAAATCCCTTCCCACAATGGCATCATGCGGTAATTGAGATACTAACCCCACTGGATGAGAGAGGGTACCTTTGGGGGTCTCGAAACACACTGTAGTTACTGGATACTCTCGGGTGTCCCCATGCACACAAATAACAGCTACCTTGCTATTCCCAGAGACCTCTGTTTTAACTAATTCAGCCTTTATCAGGGTCACAAGGCTACCTGAATCCAGTAATACCACAACATTTCTACCATTAATACACATTTTGCATAAATGTTTCTCAGTTCCCCGAATGGCAGTGCATGCGACTGTCGCACACAGCGACTGACGTCTGTCCATCAGAAAGTCACATTGCATGGGTTCCTCCACAACCGGGCAATTTGCTGCAATATGTCCCGCTTGCCGGCAGCGGTAGCAAACGATCCTTCTTGCCGCCTCTTGAGCCGCTGATTTCCCAGGCTGTTCTCGCCAAACTTGGGGTAGAGCTCCCACCCTCTCACTCTCTCCACCCTCACCCCTTGGAATCCTCTTATCCGCCCCTGGGGATGGTCTGGTCTTAGGGTGGAAAGTCTGAGAGTCTCTGGAAGAGGCCGTCAGGTTCTCTGTAGCCAAGTATCTCTCTACACGATCCACAAGTTTACCGGCCGTTTCTGGGTCTCCATGGCTTACCCACTTTTGAATGGCGGTAGGAAGAGCTCTCAAGAAACGATCCATCACAACACGTTCCACAATCTCCGGTGCGGACAAAGTCTCTGGCTGTAGCCACTTCCTGCTCAGGTGAATGAGATCATACATTTGAGACCTGGGGGGTTTTCCAAGCTGGAAAGTCCAGTTATGCACACGCTGAGCCCGGACAGCCAGGGTGACACCCAGCCTTGCCAATATTTCAGCTTTTAGCATCACATAGTCTTTTGCTTGGTCAGGCTCTAGGTCATAGTAAGCCTTCTGCGATTCACCAGTTAACAGAGGAGCCACCAGTCCAGCCCACTGCTCCTCGGGCCACTTTTCTCTTTCAGCAGTCCTTTCAAATGTGGTCAAAAATACCTCTGGATCATCCTCTCCAGTCATTTTTGTCAATAAACGACTCACCCCAAAGGACGCGGTATTAGTGGGACGGCTTTCCTCACTGGTCTGCGGACGTTGCTGCATTACTGCTTCCATTTGTTGTAGTCTCTGCTCTTGCTTCTGTAACAGGTCTATGAAGCGGGCCTCAGATTGCTGCTGGGCTTGTTGATGAGCTTGCTGCTGGGCTGCAAGGCTCCTTTGCAAACCTGCATTTGTCTGCTGTTGATTGGCATTTGCTAGAGCCAGCTGTTTCAGTATCTCCTCCATGCTGGCTTAAAAAAAACTACCCGCATTCTCCACCAACTGTGAGGGGGTTAACTCGGTAGCCGGTGTGTGTGACCCCCTGGTTGGGCTCCCCACACAAAAACAGGGCCAGCAGACGGAGGTTGTGGTTTTCAAAATCAAAAGGTGCGGTTTATTTCTCTATGTACAGTGACAAAAACACAGCAAAGCCAAAAAGAAACAAACAAAATAAATCCTGGTCAGTTTGACCTCTGACTAAACATGCAGGTTTCCTAAACTAACAACTGGGATCAGCCTGGTGCTGTCCTAGTCCCTAAGTCCCTGGTTTAGTAAAAGTCCAAACAAATAGCCACACAGGCTTTGCCTCACCGCACAGGGGTTCACTCTCCCTAGACAGTCCACACAGGTCTGGGAGTTTTTATAGAGGCCTTAAACGAACTGACAGGCTTCAGCTGGTCTCATCAACTCCCTGCCTCACGACGCCCAGCACTCTCCCTAGAGGTATGAGTCATTCATGAGCCCACTAGCCTCAGCTGGGCTTCATCAACTCCCTAGTTGTATAAGTCGGCATAAAGCCTGAATCTGGGAGAAATATATCTACCCCCCTGGATGCAACCAGGTGACTTTACCTTCCTGCTGTCACACATACTAATGTTGAATGTAAAATGTTCCTTATGGGGGCAAAATAAAGATCAGTACAGTATATTAACAAGCATGATATTCCACCTATGGTGGGGGTAATGATAGTAAGTAAAACAACAAACCCACAAAAACACAAGGACAGACAAAAAACAAGAAACAAACAACAGGTCCGGACGCTGGGGATGTCATAAGTATTTGAATATCCCTGCAGGAATTCCCGCTAAGTAGTATTAAATAATATAAAAATAATGGGTGATGAAATGGGATATTCACAAATACATATGACTCCCCGGGGATATGTAGGGAAATAACAGGTGTAGGAAAAATCCTTGCCCGACTCTGGATGCCGGCATCTGTGTATATAACACAGTAGGGTATGTTGTTGCTGAGAGAAGCAAGCTGAAGAGGCCAGCATAAATCAACTGTAGACGGTGAAGGATGATTGCTGGAAAAAGGGAAGGTTAAATAATAAATAAATTATCTTCCTTTGGGTGAGGTTCCCAACAGTTCATCTGGGTCAGCGTGTAGAAAAAGTGTCATATGCAATAAAGAAAGGACGCATATAACGCGTAATAATGTTAATCATAGGTTAATCCATTTTCTTTCCTGATGACATGAAAAAGTACATATTGTAGATGCTACCACGCTGAATGAAAAGATTAGATTCCCTTTTTCGGTTATTAACCCCCTTCTCTGCAGTGCTTTAAAGTCAATATATTCCTTTTGCTGGAAATAACATCAAGGTGTGTAATTAATGAGGCACTGATATATGGGTGGATAGAATGGAGGTTTTAAATCTTACCGTCCTGTATGGAGATAACACAGTCACAGGTTCTTCAAACAGGGTCTCCGTATATTTCAATGAAGATTTACTTACGATTGAGTTATCTTGAATGTGTGCACACACAAAGCGGGGTTTGACGGAAAATAATCTGGATGTATTCCTGTTGACGTCTCCAGTATTCAAAGAGGAGCTAGTCTTCTCATGAGGAGTTTCCAAACTCACTTCTACAGCAACAGCTGATCGTAATTAGGTACGGCATCCGGTCTTTGAGCCAAACAGACTCTGTTTATCCTCATCCCTAGAGCTGGGAGATCAAGCAGACAGCGTCACGTACCAAAGAACGTCGACGACATGTTTCGCAACTCAGATGTCACGTTGCTTCTTCTGGACGAATGGTGAAATGGCTAACACAGCCCCCTTTTATGTAACTCAGGTGAAGCCATTTCTCCAATTAAAATATTCTTCCCTGACGGAAGGAATAAACGGAGGAGACAAACAATGGTTTTTTTGCCTTTTTCTCCTTTATTGTCAGTCACTGCGGTTTGTTATATATTCTGATGGGATATTGTTTTCCTTCAAAGAGTAATCCAATACATATTTTTATCCTTATTGATTTGTGATAACAATTTCCCTCGTTTGTTCTCATAATACTGACCAATATGTGATTGGTCTGTTTATCATCTTATTTCATTGTTTCCATTGCCCTGAAATATATGGCCATGTATAAATGAGTAAAGATAATATTAAATCAACAGAGTCATTTGACTAAATAGAGGGTACGGATTAGAGTAAATACCTGTTTCCCTGATTGGTGAATATCTTGAATTCTGACAAGTTTATTGCTACATTCACCTTTACTTTTTTGTGACTTCCATCAGTCTTGCCTACACACCATCAGTCAAAAATCCGACCGTCCCAAACGCCGTGACGTAAAACACTCCGACAAGCTGAGAAAAATGAAGTTCAATGCTTCTGAGCATGTGTCGACTTGATTCTGAGCATGCGTGGGTTTTTTTCTCCGATGGAGTTCCACACAGACGATCAGATTTTGCTATCGTTTTTTTTCCCCATCGGATAAATTTAAAACATGTTCTATTTTTTCACACCGATGGAAAAAAGACCGATGGGGCCCATACACGATCGGTTCGTCCGATGAAAACAGTCCATCGGACTGTTTATCGGTAAAATGGGATTTTTGTACTCACTGTAAAATCCTTTTCTCTGACGTCCATGGACTGACACAGCTCTAATACTGAAACACGTGGGTATATGTCCCAGGAGAAGATCTAGGCAGAATGTTAGAAACATACATTCTAGAAAAAAACAGAGCTGAACAGCCCCGCCCAGGGGGGCGGTTCCTCCAGACATAACCCTCCTACCTGCAGCTAGCAGCCCCAGTTCGTAACAAAGCAGTACAAACCTTAAAGAAGGGTGGGTGCTGTGCAAGTCCATGGACGTCAGAGAAAAGGATTTTACGGTGAGTACAAAAATCCCATTTTCTCTCATCGTTTATGGACTGACACAGCTCTAATACTGAAACACGTGAGACGTCCCAAAGCAGTATCAGAAAAGGGTGGAAGCAGTAGTGAAGGAAAAACTAAACTCCACTCCAAACAAGCAGAACTCCTCAACGGAGAAGTTGCAACTTTAAACAGCGGCCTGCAACCCTTGCGGCCGAAGGAAGCATCCGAAGATGCAGCCACATCAACCTTATAGAACTTAGAAAAGGTATGAATGGATGACCAGGTCGCCATCTTGCACATATGTGCAACCGATGCTTGATGTCGGAAAGCTCAGGAAGCACCAATTGCCCTGGTGGAATGCGCCATAACCGGAAAGGGAGGCGCCCGCCCCTAAGGGCATAGGCCTGTATAACGGTCTGTCTGATCCACCTAGAAAAGGTGGCAGACGACACCGCTTGGCCCTGTTTTGGACCAGAGAGACACAAACAGCGAGTCAGACTTTCGAATGGAAACAGTAGCAGACAGGTACACCCGTAAGGCTCGTACCACTTCAAATGTATGAAGCACAAACTCTCAGGGATGCGATGGGTGAGAACACAAGGACTGAAGTAATGGCCACTAAGAAAGCCACCTTCCGGGACAAGGTCAAGAGAGGAATCTCCCTGAGATTTTCAAAGGGATGTTCTTGGAGAACCGAGAGCACCAAATTCAGATCCCAAGGAGGGGGAGGAGGCTTGACAGGGAGGGGATCACATGGCGAACCCCCTGCACAAAGCTGCTAATCAAAGAATGGCCCGCTAGCGGTCGTTGAAAAAGAGAGCCTGGGCCGAAATCCGACCCTCGATGGTACGCAAGGCCAGCTTTTGGGTCACACCACGCTGTAAGAACAGCAAAATCTTGATAACGGAATACGTCCGTGGACGCCATCAAGCTCCTCGCACATAGCGATGTAAGCCTTCCAGGTTCGGTGATAGATCTTTCTGGAGGAAGATGTCCGTGCCACAACATAGATGAGATGACCGAATCTGAGAGACCTCGGTCCCTCAGCACCTGGCTTTAACAGCCGTGCCAAAGCCAAGGACTGAAAAGCAGGATGAGGTATGGGACCATGAGACAGAAGGTCCACCCAAATAGGCAGTCACCAAGGAACATCTGCGACTAGCTGAACTAGATCGGCGTACCAATGTCGTCGTCCCGGAGCAATGAGGATCACCGGAATGGCCTCGACCACTACTCTGCGAAACAGGCGAGGCAACAACAGTAGCGGAGGGTAAGCATACATCAGGCAATACTGCCCCCACGGGCCACCAACGCGTCTGCCCAGGGATCCCTGGACCTGGCCACGAATCTCTACATCTTGCGAGTGAGTCGAGAGGCCAAAAAGGTCCACATCCGGTGCCCCACCTCCAGTAAAGGAGGTGAAAACACCTCCGGACGTAAGGACCCCTCCCCTGGAATGCACACGGTCGACAGGACCATCCTGCAGCGGGATAGGTATGATAAACCCAAGGAGACCCCGCAATGTAACGGAGAAGGGAGGCCCCGGCTTACGGGGTGCCTCAATTGTTGGCCAAGAAAGGCAACCTGACAGAGCTTCCCTAGAAACTCGGTCAGAGGACCAGTAACTCAGCCTCTACAGGTGGCGCAGGCCCACCCCGGACACAGAGACCCTAGAGGCTAAAGCAGTTGCAGTGCACCTGCTGGTCGACTGATAAATGAAGCAGAGGCTTTTGCCCAGTCATTGAGCTTCAGGAACGCCAGAGACGCAGCCACTACCGGGTGTAACGCTAACCTCAGCATGGCGAACCCAGTCCAAGCTAGCGCTTCTGCTCCATTCATAAGTGCTGATTGTAAACACATAGTTTATACTGTGTATTGCATCAAAACGCGCAATTTTGAGCGTAGGCGGAAACCCCCCTCAGCCCCAAAGAGCATAGTACAACCACATACGGCGTATGTAGTTTAGTATGTGTGGATAAACATATTAAAACACGTTTATACTGTGCCAGCGACGAAGGCACGCACATCATTGGGGCGTAGGCGTAAACCAGCCACGCAGACTGCGTACACAACTGTGTAGGCATGTTAGCATTAGGGGTGCGGAATTTAATCGTTGCATCGCGATTCGGGCGGCACCGATGCAGGGAAACCTATTAATCGATTATCCCCGATGAATAGCCCCGCCCCCTCCTCCCGGGAGAGCCGTTTCCTCATTTGTTATTTTTTTCCTATGACGCGCTCATGTGACTGCCCGGCCCGCCTCTCTGCTTTCACTTCTCACGTACATCAGGAGAGACGTGAAAGCAGAGAGGAGAGAGGGCAGTTACATGAGCGCGTCATATACACACACTGTTCCCCTGCCAGATTCTGTTCCCCTGGCTCTCGGCTCCTATCGGAACTCCGCCCCCCCCCTAGCACTGTACATTGCCGCTCCCTCCTCCTACGAATGCTAATGCTCCTAATACCGCCCCGCCTCTCCAGCCCTCTGCTTACCCCTACTGTTTAACGAATGCTAATGAGCAGAGGGCTGGAGAGGCGGGGCGGTATTAGGAGCATTAGCATTCGTAGGAGGAGGGAGCGGCAATGTACAGTGCTAGGGGGGGGGCGGAGTTCCGATAGGAGCCGAGAGCCAGGGGAACAGAATCCGACGGGGGGAACCATTCTCGGCACAAAGTTCTCACTACTGCAGAAAAGGTTAGTGATTAGAATAGGGTAAAGAAGTGTGAATAAAGTTCATTAAAGTGCCAGTATTATTTTTTCTTTAAAGTAAAACGGATATTATACTTACCTACTGATCTCCTGTAGCATGTCCGCAGTCTCTCTGACCATCTCCTGTAGCATGTCCGCAGTCTCTCTGACCATCTCCTGTAGCATGTCCGCAGTCACCGACCATCTCCTGTAGCCTGTCCGCAGTCACCGACCATCTCCTGTAGCATGTCCGCAGTCACCGACCATCTCCTGTAGCCTGTCCGCAGTCACCGACCATCTCCTGTAGCCTGTCCGCAGTCACCGACCATCTCCGGTAGCCTGTCCGCAGTCACCGACCATCTCCTGTAGCCTGTCTGCAGTCACCGACCATCTCCTGTAGCCTGTCCGCAGTCACCGACCATCTCCTGTAGCCTGTCCGCAGTCACCGACCATCTCCGGTAGCCTGTCCGCAGTCACCGACCATCTCCGGTAGCCTGTCCGCAGTCACCGACCATCTCCGGTAGCCTGTCCGCAGTCACCGACCATCTCCGGTAGCCTGTCCGCAGTCACCGACCATCTCCTGTAGCCTGTCCGCAGTCACCGACCATCTCCTGTAGCCTGTCCGCAGTCACCGACCATCTCCTGTAGCATGTCCGCAGTCACCGACCATCTCCTGTAGCATGTCCGCAGTCACCGACCATCTCCTGTAGCATGTCCGCAGTCACCGACCATCTCCTGTAGCATGTCCGCAGTCACCGACCATCTCCTGTAGCATGTCCGCAGTCACCGACCATCTCCTGTAGCATGTCCGCAGTCACCGACCATCTCCTGTAGCATGTCCGCAGTCACCGACCATCTCCTGTAGCATGTCCGCAGTCACCGACCATCTCCTGTAGCATGTCCGCAGTCACCGACCATCTCCTGTAGCATGTCCGCAGTCACCGACCATCTCCTGTAGCATGTCCGCAGTCACCGACCATCTCCTGTAGCATGTCCGCAGTCACCGACCATCTCCTGTAGCATGTCCGCAGTCACCGACCATCTCCTGTAGCATGTCCGCAGTCACCGACCATCTCCTGTAGCATGTCCGCAGTCACCGACCATCTCCTGTAGCATGTCCGCAGTCACCGACCATCTCCTGTAGCATGTCCGCAGTCACCGACCATCTCCTGTAGCATGTCCGCAGTCACCGACCATCTCCTGTAGCATGTCCGCAGTCACCGACCATCTCCTGTAGCATGTCCGCAGTCACCGACCATCTCCTGTAGCATGTCCGCAGTCACCGACCATCTCCTGTAGCATGTCCGCAGTCACCGACCATCTCCTGTAGCATGTCCGCAGTCACCGACCATCTCCTGTAGCATGTCCGCAGTCACCGACCATCTCCTGTAGCATGTCCGCAGTCACCGACCATCTCCTGTAGCATGTCCGCAGTCTCTCTGACCATCTCCTGTAGCATTTCCGCAGTCGCTGATCATCTGTAGCATTTCCGCAGTCTCTGATCATCTCCTGTACAAGGTCTGCACTCTCTGACCATCTCCTGTACTATGTACAAGTTGTTGTCTGCTTTGTTTAGACTTTGCTACATGCAGGGCGTGTTGTCTTTTTTTTAAAAAGAACAGATATAATTTAAAAAAATGAAGATCTCCTGACTGCTTGAATTTTTTTGATGAAAACCATACGCACTTGCGCTGTAATCGTGATGCATCGCGGAAGCGAATCGAATCGTTGACCTGATAATCGTAATCGAATCGAATCGTGAGGCCAGTGAAGATGCGCACCTCTAGTTAGCATGCGAATAAACAAATTGCACATGTTCAATTTGTTTATTCGTATGCTAACATGCCTACACAGTTGGAGCGCGGGGGAAAAAACCGGAGAACCCGGATGAAACCCACGCAGACCGCATACCGTGTAGGTACTATAGTATGTGTGATAATATTTTGAACATGTCTATGTGTGCATAGCGCCGAAGGCGCGCACACCGTTGGCGCGTGGGAGGAAACCGGAGTACCCAGAAGAACCCCACGCAGACCCATAGAATACAATACATACATCTACTGTGAATGTATTTAGTGTTGTGTATAAACATAATGTGTATGTTTATACTATGTATGGCACCAAAGGCGCACATGTCATGCAGCGTGGGCGGAAACCGGAGGACCCGGGGGAAACCCACGCAGACTGCACACACATACCGTGTAGGTATGTTAGCATGTGGATAATCAAATCGCACAGGTTTCAGACTGCATACACATACCGCGTAGGTATTATAGTATGCGTGATAAAACATATGGAACATGTTTAAACTGCGCAGAGAGCCAAAGGCGCCCATACCGTCAGAGCGAGGGAGGAAACCGGAACACCCGGAAGAAACCCACGCAGACAGCACACAGATACCGTGTAGGAATGATAGCATGTGAATAAACATATTGCACATGGTTATGCTGAGCATTACCTTTGGAGCGAGGGAGGAAACCGGAGCACCCAGAGGAAACCCACGCTGACCCAGAGAGTATAATACATACATACATATACTGTGAATGTATTTAGAGTCGTGTATAAATGGGAAGGCCGGCCGTAGGCTGGCCTGAGTTTGTAGGAGGAGTCGGGGGGTATTTAAACCCTCCCTCCTCCTCCTTACTCCTGCGGCCGGACCCTTCTTGTTTCCCGTGACGACGCCGTGTGTGACGTCATCCTCAGGCGCCGGCTTCGTGCTCCACGAGGCTCCAGGACTCAACGCTTCGTTCTCCCTCCGCTCGGCTGTCAGTGGTTGAAATCACCTCCGCGCTCGGCTCCGCCAGGCGGATCGGGTCAGGCCCTCGGTTCACCTCGTGGTACAGGTATCGTAGTGGGGGGGGGGGGGTGTGATGTCGTACTGCAAGCTCGTTGGTAAGGGGGGGGGCTGCTGCTGCCACCGCTCGTCTTTTTTCTTGCGGGGGGGTCCTGGGTCCTGCTGTGGCATGTTATTTCGCAGGGGGGGGGGGGGGGTGTTGTCACTCTGACATCATGCCTGTGTAGGGGGCGAGCGGTCACCATTGCTGCACATCGCTGCAGGGGGGGGGGGGTGTTGGCTGCTTTATGGCATCCACAGGGGGGGGGGGGTTCTTGTTGCGGTGGCATTGCGTTTTGTGTGGGGGGGTGTTTCCCATGCCGGCAGTTCCGTCAGGTCGGCAGCTGCTGGCCACACACGTTTGCGATCTCTGCTTGGGCAGCGTCACGTGGAACCTTACTGCATTCACACTTGAGGTACGGGCCAGCGTTTGGGGTACATGAGGGAGCCCACATGTGCGGTCATCTCGTCACTTTCTCATCTCCAGTAGGATTGTCTTTTCTCTGTTATCATTTGATGCATGTGTCTGTCGTTTTCTTTTTTTTCCTTTTCAGGACGTTTGCAAGTATTTACATTTGCGTCAGAATCTGTTCCTTTTTCAGGTTATTTCCAGTAAGTGTCATGCGTTTTCATCCACGTCAGGGTACTTGTTCTGCGAGTTTGCTCTGTGATGCACGCAGGTGACGGATTGGGAGTCGGTGTTAGTTAGTTGTTGCACAAAAGGTAGGGGTGGTGGTCCTCAGGGTTAGGTTAGGTCGAGTTGCTCATGCGTCTTGTGTCAGGACTCGTGAGTTGTCAGGGGGGGGGGGGTAGTAGTTTCTACTGCGGGGTCACCCACCACACTTGTGGGTGTCAACGGTTTGAGATGTTTCGTTTTTAATTGGCTTGGTCAGTGGCAGGTCTTCTCAACCGTTTTGGGTTTCACGTTTCTATTCCTTCATGCTTCACGTGGCACGCTCAGTCATGGCCTGACGCACATTCAGGTTTCGTAGGGGGGTTTTTGCTGGGCATCATCTGTTGCCCCTTTTGTTCTTGTCCAGGGTTCTGACTCGCTTTCAGTCCCATTCGTCCATTTATTTCAGGCTCCAGACGCAAGGTTTCTCGTTTTTATTAAGGATTCCCGATGCAGGTAAGTCTGGGTACTGGGCACCGTGCTCTCCGTTCTCGTTGCTTAAGGGGCTGCCTGTCACTGTGGTTACCTATTTCGTTCAGGTCTTAGCGGGTTGAGTTGTTCGTTTTTAATTGGCTTGGTGGCAAGTCTCCTCACCCATTGGCTCAATCTCTCGTTTTTAAATTGGGGTGTCAGTCATTTCTTTAATCATTAGACCTGTCACGTTTCAGGTTCTGGGGGGGGCCTGAGTGTTCGTTTTTAATTTATCTGCAACGGCAGGTGACTCGGCCCTCTTAGTCGGTAAGAGATAATGGGGGGGGGGTGTTCGTTCTGGGCCAGATTAGGTTTGTTTTAGGGTCTGAGGATGTTGGGTGTGTGGGGGATCGGTGCCAGTTGTTGGTCTGTGGTGAGTTCTGCCAGGGTGTTTATTTGTTTCGATCGTTTCAGGTCATGTCTCAGGCAGCGAACATAGAGGATTTCGCCTCCATTGCCACTTCTCCAGCGAGGGGGTCAGTGCAGGGCGGCACACCTTCCTTGAGGTCCTGGACGGTTCCGAGGTTGATTGCGGAGTTGCGGCTCAGGGGCATCTCTCACTCGGCTTCAGCTCGCAAAGCAGAACTTTTTAGACTTTTGTTCCCCTCCTCTGCGAGTACTGATGCGGAACAGGTCACCCTGCGTGCCATGGCCGCATCCCTGACTCAGATCCACTCCACCCTCAGCTCATTGGCGGGCTCTTTTCAGGATTTAAGGGCCAGGGTGGAGGTTCTGGAGGCCAGTCCTATTCCTGCTGTGGTGGATCTGGCTGTTCCTGGGGTCGCAGCAGGGCCTGAGGTCCCTGTGTTTCCTGGGCCTTCACTGTCAGGTACCAGTACCAGTGTCCCTTCCATCACCCCAGCCCATTTCATTCCAGGGAACATCCGGAAAGATATCCTTGATGGGAAGGATGTCAACCTGGCGTCCTTATTGATAGCCACTCACGATGTGGCTGACAATAAGTCGTATGCCTGTGGGGACGTTTCTGTCATCATCAAGTCCAGGGACCACAGGTTGAACCGCAAGCTCTCCATCCCTGAGTTCGTGTTGGCGTTCAGCTTATTCAGAGACGTCATTTGCTCTGCGAGTCCCCATAGGAGAGAGGAGCTGGATCACTACCTCTATGAGGTGGTGGAGTTGGGTCACAAGTTTGGGGGTACGGCGTTTTATGATTACCACCAATCATTCCCCGCCAAAGCCGCCGCCTTGTTGGCCCAGCATCAGGTAGTTGCAGCCTGGGGCAGCGTGGATACTGAGCTGTTCTGCCGTCATTTTGCGGGGTTGAGGTCACCGGTCTGCGCCACCTGCCAGTCATCATCACACACGGCTTACTGGTGCCCCAACGCGGAACCTCCGGTTCTGCCAGGCACTTCCAGAGCCTTCCCTGCTTCACTACCAGCACCTACTCAGGCGGCTACCGTGGACAAATTGGGTAGGCCCATCCAGTATCTGGGGAGGTCACCTATTTGTAACAATTTCAATCACGGTGTGTGCAACTACAGTCAGTGCCGGTTGTTGCACATCTGCTCAGGCTGTTTCAGGGCCCATCCTAAGTCATCCTGTTTGCTTAGGCAAGGCAAGCACAGCTGACTGAGCCGCATCAACATTAGGTTTTTGCAGGACTGCTTGTCCTCTCACCCTTCCACAGAGCTATGCCCCTTTTTGGTTGAAGGGTTCACACGGGGCTTCCACACCGGGTTCATCACCTTGCCGTTGGTCACATTCGAGAGTCCCAACCTCAGGTCGTGTGAGTTGGATGTTGGGGCAGTGGACACCTTACTCCAGTCCGAACGCGACAAGGGGTTCGTCATCGGTCCTTTTTCCATGTCTCCTTTTCTGTGCTGGAGGGTCAATCCGCTGGGGTTGGTCAAGGGGAAGTTTTCCAATAAATTAAGATTCATTTATGACTTGTCCGCCCCTCATTGCTCCGCTGTGCCTAGTCTCAATTCTTTAATCCCGTCCGAAGAATTTTCCATGAAATATGCTTCCGTAGACCAGGCCATCCAACAGATTATTAAGGTAGGGTGGGGGGCTTGGCTATCCTAGGCAGACATAGCGGACGCTTTCAAACTCCTCCCGATCATGCCGTCACTCTGGCAGTGGCATGGGGTAAAGTGGAGAGGTTTGTACTATTTTGCCTCCAGACTCACTTTTGGGTCCAAGAGCAGTCCGTGGTTGTTCGATGTCTTTGCCCAAGCCCTTGAATGGATTCTCATCCATGTAGAGCATTGTCATGAGGTCATTCATTATCTGGATGACTTCCTCCTCATTGAGAGTCCTCAGCAAATCCCCATTGATTTGCAGAAGTTGCTGGCGGTTTTTTCAGCACTCAACGTGCCTCTGGCAACCAAGAAGTTGAAGGGCCCGACATCAGCACTCACCTTTTTGGGGATTGTCCTGGACACCGAAACCATGCAGGCCAGGCTTCCGGCGGACAAACTCACCAGGATCAGAGAGTGTATCCATGCCTTTTCAGTCTCGCAGGTCTGTACCAGGGTGGAATTGTTGTCTCTCTTGGGCATGTTGAATTTCGCCATGCGGATCATTCCGCAGGGGAGATCCTTCATTTCCAGGTTGTTGGCGTTGTTACCAGCAGCCCCGGACTCAGAGTCACGGGTCAAGCTGGACGCTGCGGCGTTGGCTGACCTTCACATGTGGGACGAGTACCTCCGGTATTGGAATGGGGTCACCATGTTCATTCCGGCGGAGTCCAGTTCCTCCCCTCAGGTTGGAACTGACGCGGCAGCCACTGTGGGCTATGCGGCCATTTTTGGCACCCACTGGTTGGCAGGGCCTTGGCCAGATGACATATTGGCCATCCCAGGGTTCACGGATTCATCTGCCTTGTTTGAAATTTTTCCCATAGTGGCTGCAGCTTGGGTTTGGGGTAGTTTGTGGTCAGGGCAGACGGTGGTTTTCTCCACGGACAACCAAGCAGCCGTGGAGATTATCACCAAAGGCAGATCAAGGTCCTTGTTCATCATGTCTTTCGTTCGTAGGTTAATTTGGTTATCCCTGCAATATCATTTTCACATCCAGTGTAAGTTCATCAGTGGGGTGGACAATGTGGCGGCTGATGCGCTGTCCCGGCCTAACTTTCCGTCGTTTTACCAGCAGGTCCCGCATGCCGACGCATGTGCCACGCCGTCCCCGCAGGCTTCCCTTCTGATGCTGGATTAAACTCCCATTGGCTGGAGGCGGCAGCCTTAGTCGGGGCGTCGTTGTCGGTCAACACTAGGAAGGCTTACACCTCAGCTTGGAAGTCCTTTCAGGTTTTTCAGGCACAGCACCCGTGTGGCAACTGCCCTGATGTCCGTTACTTGTTGGCTTTTGTTGCTTACTGTCATACCAAACTCAGGTTGTCTCATGGCACCATCAAAACATATCTGGCCGGGGTTCAGCACCATTTGTCCTTGCAGGATCCAAATCGGCTCTCCATTTTCTCTGCCCATGCCATCAAGGCTGTTTTGAGGGGCATCCGGAGGAGTTGTCCTCCGACCACCATCTGCAGACTCCCGGTCACGGGGCATATTTTCCGGAGTATGTCTGGTTTGCTGGATGCGCTGCCTTTTGGGAGGCTTCTCAGCATGGTGCTCAAGGCTGCCATTTACCTGGCTTTCTTTGGGTTCCTCAGGCCGGGTGAGTTTTCCCGTTCCGGGCCTGGTTCCCGGCCTCTCACGAGAGGCCAGCTGGTCAGGCATCCGAACCGTTACATTTTACACCTGTCAGCTTGCAAGACTCAGCAGTTCGGGGCTGGCACGGATGTTTCGTATTTCAAGACTGGCAGTGCGTGGTGCCCGGTGTTGGATCAGCTCATGGCGCTGATCGGCGACAAACCCAGGGACAGTCCCTTGCTTCCTTTCCCGGTGGCTCCCCTCACAGCATCGCAGTTCTCCAAACACTGCCGCACGTTGTGGTCCAACCTGGGTTTGAACCCGGCTAGTCTGTCGAGTCACTCATTTAGGATTGGGGCGGCCTCTGCGGCTTCACGCCAGGGGATCCCGGCTCATGTCATCAGGAAGTTGGGGAGGTGGAATTCAACTTGTTTCAGCAGATACATACCGGATCCTCAGGTGGAGATGGCTCGTGCGTTCATGCATCTGACCGATTGATGTTTTGTTACTGCAATAAAATCTGTTACCACTTACTCTAGTGTCCTCTTTTTTGGCCCCTTTTAGGCATACCGACCACGTGACCTTTGGCACACTCCAGGTCTTGTTCATATGTCATTCTCCACGTTCGTTACCCATGTCTCACGCAGAGACTCTGAGTACAAACATATTGTGTATGTTTAAATCGTGTATGGCACTGAAGACACAGCATTGGAACGTGGGAGGAAACCCACGCAGACACAGATCAATAACACATACCTACACTGTGAATGTATCCAGTGTAGAGTTATAGGATAAGTTTTAATTATGGCGCCGAGGCGCATAAACTTCTCTGTTATCATTCCAACCTGCTTACATGTGCTGCTGAAGCAGTATGCAGGTAAAAGGTAACCTCTGACACCGCAGACCGTGGTCCTGTCAGAGCTCAGAGCGTTCCCCAGGAGATGGCGGGAAACCACAGGTGCGGAAACCCTGTTGCCTCAGAGACATCACACAGAAGGCTTACAGGGATTATAGAAATAAATGAATAAAGTGCCCCCCCCACCATGCTGCACCGACCGGGGGGGAGGCACTGTGTACCACTGTTTCATCCATGCTGCTCTTGACGCAGCGTGAGAGGAAAACAGTGAGGAAGCTGTGTAATAGAAAAGCTTTAAAAGAACCAAAAAGGAGAAAGTGTCCGCCTTAGGTACCACAGCCACAGCATCCAACTTGAGAGTGTCCCTCACAGCATCAATGAGTTCACTTACAAGCGCCCTATCATTTACTGGCTCAGAACTGGAGTCTTCCTCACAAGGAATGTCCTGTTCAAAAACATTAAAATATTTAGAGCTAGGGTCCCGAGCAGCAGCTAGGCCCATATCTGAATCAGAGCACTCCCCATGTGTGAGATTGTGTTGGGAGAGGGCGCTTTATAGCTCCCTTGCTTGCACACCACTTCCATCCTGACAAGAAATTTTTCCCAGGACTGCCGACAACTGGGTCATAGGGACCGCAAGTGCAGGAGCACTGCCAGTTGCCTCTGACAAGTGTGGGGAAGCAGGTGAACCAGACTCCATACTGCCACCCTCTGAGACCTTATACACAATTACAGTGAATAATACAGTCCACCCACTGGCTGCACTGAGGCTGAGGAGGGGGATACCCAGAGGACTCACCAACCCATATAAGGACCGCTCAGATCTGCTGTATGTAACCACACTGCAGCGCGAGTGAAGCCTGAGGAGAGTGAGGAGATTCGCGCCGCAGCAGCGGCGATAGAGACCGAAACTAAAAGTGAAAGCGCCTCGGCTCCAAGAAAATGGCCGCCGGCCGCATTACTGCGCCATTGAACCACGGCAAGATGGCCGCCGAGCGCAGTTTAAAACACCACACAGAGCTAATGGCGTCTCCAAACACTCACACATGGTGTCTCTAAACACACACTCACACATGGTGTCTCTAAACACACACTCACACATGGTGTCTCTAAACACACACTCACACATGGTGTCTCTAAACACACACTCACACATGGTGTCTTCAAACACTCACACATGGTGTCTCCAAACACTCACACATGGTGTCTCCAAACACTCACACATGGTGTCTCCAAACACTCACACATGGTGTCTCCAAACACTCACACATGGTGTCTCCAAACACTCACACATGGTGTCTCCAAACACTCACACATGGTGTCTCCAAACACTCACACATGGTGTCTCCAAACACTCACACATGGTGTCTCCAAACACTCACACATGGTGTCTCCAAACACTCACACATGGTGTCTCCAAACACTCACACATGGTGTCTCCAAACACTCACACATGGTGTCTTCAAACACTCACACATGGTGTCTCCAAACACTCACACATGGTGTCTCCAAACACTCACACATGGTGTCTCCAAACACTCACACATGGTGTCTCCAAACACTCACACATGGTGTCTCCAAACACTCACACAGGGCAGTACAGACATGAGCACCCCCCGCCAGGCCAGAGTGACCCCCAAGTACCCCCACACAGCACAGCACCAGTACAGGGTGCAGAGAGCAGCATAACAGGGGGGAGACAGGGAGAAACCCCCCATATAGAGAAGCACAGCCAGCATGTACTCACAGGCAGCAGGAGAGACTACTTACCTGTCCCAGAGGGACCCACTGGCTTGTTTCAGACAGACCTATCACAGGAGTAGTACTGAGTAGCTGTCGGCCCGGTCCACCGCGAAAGATACAGCATGGTATTGTTCAATCTTGAGAGGACCGCGGGAGCATGAAAGCCACCCGGCCACCCCTGAAGTCATGGGGCATGTCGTGAACTGAGTCTCACGCACACAAGGCGAGGATCAGCATGCTCGATAGACAGGGAAGACTACGAGGATACCAGTGTACCCAACCTGTTGCCCAGCCGACAGTTGATTGAAGGTCTCAAAAATAAAATAATAAAATTCCCAAAGGAATAAAAAATAAATTCTTCCAGGAGACTGGCTCCTGAGAGAGCCACGTCTTCTCCTTCTGCTAGGTAGAAAAACTGAGGCTGCTAGCTGAAGGTAGGGGGGTTATGTCTGGAGGGACCGCCCCCCTGGTTTTTTCTAGAATGTATGTTTCTAACATTCTGCCTAGATCTTCTCCTGCGAGCAGGGACATATACCCACGTGTTTCAGTATTAGAACTGTGTCAGTCCATGGACGAGAAGAGAAAACCGATCGTGTGTACATGGATTTAGTGTCACTTGAGATGTCAGCAGCAGTTAGTTCCGACCCAGTGTCAGATTGTATGCCGCACAGTCCCGTTGCTGGTCGCCGCCATTGCTAGTAATAAAAAATAAAATAAAGAAAAACTCCAGTGTATGTATATATCATAATCTGTAGACTGAAGCCTCGTACACACGGCCGAGAATCTCGTCGTTAAAAACATGTCGTTTTTTACGACGAGATCCTTGGACAAGAAACTTGTCCCGGCCGAGTGTACAGACGCTCGATTCAAAGAACCAGAGGTTCTTTGAATGGAGCGTACGCGGTGACGTCATCAACTACGACGAGCATGCGCTTGTCACATTCGATGCCGTCGCCGCCATCTTGGTATACCCTACCTATGCCTAGGAAGCTACCGCGCATGCGTCGAATTCATTTCGAACATGCGCGGGCTTCCCGGAGGACAGGTAAGTGTACACACACACACACACACACACACACACACACACACACACACACACACACTTTTCTCGTCGAGAAACAGGCTGACGAAAATCTCGACGAGAAAATAGAGAGCAGGTTCTCTATTTTCTCGTCGAGATTACTTGACGGTTTTCTTGACGAGAAACCATACACACGAACAAATTTCTCGGCAAGACATCTCTGCCAGCAAGTTTCTTGCTGGTTCTTGCCGAGAAACTCGGTCGTGTGTACGAGGCCTAACTTTCACACAAAACCTAATAATAATAATAATAATAATAATAATAATAATAATAATAATAATAATAATAATATGCACTTATTGTGTTTTTTTTTTTTTTAACCAAAGACATTTAGCAGAATGCGTTTTGGCCAACATTTATTGGATATTTTTTATTGCAAAAAACAGGATTTTTGTACTCACCGTAAAATCCATTTCTCTGACGTCCATGGACCGACACAGCTCTCATACTGATTACGTGTGGGTATATGTCCCTGCTTGCAGGAGAAGACCTAGGCAGAATGTTAGATGTTAAAACATTCTAGAACAAACCAGAGCTGAACAGCCCCGCCCAGGGGGGCGGTCCCTCTGGACATTACCCTCCCACCTGCAGCTAGCAGCCTCAGTTCGTAACAAGCAGTACAAACTTAAAAAGGAAGGGTGTGTGCGGTGTCGGTCCATGGACGTCAGAGAAATGGATTTTACGGCGAGTACAAAAATCCTATTTTCTCTTATCGTCCATGGACCGACACAGCTCTCATACTGATTACGTGTGGGACGTCCCAAAGCAGTATAAGAAAAGGGCGGGAGCAAAAAAGTAAGGAACAACCAAAACTTCACTCCAAACCAGCAGAGCTCAACGGAGGAGTTGCAACATTAGACAGCAGCCTGCAACACCTTGCGGCCGAAGGAGGCATCCGAAGATGCAGCGACATCAACCTTGTAGAACTTTGAAAAGGTATGAACGGACGACCAGGTCGCCGCCTTGCACACTTGTGCAACCGACGCTTGATGTCGGAAAGCCCAGGAAGCACCGATTGCCCTGGTGGAATGCGCCGTGACCGGGAAGGGAGGCGCCCGTCCCTTAATGGCTTAGGCCTGTATAACAGTCTGTCTGATCCACCTAGAAATGGTGGCAGACGACACCGCTTGGCCCTGTTTCGGACCAGAGACAGATACAAACAGCGAGTCAGACTTCCGAATAGAAGCAGTAGCCTCCAGGTATACCCGTAAGGCACGCACCACATCCAAATTGTGAAGCGCAACCTCTCTAGGATGCGATGGATGAGGGCACAAGGACGGAAGGACAATGTCCTCTATTAAGGTGAAAAGCCGAAACCACCTTAGGAAGGAAAGACGGTCGCGGTCGCAAGACCGCCTTATCCTTATGGAGGACCAGGTAAGGCGACTTGCATGACAGAGCCGCCAACTCAGACACCCGTCTAACAGAAGTGATGGCCACTAAAAAAGCCACCTTCTGGGACAAAGTCGAAAAGAGGAATATCTTATATTCTCAAAAGGAGATTCCTGAAGCACCAAGTTCAGATCCCAAGGAGGGAGCAGGGGCTTGGCAGGTGGAACCACATGGCGTACCCCCTGCACAAAAGTGCTAACCAGGGAATGACCAGCTAGCGGTCTTTGAAAGAAAACGGCCAAGGCCGAAATCTGACCCTTAATAGTGCTCAGAGCCAGCCTTTGAGCAACACCACGCTGTAAGAACCTCAGGATTCTGGGGACAGAGTACGTCCGTGGACGGCAGTCTAGTTCCTCGCACATAACGATGTACGCTCTCCAGGTACGGTAATAGATCATCCTAGAAGAAGACTTCCGTGCCCTACGCATGGTTGAAATGACCGCATCCGACAGGCCTCGGTCTTTCAGCACCTGGCTCTCAATAGCCATGCCGTTAAAGCCAGAGACTGTAAAGCAGGATGAAAGATAGGACCTTGAGATAGAAGGTCTTCCCTCAAGGGCAGGCGCCAAGGGACGTCCGCGATGAGACGTACCAGGTTGGCGTACCAATGACGCCTAGGCCAGTCCGGAGCACTGAGGATTACCGGAATGCCCTCGGCCGCTACCCTGCGCAGCAGACGAGGAAGCAACTGCAGCGGAGGGAAGACATACATCAGGCGATACCGACCCCACGGGGCCACTAACGCGTCCGCCCAGGGGTCCCTGGACCGGGCCACAAACCTCGACACCTTGCGATTGAGACGAGACGCCATCAGGTCCACATCTGGAGTGCCCCACCGTTGACAAAGGAGTTGAAACACTTCCGGATGCAAGGACCACTCCCCCTGGTCCAGGGACCGGCGGCTCAGATAGTCCGCCTGCCAATTTTCTACGCCCGGAATGTAAACTGCAGACAGTGCCGGCACGCTTCTTTCCGCCCACCTTAGGATGTGGGCGACCTCGGACGCCGCAGCCGAGCGCCGAGTGCCCCCCTGATGGTTGGCATACGCCACGGCCGTGGCGTTGTCCGACTGGATTCTGATCGAGCGGCCCAGTAGCCTCTTCGACCATGCGGAGAGACACAGCCTGATCGCCCGCAATTCCAGGACGTTGATTAGGAGGATTAGGAGACGAGATTCGGCTGGAGTCCAGAGCCCCTGAGCTGACAGGACTCCCCCCACACTCCTTCCCAGCCCGTCAGGCTGGCGTCCGTTATGATTACCGTCCAGTGGATGGGGAGGAACGACTTCCCGGCCCGAAGAGCCGGGGACCTCAGCCACCACGTCAGGGACACCTTGACAGAGTGACTCACCTGGATCTGAAGATCCAATGACAATGGGGACTTGTCCCAAAACCGACAGAATTCCCCTCTGCAATGCCCGAGTGTGTGATTGGGCATACGGAACCGCCTCGAAGGAGGCCACCATTAGTCCCAGGACCCTCATGCAGAAGCGAATTGACGACCATTTTTGGGACGTCAGAACCTGTACTGCCGACTGAAGTGTCAGTAACTTCTCTGAGGGTAGAAACACCTTCGCTGCCGAAGTGTCCAGGATCAGACCCAGATTAGTCGGGACTAGAGCCGACTTCTGCGTGTTCAGAACCCATCCGAAGTCCCGGAGGGTCTGACTGACTATCGTCAAATTTTCCTCCAATTCTGAGCCATTTTCTGCTCTGAGAAGGAGATCGTCTAGATAGCCCACGATAACAATTCCTCGCTGTCTCAGCAAAGCTAGAACCGGGGAAAGCACCTTGGTGAAAACCCGGGGTGCCGATGCTAGGCCGAAGGGAAGGGCCACGAACTGATAGTGGACTTCGCCTATGGCAAAGCGCAGAAACCTCTGGTGGCCTGCGCAGATTGGGATGTGCAAGTAAGCGTCCTTGATATCCAAGGACGCCAGAAAATATCCCTGGTGGAGTGTCGCGATCACCGTGCAAATGGATTCCATCCGGAATTTTTGCACTCTCATAGGCATTCAGGGCCTTGAGGTCCAGGATTGGCCGAACCCCATCCTTTTTCGGGACAACAAGGTTTGAGTAAAACCCCTGAAACCTCTCTTGTGATGGAACCGGCACAATGACTCCGCGCCTGAGCAAATCCTGTACGGCCCCCCAAGAGCCGCCCGGCGGGCCGGAGGGAGAGGGAGGTTTGAGGGCAAAACCTGTTTGGGGGCCACGAGCGGAACTCTATCCTGTATCCCGAGGTGACCACCTCGCACACCCACCGGTCGGAGATCCGGGAGGTCCACCGCACCGAGAACCTGCGAAGACGTCCCCCCACCCCAGAGTCGGGCAGGGGCAAGACTTCATGCGGTGGTGGACTTAGGAGCTTGCTTGGTAGGCTTACGCACCCAGGGACGTCTTTGTCCCCCAGCCGCACTATTTTCAGTCTGGGAGGGCTTACCCGTGGAATCTGACTGACGAAAAAACGTCTTCTTCGCTGGAAAGGAAGGGCCCGGCCTGCGGTGGGACTCCTTTCCCTTAACAGACTGGGGAAGGAAGGTGATCTTACCTCCTGTGACGTTTTTAATAATGTCATCCAGGGCGGCCCCAAACAAAGGGATTTTTATAACAGCTTACCTGTAAAATCCTTTTCTTGGAGTACATCACGGGACACAGAGCGACTTAGTCATTACTAATGGGTTATATAGTTTACCTTCAGGTGCTGGCACTGGCAACTTCCAAACCGGAAGTACCCTCCCCTATATAAGCCCCTCCCATCCGGGAGCACCTCAGTTTTGTAGCAAAGCAATAAGTGTCCCAAAAAGAGGGGTGGGAGCTCTGTGTCCCGTGATGTACTCCAAGAAAAGGATTTTACAGGTAAGCTGTTATAAAAATCCCTTTTTCTTTTTCGTACATCACGGGACACAGAGCGACTTAGTCATTACTAATGGGACGTCCCAAAGCAATGCCAAATGAGGGGAGGGATACACTATACATAAGCTGGGCGCCATCAGGCATGAGGATCTTTTGCGGCCTGCAACACACTGCGCCCAAAGGCGACATCCTCCTGACTTCTAACGTCTACCTGGTAGAACCTAGTAAACGTGTGTACTGAAGACCATGTTGCGGCCTTACAGACTTGAGCCAGGGAGGCCTGGTGATGCACTGCCCATGAAGTTCCAACTGCTCTTGTGGAGTGCGCCCTAACTTTGAATGGAGGCGGTCTCTTTCTCAAGCCATAGGCTTGTATTATGACCTGTCGAATCCACTTGGCTAAAGTAGATTTTGATGCTGCCTGACCCTTTCTGGGGCCTTCCGGCAGAATAAACAAAGTATCCGTTCTGCGAATCTGAGCAGTGGCTTTTAGATAAGCTTTAACTGCTCTTACTACATCCAAAGAATGCAATAACTTTTCCTCTACCGAGCTAGGTTTGGGGAAAAAAGAAGGAAGAACCACATCTTGGTTCAAATGAAACCTCGATACCACCTTAGGAAGAAAGGCTGGATGAGGACGTAATACTACTCTGTCCTTATGGACAACCAGATATGGCTCCTTACAGGACAAGGCGGCTAATTCCGATACTCTTTTAGCCGAACAAATGGCTACTAAGAAAATCAATTTCCTGGTGAGAAGAACCAAGGAAATGTGTTGCAATGGTTCAAACGGTTGTTTCTGTAGAACCGACAGAACCAGGTTTAAGTCCCATGGACATATGGGAATACTAACCGGAGGGCTAATACGCATCACTCCTTGTATGAAAGCTTTGACTAGTGAATGCGAAGCCAAGGGCCTTTGAAAAAATATTGACAAGGCCGAAATCTGACCCTTGATAGTACTCAAGGCCAGCTTCCTATCTACAGCCCACTGTAGGAAGTCCAAAATCCTACCTATTACGTACTTACGTGGATGCCATTTCTTGGCCTCACACCATGTAATGTACGCCTTCCAGATCCTATAATAGATCTGCCTGGATACCGGCTTCCTGGCATTGATCATGGTAGATACCACAGGATTAGAGAGCCCTCTCTTTTTCAGAATGTGGGCTTCAATAGCCAGGCCGTCAAACCTAGGGCTGGTAAGGAAGGGTGGTATATCGGTTCTTGCGACAGCAGGTCCGGACGATGTGGGAGGGTCCAAGGACTCCTCACTGACATTTTTACAATCTCCGCGTACCATGCCCTTCGGGGCCACGCTGGAGCCACCAGAATCACTGGTTTCTTTTCTACCCTGATTCTGCGGATTAATTGCGGTAACAATTGTGGCGGTGGGAATGCATATATCAGCTTGAACTGATCCCAAGGGAACACTAGGGCATCCGAGCCGCAAGCTAGGGGATCCCTTGTGCGAGACACAAATCTGTCCACCTTTGCGTTGAATCTGGATGCTAGCAGATCTACATCCGGTGTTCCCCACCGCTGGCATATTGCCTGGAAAACCTCGGGGTGAAGAGACCATTCCCCCGGGCATAATTGCTGGCGACTTAAAAAGTCCGCTTTCCAATTTTCCACTCCTGGGATGAAAACCGCGGATATGGCTGGGACATATCTTTCTGCCCATTCCAGGATGCAATTCGCTTCCCTCTGGGCTGCACGACTCCTGGTGCCACCCTGGTGATTGATATATGCCACTGCTGTGGCATTGTCTGATTGAATTCTGACAGGGGACCCTTGGAGTTTGGATGTCCATGCTACTAGGGCATACCGGGCTGCTCGTATCTCTAAGAGATTGATGGGCAGGGCCTTCTCTGCTTCTGACCACTTGCCCTGGAGAGACCATTGCTCCAGTACTGCCCCCCAGCCTATGAGGCTGGCATCTGTAGTGACCACCTTCCAAGAAACCGGACTGAAGGGTTTCCCTTTTTCCAGATTCTGGGGCACCAACCACCAATGGAGGCTCTTGCGAACGGAAGGGGACAGGGACATTGGTAAGTCTAAAGCCTGAACTTTTTTGTTCCAGGCTGACAGTATGGCCCTCTGCAAGTTCCTTGAATGGAATTGACCGTAGGGTACTGCTTCGAATGAAGCCACCATTTTTCCCAGCAGCCTCATGCACAGACGTATGGATGGTTTTCTTTTTGTACCCACTAAGTGGGTCAAATCTTTTAAAGACGACACCTTTTCTGGAGGTAAGAAAATCTTTCTCCGATTTGAATCCAGCCTTAGCCCTAAGTATTCCAGACTTCTGACTGGTCTTAGAGCTGACTTGTCCCGGTTGATAATCCAACCGTGATATTCCAGATACTTGATTGTCTTGTGAATAGCTACTTCCAGCTTTTCCACTGAGTGGTCTATTAGTAGCAGGTCGTCTAGATATGCCATTATCGTTACACCTTGTGTTCTTAGATTGGCCAATAGTGGGGCCAGAATTTTTGTGAACACTCGTGGTGCTGTGGCCAGACCGAAAGGTAAGGCTCTGAACTGAAAATGGCGCCCTTCTACTGCAAAGCGTAGAAATTTCTGGTGGGCCGGAAAGATGGGAATATGCAGATAAGCATCCCTTATGTCGATCGAGGCTAACCATTCCTGCCCTTGTAGGGCGGTGGCCACCGATCGGATCGACTCCATCCGAAAAGTCCTGATATTTAGGAACTTGTTTAGCCCTTTTAGATTTAATATGGGCCTCACGTCCCCATTTGGTTTGGGGACTGTGAAAAGGTTCGAGTAAAACCCGAACCCACTTTCTTCCAGGGGAACCTTCATGATTACACCTTGGAGCAATAGTTGTTCTAGTGCCAGAAGGAGGGATCCTCTCTTCTGGGGATCGCTTGGCACGTTTGACCTCATAAATTGGGCAGGAGGAGTGTCTTAACTCCAGCTTGTATCCCAGACTTACTGCGGAGAGCACCCATCTGTCTCTGATGGTGTCCCGCCAGGTCTCTGTGAACAACTGAAGTCTTCCCCCCACCCGATTGAGTGGGGGCAACCCTTCATGACTTAGGGGGAGGTTTTGTACCTCTCTTGACCCTGGGTTTCTTGTTACCCTGTGATTGTCCCCGATTTCTGCCCCCTGAATTTGACCGCGGAGGCCGTCGGAACTGTTTCACAGCCGATGTGCCAGGGACTGGAGAAGTAGGCCTCTTAAAAGAAGGACTTCTACTCTTGTTCTTAACCGGTAAGAGTGAACTTTTACCGGCAGTAATTTTCTGGATCTATTTGTCCAGATCTTCTCCAAATAAGCGTTCTCCATGAAATGGGAAGCTAACCAGCAATTTCTTACAGGGAGCTTCAGCAGACCAGTTTTTGAGCCATAGAAGCCTACGCATATGTACTACAGACAGCGTAAAGCGGGAGGCCTGTTGGATTGTATCCTTTATGGCGTCCACCGCAAAACACAAGGCTCTAGGTAGGTCAGCTAGGGCAAGAGCCTGCTGATCTGGTAAGTCCCTTAAGACTTGTTTCAACTGATCTTTCACCGCTTGGCAGACTCCAATCGCTGCTACCGCAGGTTGTGTCACCATGCTTGCTGTAGAGAAAGCAGATTTTAGTAAAGACTCCAATTTTTTATCTATTGGGTCTTTGAACATTGGAACATTATCTACTGGACATGTCAGTGATTTGTTCACAGAAGAGATGGCTGCGTCCACTGTAGGGACCCTCCATTTTTTTATGAACTTATCCTCCATGGGATAGATCACCGGAATAACTGAATCAACCTCATCCTGATCCCCTTCAGGTAGGTCGATCTCTGTGTGGGGCTGTTCCTCCACTAACAGGCACTCTGAAGGAGGAGACGGAGATCGGACGTGCTTTCCCTGTGACAGGGAAGCAGCGATCAATGCTGTTAATCTCTCTTCCAATCCTCCCAGAGTTGAGGATAAAACCTCCTCTGTTATATATACAGGAGCAGGTGGACTGGGGACAGCCGCAGCACCAGGCACTCCTGCGGGGTTCCAACGGCTACTGACCTCTGAATTCTCAGGGGAGATTGGTGCAGTACAAGCATGCCCAATATCCTCAGAGCCCGATGGAGACCCCTTTGGCTTCCTGGAAGACTTATTTCCGGAGCGTCTGGATGACATATCCTTTAAGCACAAAGCTGAGGTATTCCCGTCGTCATACACCAATTTTTGCTGGTAATAGTCTAACACAGTTGCTGCTATATACCAGCTGGTGTCCACTAAAGTGCCTTTCTATGGGGATGCCTGCATCAACCGCCTCTGTGTGCCACTGTTTGTTGCTAGCTCTTTTGCATCCAGCTATCACTTGTACTGTGTCTTTTATACATGCTGGGACGCCTGCACATGCGCAGAAGCGCCGCGGCGCGCATCGAGCGTCATCCACCCGCCCTGGGGGTCCCCCAATAGAACCAAGTTCCTGGGGGCCCCCACTTACCTGTTCCCCGCCGCAGGACTCTGTTTGGTCCACAGAAGCCCAAACTTCACCTATCACGGCAGGTATTGTAATTAAACCTTCAGGGACCGGGTTCCCAAGGATTCCACTCCCCTGGACCTGTATAGCACCCTGCACAGAAAACATCTTGGTCGTGGGTATGACCAGAGCTCTGGATCCCAGGGTCCAGCCCTCCGAAGAGAGGCATTACAGGCAAAACCTTGCTCTTCTGTTGCAAGGCCCGGGTACCGACCGTTTAGCTATGAAGCTTTTTTGGTGGGATCCGGAACAGCTTACTAAGGCCCGTAAAAGAACCTGTACGCAAGCCCAGGAAAACACATGTTACTCTTTGGCCAACACCTTAGACACTGGCAAAAAACTGAGGTGCTCCCGGATGGGAGGGGCTTATATAGGGGAGGGTACTTCCGGTTTGGAAGTTGCCAGTGCCAGCACCTGAAGGTAAACTATATAACCCATTAGTAATGACTAAGTCGCTCTATGTCCCGTGATGTACGAAAAAGAAAAACAGTCTACCGCCCTTAAAGGGCAAGTCAGCCAGGAGCTTTTTGGAAGCTAGATCGGCCGACCAGCATTTTAACCAGATAAGGCGACGCATCACCACAGCAGAAATGGAGGCCCCCGTTATTAAAGGGGTCGCATCCACAGTGGCATCGCACACAAAGACCAAACCCTGAGCAAGTTGGTGAGCCAGGGCAATGGTTTCAGGAGGGAGATTATGCTCCTGAACCGTCTGGCGCAATATCTTTGCCCAGCCTGTGAGTGTCTGAGACACAAGTGTCGCCGCCACTATAGGGCGTAAGGCGGCCCCCATAAAGGTGAACATAGTTCTACACGCCACTTCTGACCTCCTGTCAGCGGGATCCTTAAATGCAGGAGTCCCTTCCATTGGGAGCATGGTGGCCTTATTCAAATGGGCGACCGGGGGGTCGACCACTGGGGGATGAGCCCACTTCTTAACTAGGTCCTCCTGAAAGGGGTACCTTAAGGCTATGCGGCGCGGGACCGTCAAAGTCTTCTGTGGCTTATCCCAGACCTGGTCAAAGTATGTATCAAAAAAAAGGTACATATGGAAAAACCTTTTTTGAAGACACGGCTTTCAAGGAACCAAAAGGTCATAGTTTCCACCTGAGGTTCCTCAGCCTCAACATTCAGCTTGAGAGTGTCCCTCACAGCGTCAATGAGTTCACTTACAAGCACCCTGTCAGTAGGTGGTTCAAGACAGGGGTCTTCCTCACAAGGAATGTCCTGTCCAAACACATCAAAATCCCAGAACTAGGGTCCTCAGCAGCAGTAGCTAGGCCCATATCTGAGTCAGAGCACTCCCCATGTGGAGATTGTGTGGGAAGGGGGCGCTTTACAGCCCCCGTGCGTTAGCACACCGCTTCCATCTTGACAAGGAATGATTGCAGGACTGCCGACAACTGCTCCATAGGGACCGCAGGTGCAGGAGCACTACCAGTTGCCTCTGACAAGTGGGGAGAAGCAGGTGAACCAGACTCCATATTGCCACCCTCTGAGAGCCTATTCACTATTACAGTGAATAGTACCAGTCCACCCACTGGCTGCGCTGAGGCTGAGGAGGGTATACCCGGAGGACTCACCACCTTTAGGGACCGCTCGGTTCCGCTGTATGAGCCGCGCTGTAGCGCGGGTGAAGCCTGAGGAGAGTGAAGAATCTGTGAGGAGAGAGGTATTTTGCGCCATTCAGCAGCACCGCTAGAGGCCGAAAACGAAACAAAAAACGCAGCGGCTACAAGAAAATGTCCACCGGGCGCCTGTATAATTGTGCCTGAGCCGCGGCAAAATGGCCGACAATGGCGCACTTTTTAAATTTAAAACACCGCGCCAATGGCGCATGCAAAAACCAATACACATTCCTCCAGAACACTTCCCAAGCCACTAAACAGCCATGGAGCGGCCCCCCCAGGGCAGAACGACCCCCCAAGTATCCCCACACAGCACAGCACAGCACTAGAGCAGGGTGCAGAGAGCAATATAACAGGGGGGAGACAGGGAGAACCCCCCACACACAGAAACACAGCCAGCATGTACTCACCTTGCAGTAGGAGAGACTACTTACCCGTCCCGCAAGCACCTTGGAGAACACCCACGGTACCAATAGAGGGACTCACTGGCTCGTTTCAGACAGACCTATCACAGAGTCGTACTGCGTAGCTGTCGGCCCGGTCCACCGCGAAAGATACAGAAGATACTGTTCAATCTTGAGAGGACCGCGGGAGCATGAAAGCAACCTGGGCCACCCCTGGAGCCATGGGGTATGTCGTGAACTGAGTCTCACGCACACAAGACGAGGATCAGCACGCTCGATGGTCGGACAGGGAAGACTACGAGGATACTAGTGTACCCAATCTGTTGCCCAGCCGACGGTTGATAGAAGGTCTCAAAAATAAAATAAAATTCCCAAAGGGATAAAATTTAAAAGTAAAAATCTTCCAGGAGACTGGCTCCTGAGAGAGCCACGTCTTCTCCTTCTGCTAGGCAGAAAAAAAACTGAGGCTGCTAGCTGCAGGTGGGAGGTACTGTCCGGAGGGACCGCCCCCCTGAGCGGGGCTGTTCAGCTCTGGCTTGTTCTAGAATGTTTTAACATTTAACATTCTGCCTAGGTCTTCTCCTGCAAGCAGGGACATATACCCACACGTAATCAGTAGAGCTGTGTCGGTCCATGGACAATAAGAGAAAGTAACAATTGTTTATTTTTGCTTTCAACATTTGGGGTCTTTATTGCGCAAAATATAAAAAGCTCTGTGGGAAATTATTTCATTTCTGTAGTGTTGCATGGCGCAATGGTCAGTCAAAGTAGCGCAGTGTCGAATAGCAAAAAATGGCCTGGTCATAAAGGGGGTAGGGCTGGGAAAAAAATAGATTTAAAATCTGAATCGAGTTGCAAGGGCAAATCGATTCAGATTTTGACCGAATAGATTTTTTTTTTGATTTTTTTTCATTGGACCGGCGCTCCGCGGACTAGGCCGAAGCCGCGGCCTCACCTAAAAAATCCTGCGCGCAGCTCGCCGCGATCCTGGGAAAAGGGCGCGAGGCCGGACGCCGCGGACTAGGCCGAAGCCGCGGTCTAACGGCCTTTTCCCAGGATAGCGACGAGCTGCAGGCAGGACTTTAGGAGAGGCCGCGGCTTCGGCCTAGTCCGCGGCCTTTTCCCAGGATCGCGGCGGACTAGGCCGAAGCCGCGGCCTTGCCTACAAACTCCTGCGGCGCGGTGTCCATCAGGAAAAAAAAAACTCAATTTTTTTGGGGCGAAAATCGCCCAGCCCTAAAAGGGGGTAAAACCTTCTGGAGGACAAGTGGCTAAAAGTTCTTAGGGATCATATGAAGGTTAATGGGCAAAAGCTGAGAGGCATGACTGTGTAAACCTGTGTTGTGCATCTGTAAAGATACACATCAGAGCCTCATATAAGACTCCATGTATACAGAAGCTCAAAAACAGTAGTTTGGCAGAAAAGGCTGCTTTAAAATATGGCTTTTATCAGCGTTTTTACTAGCGTTTATTAGCGTTTTTCAGGGTTAGTGTTTTTTAGCTATTTTTTTTTTCAATGGATTAAAAAACGCTGCGTTATTTCGCTTTTTTTCCTGCCGAAAAACGGCACTTTGAACGTGAATTTCTTGCGTTCAGAAAAAAGCCCATTAACTCCACTGCTCATTAACGCTAAAAAACGCTATGCGTATGTAGCGGGTATGTGCTTTTCTGTTGAATCTAGTGGGGAAAACTGATGTATGGTTCCCTGGGGCCCACCGGGTGGCGCTGTCACTTTGGGCCCGGGGTTGAGCCATCGTTGCAGTGTCATACCTCTTTTGGCCTCTCTCGGCGGGTGTATGGTGGGGCGGAGAACCCGCCGTGCTGGCTGGGAGAGGGTATAAAGGGGGGGGGGCCATTTTTGGTGGCGGGAGTCGAGTCCCAGGCACCTTCAGCCTGAGGGCGGTGGTTCGTGTCGGGAGTCTAGGCGGCCTAGAGGACGTTCGGAGGTCGTGTTCCATCCCAGGCACCTTTAGCCTGGGGTGAGGTACTTAGATGGAGGTCTGGGACTGAGTGTCCCGGACTAAGGCTCCGTGAGGGATGGACTTCCCAGGGGACCCCGGGAGTGGGTACCCGAATCCAGTGGCGTAAGGGACCGGAGGGGGTACTTACCTGAAGACCTGGTGCAGCAAATTGCCAGTGACGGGTGAGCCTCCGGAGACCGCCCGGAGGGATGTTTTCCTCGATTGGGAGCAGGAATCTACTTCTGGGAAGGAAGTAAGAGAGTTCATTGTGCCTGGGCCTACTCGCATCCACACCCCCTTGTCTGTTCTGTTCGTTGAGGGAGTCCAACTGATTATTCTTCTCAATGTAAAAGTGAACACAAAGGAGTGTTGGACTTTATTGGTGTGGGGCTCATTTACTGGCAGACACTGTTCAAGAAATGAGGAGGAGGCTCCAGATGCAGAACACCGACCCGACCCAAAGGTAAAAGACGATTGTCTCCCACTACACACACACATCTACATTGGCGTGGTGACCCCGCGCTCTCTCCCCCCAAGGTACCCCTAGACAAAAGCCAGAGACAGAAGAATTGATGCTAGAGGGAGAGAGTGGAGGCCGCTACATGTACATGAACACATAGGCCAACAGAGTGCAGTTAATGGGCTTTTTAAAAAAAACGCCAAAACGCCAATAAACTGCAGTTTATCAGCTTCAGTGTACGTGGAGCCTTAAGAAGGGGTGCTTTGCTTTTAAAGCAAAAATATATATTAAAAATTTAAATTTTGGCGACTATGCCATTAAGTAATAACGTGTACTAAATCTTCTTTGTTTGGGAATTCAACAAAAACATCTTTGTGTTTGAATTCAGAATTTTTTTTACGTGCCGCAAAAGCTGCGACACCAGAAGATGCCAAGCAGTGTTAATTTTGGCAGCAAATTTCGATTTAGTTTTAGTCTTAGGCTCCATGTACACTGAAGCTGATAAACTGCAGTTTATTGGCGTTTTTTTAAAAAGTCCATTAACTGCACTCTATGTTAGCCTAGGTGTTCATGTACACATGGATGTTTTTTAGCGTTATCGAGCAGTGGAGTTAATGGGCTTTTTTCTGAAGGCAAGAAATTTGCGTTCAAAGTGCCGTTTTTCGGCGGGAAAAAACGCAAAAAATGCAAAACACTGAAAAACGCTAATAAACGCTCAAAACCGCAGGTCGCCAGCGTTTTTATCCACTGAAAAAAAAAAAAAGGTAAAAAACGTTAACACTGAAAAACGCTAATAAACGCTAGTAAAAAACGCTGATAAAAGCTATATATTTGAAAGCAGCTTTTTCAAAATCTGGCGTTCAAAACGAGAGTTTTTGAGCTTCTGTGTACATGGAGCCTTAGGACTAAAATGGCATTTTAGTTTTAGTCCCATTTTAGTCTTCTGCAATTGTTTTAGTCATATTTAGTCGACTAAAATCTCCAGTACATTTTAGTCGCCTAAAATCTAATGGGTGTAATTAAATTGTAATTCATTAGTTAACATTTTTCTACAATGTCCAAACTCATTATATACTGCTGGAGTGAAGAATCGAATATGTTATTATTTATGGTATTGAGGTATGAACATGCACTACAGACTCGTGTTAATTTTGAAGCCAAATTTCAATTTAGTTTTAGTCTTAGTCTTTTGACTAAAATGGCATTTTAGTTTTAGTCCCATTTTAGTCATCTCAATTGTTTTAGTCGTCTTTTAGTCTACTAAAATAGTATTCATTTAGTCGACTAAAACGTTTTAGTCGACTAAATTAACAGTGATAACAAGCAACTGTGGATGACAAATTTCTTTGTGAAGACTTCTTGTTCAGAAAGTGCAGTGCAACATGTTACTGCAGAATCCAACGGCACAAGAGAAGAACAACCAGCAGAGAAGTCCCCTTCAACAAGTCACCCTCAAAATGAAGGAAGAAGGAAGTTTAAACAAGATTGGTGCAAGGGACTCATATGACTTAAATTTGACCATAATACAGGCATAGCCATATGTGAGATTTGTGCCTCCTTCCCTGGCATTGCTGACCACACATCCAAGATTGTGAAAGGGTTTTCAGGACCATTTAAACTGGAGACCTTCAAAAAACATGTTAAGTCACTCCAGCATGACAAATGTATAAAAGCCAAACACGCCCTGTTGGCTCCAGAAGCTACGCCATTGGCTGCATGCGTTAAGAAAATGGACCAAGGGATGTTCAACCACATGAAAGTTCTATTTAATGTGGCCTATTATATTGCAAAAAACAACAAGCCATATACAGACTTTAAAGGTTTGTTAGAGCCGACAGGGAAACTACGGGTTGCTGTGAGAGAGGAGTATGCAAATGAGAAGAGATGCAAAGAATTCATCTCACATATTGCAACTGTAATCCGGAAAGAACTCATCTGTGAGCTAAAGGAGGCCAAATAGGTTAGTTTGATGCTAGATGGATCAACTGACAAAGGAGGAGTAGAATTAATATTGTATGTCAGATACATCAAGAACAATAGGATCAAATAAGTATTTCTATCAGTCCTACCTCTTGAAATGGCAACTGCAGATGGGTGTACTTTGAAACCATCACTAAAGAGCTTTAGACACATGGTCTTTTAGACTGGCTTTTTTCAAACCAGCTGATTGAAATTGGTACAGATGGTGCTGCAAGCATGATTGGAGCTGAAAATGGACTGGTACAGAAAGTACGTCAAAATCTCAGCCATGTAATTGGCATTCACTGTGTTGCACACAGATTAAATTTAAGTGTGTTAAGCTCTGTGAAAGAGGGAAATGCATTGATGACCTTGACTCTGTTTTAAAGAAGCTGTACCAATTTTACCAGCATTCACCCAAGAGAATGCGACAGCTAAAGCAGGTAGCTGAAATTTTTCATGAAAAAATCCAGAAATTTCAGTACTTGCATAGCATAAGATGGGTGTCAAGCAAAGTCAGTGCTCTCTCTGCACTTGTCAAAGATTGGAAATGTGTGACAGTCCACCTTCTGCAGTTGCACATGCTTTGTTGAAAAAACTAACTGATTTTACATTTGTTCACATGCTCCATTTTCTGCTTGACTATCTAGAAATGAAGAACCTCTCCCTTTTATTTCAAAGGGAAGAGCTTTTCTTAAGCACAATTGAGTTGCATGTGAAAAAATTGGATTTTTGTACTCACCGTAAAATCCGTTTCTCTGACGTCCATGGACTGACACAGCTGTCATACTGATTACGTGTGGGTATATGTCCCTGCTTGCAGGAGAAGACATAGGCAGAATGTTAGATGTTAAAACATTTTAGAACAAACCAGAGCTGAACAGCCCCGCCCAGGGGGGCGGTCCCTCCGGACATTACCCTCCCACCTGCTGCTAGCAGCCTCAGTTCGTAACAAAGCAGTACAAACCTTAAAAGGAAGGGTGGGTGCTGTGTCAGTCCAGGGACGTCAGAGACACGGATTTTACGGTGAGTACAAAAATCCTATTTTCTCTTATCGTCCATGGACTGACACAGCTGTCATACTGATTACGTGTGGGACGTCCCAAAGCAGTATAAGAAAGGGTGGGAGCAAAATAGTAAAGGAACAACCAAAACTTCACTCCAAACAAGCAGAGCTTCTCAACGGAGGAGTTGCAACATTACACAGTGGCCTGCAACACTTTGCGGCCGAAGGAAGCATCCGAAGATGCAGCCACCACAACCTTATAGAATTTTGAAAAGGCATGAACGGACGACCAGGTCGCCGCCTTGCACCCTTGTGCAACCGACGCTTGATGTCGGAAAGCCCAGGAAGCACCAATTGCCCTGGTGGCATGCGCCGTAACCGGAAAGGGAGGGGCCACCCCCTTAATGGCATAGGCCTGTATAACAGTCTGTCTGATCCATCTAGAAAAGGTGGCAGACGACACCAGTCGGCCCTGTTCGGACCAGAGACAGACACAACTAGTGAGTCATATCACGTACCACATATAATGTGTGTAGCGCAAACCCTCTGGAATGCAATGTGTGAGGACACAAGGACGAGAGGACAATGTCCACATGTAGGTGAAAAGCCAAGACCACCTTTGCAAAAGGAAGGTCGCTGACGCAACACCGCCTTATCCTCATGGATGACCAAATAGGGCGACTTGCAGGAACAAGGCCGCCGACTCAGACACCCGTCTGACAGAAGTAATGGCCACTAAGAAGGCCACCTCCTGAGACAAGGTCAAGAGGGGAATATCTCTAATATTTTCAAAGTGAGGTTCCTGGAGAACCGAGAGCACCAAATTCAAATCCCGAGGAGGGAGAGGAGGTTTCAACAGGAGGGAGCACATGGCGAACCCTCTGCACAAAGGTGCTACCAAGGAATGACCCGCTAGCGGTTGCTGAAGGAAGACGGACAAGGCCGAAAACTGACCCCTAATGGTACTCAAAGCAAGCATTTGGGTCACCCCACGCAGCAAGAACACAGAAATCTTTCAAGCGGAAGACTTCCGTGCCCTGAACATGGTCGAAATAACCGAATCCGAGAGACCTCGGACTCTCAGCACCTGGCTCCCAATAGCTATGCCGTTAAGCCAGAGACTATAAAACAGGATGAAAAATAGGACCTTGAAACAGAAAGTCCTCTCCCTTATTGGCAACCGCCAAGGAACGTCCGCGATGAGACGTACCAGATCAGCGTACCAAAGACGGCGAGACCCACCCTGCGCAAGAGGATCACCGGAATCCCTTCGGCCACAACCCTGCGCAGCAGGCAAAGAAGCAGCTGCAGCGGAGGATAACAGATATCAGGTGATAATGACCCCATGGGGCCCACCAACGGATCCGAGGCATCCGCCCAAGGATCCCTGGACCTGGCCACAAACCTGACACCTTAAAATTGAGTCGAGAGGCCCTCAGGTCCACAACCGGCATGTCCAGGTGTAAGGACCACTCTCCTGGTCCAGCATCTGGCGACTCTGATAGTCCGCCTGTCAATTGTCTACGCTTGAACGTAGACGGCCGATAAAGACCACATGGGGAGGCTTATTCTGATTTCCTGTATTTCCAGAACATTGATCGTAAACGGCTTCGACCGGAGTCCAAGCCCTGGGGCTGACAGGACTCCCCAGAATCCACGCCAGCCTGTCAGGCCGGCGTCCGTCATGAACACTGTCCACTGGATGGGGAGGGACGACTTCCCGGACCGAAGAGCCGGGGACCCCAACCACCACGCCAGGGACGTCCTAAGTGGGTGACTCATCAGGATCTGAAGATCCAAAGACAACGGAGATTTGTCCCAAGTGGACAGGATCTTACTGTAATGCCTGTGTGTGTGATTGGGCATACGGAACAGCCTCGAACGAGGCCCTCATGAGTCCCAGGACTCTCATGCAAAAAACGGGTTGACGACCATTTCCGAGACGTCAGGACCCGCATTACAGACTGAAAGTCAGCAACTTCTCCAGGGTTAGGAATACCTACGCCTCCATGGAGTCCAAGATCAGACCGAGATACTCCAAATGCTGAGCCGGGACCAGGACCGACTTCTGAATGTTCGGGAGCCACCCAAAGTCCCTAAAGGGTCTGACTGACAATAGTCACACTTATAATTCTGAGCCATTGTCTACCCTTAGAAGAACATCGTCCAGAAAGCAATGCCTCGCTATCTCAGCAAGGCTAGAACCGGAGCAAGCACCTTGGTAAAAAACCTTTGGTACCAAGACTAGGCCGACGGGAAGAGCCACAATTGATAGTGGACTTCGCCGATCGCAAAGCGCAGGAACTACTGTTGACGTGCGCAGATCGTAACATGCAAGTAGGTGGCCTTGATGTCCAAGGATGCCAGAAAATCCCCTTGAAGGAGTGTAGCGAACACCGCGTGAATGGATTCCATGCGGAACCTTTGCACCATCACAAAGGCAGTCAGGCCTTAAGGCCCAGGATTGGCCGAACTCCCGTCCACTTTTTGGGACTACAGACAAAATTCGAGTAGAAACCATGAACAACCTCTCCCGTGACGGAACCGGCACAATCACTCCGGACCTGATCAATCCTGTACGGCCCTTAAGAGGGCCGCCTGACGGGCAGGAAGGAGAGGGAGAATTGAGGGAAAGAATCTGTCTGGGGGCCAGGAACGGAATGCTATCCTGTATCCTGAGGTCGCACACCCACCGGTCGGAGATCCGGGAGGTCCACTGAAACGTGAACCTGCAAGGACGTCCCCCCCACCCCAGAGTTGGGCAGGGGCAAGACTCCATGCGGCGGTAGGCTTGGGAGCTTGCTTGGTAGGCTTACGCACCCAGGGACACTTATGTCCCCCAGCCGCAATTTTCCCAGTCTGGGAGGGCTTACCCGTGGATTCTGACTGTCGAGAAGAAACTCATTCTTCTTTGCCGGAAAGGGAGGGCCCGGCCTACGGTGGGGCTTCTTTTCCGTACCAGACTGAGGAAGGAAGGTGCTCTAACCCCTTGTGACATCCATAATAATGGCATCCAGGGCGGCCCCAAACAGTCTACCGCCCTTAAAGGGCAAGTCAGCCAGGAGCTGTGGAAGCTAGGTCGGCCGACCAGCATTTTAGCCAGATAAGGCGACGCAGCACCACAGCAGATAGAGGCCCCAGAAATTAAAGGGGCCGCATTCAAAGTGGCATCGCACACTAAACCCTAAACTAAACTAAACTAAACCCTGCGCCAGTTGGTGAGCCAGGGAAATGGTCTCAGGAGGGAGATTATGCTCCTGAACCGTCTGGTGCAAAATCTTTGCCCATCCTGTGAGTGTCTTGAGACACAAGTGTCGCCGCCCCTATAGGGCGCAAGGCAGACCCCAATAAGGTAAACATAGTTATACTCACCACTTCTGACCTCCTGTCAGTGGGATCCTTAAATGCAGGAGTCCCTTCCATTGGGAGCGTGGTAGCCTTATTCAAACGGGCGACCGGGGGGGGGGGGGGTCGCGACTACTGGGGGGAGAGCCCCTTCTTAACCAGGCCCTCCTTAAAAGGGGTACCTCATGGCTAGGCGCAGCGGGACCGTCAAAGTCCTCTGCAGCTTACCCCAGACTTAGTCGATGAATGTATCAAAAAAATATGGAAAAAACTTTTGAATAAACGGCTTTAAAGGAACCAAAAAGGAGACGGCTTCTACCTGAGGTTCCTCAGCCTCAACATTCAGCTTGAGAGTGTTCCTCACAGCATCAATGAGTTCACTTACAAGCACCCTGTCAGTTTTTCAAAAACTGGGGTCTTCCCTCACAGGGAATATCCTGTTTAAAAAAAAAACATGAAAATCCTCAGAGCTAGGGTCCTGAGCAGCCATAGCTAGGCCCATATCTGAGACAGAGCACTCCCCTACAGGAGGATGTGTGGGGAGGGGGCGCTTTACAGCTCCCTTGCGCTCGCACACCGCTTCCATCCTGACAAGGATGATTCCAGGACTGCCGACAACTAGTCGCTAGGGACCGGAGGTGCAGAAGCACTGCCAGTTGCCTCAGACAAGTGTGGAGAAGCAGGTGAACTAGACTCCATACTGCCACCCTCTGACTGTTAACCACTTCAATACAGGGCTTTTTGTACCTATTCAATACCGGGCCTATTCTAGCACTTCTCTCCTACATGTACAAATCATCATTCTTTTGCTAGAAAATTACTCAGAACCCCCAAACATTATATATGTTTTTTTAGCAGACACCCTAGGGAATAAAATGATGGTCATTGCAACATTTTTTCTTGCACGATATTTGCGCAATCATTTTTCAAACGCCTTTTTTAAAAAAAAAATGGTTTCATGAATTAAAAAAATAACAAAACAGTAAAGTTAGCCCAATTTTTTGGGAAAATATGAAAGATAAAGTTACGCCGAGTAAATAGATACCTAACATGTCAGGCTTTAAAATTGCGCACACATGGAATGGCGCCAAACTTCGGTACTTAAAAATCTCCATAGGCGACGCTTTAATTTTTTTTACAGGTTACCAGGTTAGAATTACAGGAGGAGGTCTAGTGCTAGAATTGTTGCACGCGCTCTAACGCACGCGGCGAAACCTCACATGCGTGGTTTGAACGGCGTTTACATATGTGGGCGACTTACGTGTGCGTTCGCTTCTGATCGCGAGCTACCGGGGACAGGGGCGTTTTAATTTTTTTTTTTTTATTATTATTATTTTTTTTTTTTACTTATTTATTTATTTTTTTACAATGATTTTACTTTTTTTTGATCACTTTTATTCCTATTACAAGGAATGTAAACATCCCTTGTAATAGGAATGTGTGTGACAGGTTCTCTTTATTGAGAGATGCGGGGTCAATAAGACCCCACATCTCTCCTCCAGGCTGGAAAGCATGAGATCAGTGAAAAAATTTTCACTGATCTCATACTTACAGCCGCAATGGCGGCTTTGTTTACATTTGAGGCCCGGACGTGACGTCATCACATCGCGCCCGGGCCTCCGACGATCATAGAGATGACTGGTGACCATCTGGTCACCAGTCATCTCTATGCTCATCACGTGACCCCACCGACGACGCCAGAAGATTCGCTCCGGGTCCCCGATCGCACGGGAGAGCCCGGAGAAGCACCGGATAGCGGCGGGAGGGGGGGGATGTCCCCTCCCGCCGCCTATAAGAACGATCAAGCGGCGGAACCGCCACTATGATCGTTCTTATGGTGCGCAGAATCGCCGGCACTTCAAAAGGATATCTGAATGATGCCTCTCGCTGCAGGCATCATTCAGATATCCCCCTACAAAGCCGAGGACGTCATATGACGTCCACCCAGGATGGGAGATCCCATCTGTGGACGTCATTTGACTATGGCTGGGTAGGGAAGTGGTTAAACACTATCATAATGAGTAACACAGTCCACCCACTGGCTATGCTGAAGCTGAGGAGGGGACACCCAGAGTACTCACCAACCCCTGTAAGGACCGCTCATTCCGCTGTATGAAACCGCGCTGCCACGTGGGTGAAGCCTGGGGAGAGTGAGGAGACTGCGAGGAGACCGGACTGTAAGGAGATTGGATATTCGCGCCGCAGCAGCGGCCGATAGAGGCCGAAACTGTAAGCAAAAACGCTGCGGCTTCAAGAAAATGGCCGCTGGACGCATACAATACTGCGTCATCGATCCATGCAAAATGGCCGCTGAGCGCGGTTTTTTGAAAATTACCTCACAGCGCTAATGGCGCACATGTTTTGTGGTTGTTCACCAACCACAAGGCAGGAGCTCCTGCCCTCACTGGCTGTGGCACGGCAAGCGCTGGGGCGGCTGTTTGAACACAAACAGCCCCCCTCAGGAACTGAATCTGTGAAGCTTAGCTTTGCTAAGCATGTAACCACTATTCCACCACAGTATGTCAACACTCACACACCAGAACACTGCCCCAGTGCCATTAAAACAGACATGAATTCCCCCAGCCAGGCCAGAGTGACCCCCAAGCACCCCCACACAGCACAGCACCAGTACAGGGTGCAGAGAGCAGCATAACAGGGGGGGAGACAGGGAGAACCCCCCACATAAAGAAACACAGCCAGTATGTACTCACCTGCAGCAGGAGAGACTTACCCGTCCCTAGAGGGACCCACTGGCTTGTCTCAGACAAACCTATCACAGAGTAGTACTGCGTAGCTGTCTGCCCGGTCCACCGCGAAAGACACAGTCAGGTATTGTTCAATCTTGAGAGGACCGCGGGAGCATGAAAGCAACCCGGCCACCCCTGGAGCCATGGGGTATGTCGTGAACTGAGTCTCATGCACACAAGGCGAGGATCAGCACGCTCGATGGTCGGACAGGGAAGACTACGAGGATACTAGTGTACCAAACCTGTTGCCCAGCCGACAGTTGATTGAAGGTCTAAAAAATTAAATAACAAAATTCCCAAAGGAATAAAATTTAAAAGTAAAATCTTCCAGGAGACTGGCTCCTGAGAGATCCATGTCTTCTCCTTCTGCTAGGCAGAAAAAAAACTGAGGCTGCTAGCAGCAGGTGGGAGGGTAATGTCCAGAGGGACCGCCCCCCTGGGCGGGGCTGTTCAGCTCTGGTTTGTTCTAGAATGTTTTAACATCTAACATTCTGCCTAGGTCTTCTCCTGCAAGCAGGGACACATACCCACACGTAATCAGTATGACAGCTGTGTCAGTCCATGGACGATAAGAGAAACACAATTTCTTCTTTAAAATCACTCAAAGATGTTCCAAAACAGTATGAGGAGAGATTTCTAACTGGAACGTCACGCAAAGGACAGTATCAAGATGTACAGTTGCATGGACTCAGCAATACTGCAACTTCTTTGATCCAAAATGAAAAGGACAAATTGATTCAGTATGGTGCAAAATATCTAGAAGAGCGATTTCTCATTCAAAGGAATATTGAACGTTCCACTGCAGTGTTTGATACCTTTGCCTGGCCATCGGGAATAGCACTACAGGACTATGGTTTTTTCTGACATTACAACATTGGCTCAGCATTTCCAGAAACAACTCTCAATGCCTGAAATGCATGATAAATGCATGCATGCAATCCACAATGAGTTGTATGAATTTAAAGTTCTTGGAAAAGGAAAAAAAACTGTGCGAACTTCTGGATTTGGCACTCTCCAACACAGACAGATTTCCAGTTTTGGGAAACTTGTTGTCTATAAGGTCTGTTTTGCCTGTCTCAACCGCACGTTGCGAGAGGATTCAGCTTAATGAACTTTGTAAAAAATAAGTTCAGATCTGTAATGAAGCAAGAAAGTTTAGGGGATTTGTTGATGACCAACATGAATGGACCATCAGTGAAGGATTTTGATCCTGCAAAGGCTGTTGACCATTGGTACTTTAATTGCAAAAGTACAAGGCATATTCATGGCCACAAAAAGCCAAGTGAAAAAAAAATGACATTGCATGATTAAACACTTGGTGTCACATCAGAATATTTTCATTACCTACACAAGTTAAATGCCTATATATAAAGTTTGGTTCTAGTCGTCTGTGTAAATTTAAGATTGGTTAAATTTTATATTGAAAATATAGCTTTGTCGGTCGTTAAAAAAAAGAAAAAATAAAAACTGGCTCCTAACTTTTTTAGCTGGCTCCAAGATTCCAAGCAAATTTGTCAAGCCCTGGTATATGTACACGTTGCTTTAAACCTGCCCACTAGCGGGCACGCGCCTGCCGCGGTCTCCGTGATTATGCCCACAGGCTCGATGTCAGCCGGTGTCCTGCGATCGGTTCACGGAACGGCAGAAGGGGGGGGGGGTATGTCATTGTAAACAAGACATCTCCCTGTTCTGCCTAGTGACACAACACTGATCGTCCGGTCCCTCTCATCGGGAGCAGCGATCAGTGATGTGTCACGGTAAGCCACGCCCCCTAACAGTTAGAATCACTCCCTAGGACACACTTAACCCCTTCAGCGCCCCCTACTGGTTAACCCCTTCACTGCCAGTCACATTTATACAGTAATAAAAGCGTTTTTTATAGCACTGATGATCGCTATATAAATGTGAATGGTCCCAAAATAGCGTCAAGTGTCCGCCATAATGTCGCAGTCACGATAAAATAAAAATGCAGATCGCCGCCATAACAATTTAAAAAAATGAATAAAAATGCCATAAAAACGACCCCCTATTTTGCAGACACTATAACTTTTGCGCAAACCAATCAATATACGCTTATTGCGATTGTTTTTTACCAAAAATATGTAGAAGAATACGTATCGGCCTAAACTGAGAAAAAAAATATAGGATTTTTGTACTCACCGTAAAATCCGTTTCTCTGACGTCCATGGACTGACACAGCTGGATACTGTAAACGTGTGGGTATATGTCCCTGCTCGCAGGAGAAGATCTAGGCAGAATGTTAGAAACATTCTAGAACAAACCAGAGCTGAACAGCCCCGCCCAGGGGGGCGGTCCCTCCGGACATTACCCTCCCACCTGCAGCTAGCAGCCTCAGTTCGTAACAAAGCAGTACAAACCTTAAAAAGGAAGGGTGGGTGCTGTGTCAGTCCATGGACGTCAGAGAAACTGATTTTACGGTGAGTACAAAAATCCTATTTTCTCTTATCGTCCATGGACTGACACAGCTGGATACTGTAAACGTGTGGGACATCCCAAAGCACTATCAGAAGGGTGGGAGCAGTAGTAAAGGAACAACCAAAAAGTTCACTCCAAACAAGCAGAGCTCCTCAACCGAGAAGTTGCAACATTAAACAGCGGCCTGCAATGCTTTGCGGCCGAAGGAAGCATCCGAAGATGCAGCCACATCAACCTTATAAAATTTTGAAAAAGTATGAACGGATGACCAGGTCGCCGCCTTGCACACTTGTGCAACCGACGCTTGATGTCGGAAAGCCCAGGAAGCACCAATTGCCCTGGTGGAATGCGCCGCAACCGGAAAGGGAGGCGCCCGCTCCTTAAGGGCATAGGCCTGTTTAACGGTCTGCCTGATCCACCTAAAGACGGTGGCAGACGACACTGCTCGGCCCTGTTTTGGACCAGAGAAAGACACAGTGAGTCAGACTTCCGAATGGAAACAAACAGTAGCAGGCAGGTACACCCGTAAGGCTTGTACCCATCTTAATGTATGAAACGCAAACTCTCAGGGATGCGATGGGTGAGACACAAGGACGGAAGAACAGTGTCCTCCTTAAAGGTGAAAGGTCGAGACCATCTTGTGAAAAGGATGGTCGTGGGTGCAACACCGCCATATCCTTATGGAGGACCAAGTAAGGCGACTTGCAGGACAAGGCCACCAACTCAGACACCCGTATAACCGAAGTAATGGTCACTAAGAAGGCCACCTTCTGGGACAAGGTCAAGAGAGGAATCTCTCTGATATTCTCAAAAGGAATGTTCTTGGAGAACCGAGATGCATCAAATTCAGATCCCAAGTAGGGAGAGGAGGCTTGACAGGGGGGGGGGGGGAATCACATGGCGAACCCCCTGCACAAAAGGTGCTAATTAAGGAATGGCCCGGTAGTGGTCGTTGAAAAAGACAGCCCGGGCCAAAATCCGACCCTCAATGGTATGCAAGGCCAGCTTTTGGGTCACACCACTCTGTAAGAACAGCAAAATCCTGGAAACGGAATACGTCCGAGGACGCCAATTACGTTCCTTGCACATAGCGATGTAAGCCTTCCAGGTACGGTGATATATCTTTCGGGAGGAAGATTCCCGTGCCAACAACATAGAAGAGATGACCGAATCCGAGAGACGTTGGTCCTTCAGCACCTGGCTTTAAACAGCCATGCCATTAAAGCCAAGGACTGTAAAGCAGGATGAAGTATGGGATCATGAGACAGAAGGTCCACCCCAATAGGCAGTCGCCTAGGAACGTCTGCGACTAGCCGAAGTAGATCGGCGTACCAATGTCGCCGTTCCGGAGCAATGAGGATCACCGGAATGGCCTCAGCCCCTACTCTGCGAAGCAGGCGAGGCAACAACAGTAGCGGAGGGTAAGCATATATCAGGCGATACTGCCCCCACGGGCTACCAACGCATCTTGCCCAGGGGTCCCTGGACCTGGCCACGATCTTGACACCTTGTGAGTGAGTCGAGAGGCCATAAAGGACCACATCCGGTGCCCCACCTCCGGTAAAGGAGGTGGAAACACCTCCGGATGCAAGGACCCTTCCCCTGCAATGCACACGGCCGCCAGGACCGTCTTGCAGCGAGATGTATGAAAATCCCAGAGACACCGCAATGTATCGGAGAAGAGAGGCCCCGGTGTACAGGGTGCCTCAACTGTTGGCCAATAAAAGCAACTTGACAGAGCTTCCCTAGAAACTCGGTCAGAGGACCAGTACCTCAGCCTCCACAGGTGGCGGAAAACCCTTCCCGGGCACAGAGACCCTAAAGGCTAAAGCAGTTGCAGTGTACCTGCTAGTCGACTGATAGATGAAGCAGAGGCTTTTGCCCAGTCATTGAGCTACAGAAACGCCAGAGACGAAGCCACTAACGGGCGTAACGCTAACCTCAGCCTGACGAACACAGTCCAAGCCAGCGCTTCTGATCACCACTGAAAGCAGGTGGAAAGTGGTACCCCTGAAACCAGGGATCCCTATGACAATGCTCCATCCAGCAGCTACCCATGGATAAGTGCTGATTGTACAAACACATAGTTTATACTGTGTATTGCGACAAACGCGCAAATGGAATGCGGGAGGAAACCCACCCAGCCACAAAGAACATAATACAAACCACATACGGCGTATGTAGTTTAGTACGTGTGGATAAACCTATTAAACATGTTTATACTGTGCCAGCGACGAAGACGCGCACATCGGGGCTTGGACGTAAACCAGCCACGCAGATTGCGTACACAACTGTGTAGGTATGTTAGCCTGCAAATAAACAAATTGCACATGTGTATACTGTGCATAGCGCTGAAAATGCACACACCATTGGAATGCAGGGGAGAAACCTGAGCACCCGGATGAAACCCACGCAGACTGCATACGCATACCGTGTAGGTATTATAGTATGTGTGATAAACATTTTGCACAAGCCTATGTGTGCCTATGCCTTCTTCTGGGGCATACTCCGCTCTGGAACGGTTCCGGAGATCGCTCTCTGTGCATATCGCGGGAGCAGCTAAGGCCGAATCCAACATGCTGAAAGCAAGATTATTTGAATCCAGGGACAAGAATGGGAGGCTTCTTGTAGTCTGGTAGCAGAACCCAAATATCAAATCGTTGTCCCTCGTCTATGTACAGCTGGGGATGGGACAACCTCTGACCCTTCGGTTATCCTGGGAGAGTTCAGGGATTATAATGCCGCCTTTTACAAATCAATCGCTCCTTCTATGGACATCCCTACTGCCCTCGAATGGTTGTCCCTCCCGGTGCTGGCGGAGAAGGATGTTGCGGCATTGGATGCCATGATCTCTGTTGAAGAAATTGCTATTCATGCTTTTCCTGCCCAAAAAACTCTGGGCCTGGATGGCCTCCCGAGCGATTGGCATCACATGTACATTGCTGATCTAGCGCCAAGACTCCAACAGCTGTATGCCATCTGCTTGGAGGAGAGAAAGTTGCCAGAGTCCATGTCACAAGCAATGCTAAGCTGCTGCTATGGATGGAAAAGGACCTGGGGGTCCTAGGAGAGGATATGCTCAGCAATGGCATGCAATGCCAAGCCGCTGCTAACAAAGCAAACAGAATATTGACATGCATTTAAAAGAGGATTAACTCCAGAGATAAAACAATAATTCTCCCGCTTTACAAGACTCTGGTCCGGCCGCACCTAGAGTATGCTGTCCAGTTCTGGGCACCAGTCCTCAGGAAGAATGTACTGGAAATGGAGCAAGTACAAAGAAGGGCAACAAACCTAATAAAGTGTCTGGAAAAATAGGATTTTTTACTCACCGTAAAATCCTTTTCTCTGAGTCCATGGACCGACCCAGCTTCTCTATTGACATAGAGGGTATTATCCGTTAATTAGGAGTGACTAGGCAGAAAACTTGTAAAAAGTGTTGCATCACACCTTCTACAGTACCGCCCAGGGGGCGCACCCTCTGGGTATATCACCTCAGTCTGCATCTCGCAGATCAGTTCGTCAAAAAGCAGTACAAACTTAAAAAAGGAGGGGTGGGTGCTGTGTTGGTCCATGGACTCAGAGAAAAGGATTTTACGGTGAGTAAAAAATCCTATTTACTCTTTCGTCCATGGACCGACACAGCTTTTCTTTTGACATAGTGGGACGTCCCAAAGCAGTGTCAGAGAAAAAACGAGGGGTGGTAACAGCATAAAAATAAACTTCACCCCAAAACAGCACTCCAACGGAGGAGTTGCAACTCTAAACAGCCACTTGCAAAACCTTGCGGCTGAAAGAGGCATCCAAAGATGCACCTACATCAACTTTGTAGAATTTTGTGAAAGCGCGAGCGGACGACCAATTTGCCGCTTTACATAATTGGGAAACAGACGCTTGATGTCGGAAAGCCAAAGAGGCACCTATTGCCCTGGTCGAATGCGCCGTGACCGGAAAGGGGGGCGCTTGACCCTTTAAGGTGTAAGCCTGGGTTACTATCTGTCGGATCCACCTAGAGATGGTGGCCGATGAGACTGTTTGGCCCTTCTTGGGACCAGCCACCGAAACAAACAGTGAGTCTGACTTCCGGAACAGGGAAGTAGCAGATAGGTGTACTCTCAAAGCTCGGACAACGTCCAAGGAATGCAACGCCGACTCCTTAGGATTCGACAGATGAGGACACAAGGATGGAAGTACAATGTCTTTGTTGAGATGAAAAGCCGAAACGACTTTCGGAAGAAAGGAATGGCTTGCGGCCGCAGCACCACCTTATCCTTGTGGAAAATCAAATAGGGAGCCTTGCAGGACAAGGCTGCCAGCTCAGAGACTCGTCTAACTGACGTAACAGCCACCAAAAAGACCACTTTCTGAGAAAGTGTCAACAGGGGAACATCTCTAATATTCTCAAACGGTGCCTTCTGAAGCACCGAGGGGACCAGGTTCAAAGTCTCACGGAGGTAGCGGGGGGACGGACTGGAGGAGCCACATGTCGAACCCCCTACACAAATGTACTCACGAGAGAGTGAGTCACCAGGGGTCGCTGAAAAAAAGACAGCCAGGGCAGATATCTGTCCCTTAATCGTACTTAAGGCAAGCCTTTGGTCCACCCCATGCTGTAAAAACAGCAGGATTCTGGAAACCAAATAAGTACGCGGATGCCATGTCATTTCCTCACACATGGAGATGTAGGCCTTCCAAGTGCAGTGATAAACCTTCCTAGAGTACGGTTTCCGAGCACTTCTCATAGTAGAGATTACTGAATTTGATAGGCCCCGGTCTCTCAGTACCTGGTTTTCAACAGCCATGCCGTTAAAGCCAGTGACCGTAAAGCAGGATGGAGTATGGGACCTTGTGATAGCAGGTCCTTCTGTAGTGGTAGGCGCCAGGGGACGTACTAGATCAGCGTACCAAGGACGCTGAGGCCAATCTGGAGCGATTAGGATCATTGGAATTGCCTCTGCCTCCACTCAGCAGAGCAGAAGAGGAAGAAGTCTTAAGGGAGGGAAGGCATAGATTAGCCGATACTGACCCCACAATGCCACCAACGCATCCGTTGCGTCTGCCCATGGGTCTCTTGACCGGGCCACAAACTTCAATACCTTCCAATTGAGTCGGGAAGCCAGAAGATCTACGTCTGGTGTGCCCCATCTTTGGCAGAGGAGTTGGAACACCTCCGGGTGTAAAGGACCATTCTCCCTGGTCCAGCATCTGGTGGCTCAGGTAGTCCACCTGCCAGTTTTCCACACCCGGAATGTACACGGCCGACAGTGCCGGTACGCTCCTCTCTGCCCACTTCTGGATGCGAGCGACCTCCGATGCTGCAGCTGAGCTTCTTGTTCCTCCTTGATGATTGACATATGCCACTGCTGTGGCGTTGTCTGACTGGATCCTGCCTGAACGCCCTTGTAGCCTCTGAGACCATCTGAAGAGGCACAGCATGATCGCCCAGACATTGATCGGAAGGCTGGATTCCTCTGGGGTCCAGCGACCTTGTGCCGACTGAACATTCCAGACTCCCCCCCCCCCCCAACCTGTAAGGCTGGCGTCCGTCGTGATCACTATCCAGTAAACCGGAAGAAATTACTTCCCGGCCAGAAGAGCCGGTGCTGTCAGCCACCATACCAGGGATCTCCTGACTAGGTGGCTCACTCAGATTTGATAATCCAGAGATGATGGACATCTGTTCCATCTGGACAGAACTTCCTTCTGTAACACTCGAGTGTGGTATTGAGCATATGGGACCGCCTCGAAGGAGGCTACCATGAGGCCTAACACATGCAAAAACGGAGTGACGACCAATTCCTGGAAGTCAGCTGCCGTACTGCAGCCCGAAGGGTCTACAACTTCTCCACAGGGAGGAATACCTTTGCCTCTGAGGAATCCAGAATCAACCTCAGGTACACTAGGCGTTGAGTGGGCACCAATACTGACTTTTGCGTGTTTAGTATCCAACCACAGTCTCGAAGAGTCTGACAGGTAATGGACACACTTGCCTCTAATTCTGAGCTTGAAGGGGCTTTTAGAAGAAGGTCGTCCAAGTAGCCCACGATAGCGATACCCCGCTGTCTTAGAAGTGCCAGAATCGGAGCGAGCACCTTGGTGAATGTCCTGGGTGCTGAAGCAAGGCCAAACAGGAGGGCCACAAACTGATAGTGGTTCTTCCCGATTGCAAATCGCAGAAACCTCTGGTGTCGAGTATATGGGGACATGCAGGTATGCGTCCTTGATGTCCAAGGAGGCCAGAAAGTCCCCCGGATGGAGCGCCGTGACTACAGATCGAACCGACTCCATCCGAAATCTTTGTACCTTGGGGGCCCTGAGATACAAGATTGGACGAACCCCATCCTTCTTCGGCACAATGAACAGATTTGAGTAAAAACCCTGACCCCGTTCCTGTTCTGGAAGTGGAATAACTACCCCGCGTTCCAGCAGACCCTGGACTGCCCCATACAGGGCCCCCCGACAGGTTGGTAGTAGCTGGAGATTGGAGGTGACGAATCTGTCCGGTGGACAAGAGAGAAAATCTATCTTGTAGCCTGAGGAGATTACTTCGCAAACCCACCTGTCGGAGACTAGAGCTGTCCACTGAGTCGCGAATTTGCGAACACGTCCCCCCACCCGAGAGCTGGGTGGGGCGGACCTTCATGCGGACGCAGATTTGTCCGCAGGCTTGTTGGGTCTGCGGGACCAAGGACGCTTTTGTCCTTGGGCAGGCGCCTTGTCGGCCTGGGGTCTTTTCCCTGTCGCCCTAGGGGGACGAAAAAAACGCTTGCGTGCAGTAAAGGAGGGCCCTTGCTCTTGGCGTGGCCCCTTACCCTTGCTAGTTTGAGGAAGCAAAGTGCTTTTACCTCCTGTGGCATCCTTGGTGATGTCATCCAGAGAGGCCCCAAAAAGTCTGTCACCCTTAAAAGGCAGATCCAACAGGGCTTTCTTGGAAGTCTCGTCCGCAGACCAGCCCTTTAGCCAGATCAGGCGGCGTATTGCTACTGCATAAACCAAAGCTTTTGACAGCAGGGGAATAGTATCCATGTCTGACTCGCATACAAACTTAAGGCCCTGGACCAACTGGTCGGCCAAAGTTATCTCATCAGGAGGAGCATCTCGCTCCTTTAACCCCTGGAGTAGCAATTTTGCCCATTCAGTAAGTGTCTGAGACACTAGGACCCCCGCCAATGCCGGGCGTACTGTCGAGCCTACCACGGAGTATAGGTAGCGAGCGAGTGCTTCAGCCTTCTTATCCACAGGGTCCTTGAAAACAGGAGCCCCTTCTACTGGAATTGTGGTAGCTCTATTAAGTCTGGACACCGGAGGGTTCACCATAGGGGGGAGAGGTCCATTTCTTCAGAAAACTCTCCTCAAAGGGGTACCATACCGCAAACCTCTTTGGGGCTGTAAAGACCCTCAGTGGGTTCTCCCATTCCTTGTATAAGAGTTTATCAAAATAAGACACACAAGGGAACACCTTCGCAGTGCGGGCAGGTTTACGAAACCCAAAGGGGACCGGAGTCTCTGCTGCTTCTGCAGTATTTTCCAACTTTAGCGTATCCCGCACTGCAGTAATAAGGTCAGATACCAAAAGCAGTCTCGCGTACTGACCTGGACTTGGAGTCATCCTCACTGTCCGAACGGTCACGGTCTGCAGTCTCTGATGCGTCAGAATCTGGGCCATGAGCCGTAGCTGGACCTGGTTCTGTCTCAGAAATATCACCAGAAGATTGCAGGGGACGGGGGCATTTACTACCCACTGTATTCCCGTGTGCTGCTTCCACCCTGGCAGCAAACGCCTCTAGGATTGCCGGCATAGCGTCCATAGACACCTCAGGGGCACCAGCTGCTAAATCTGGTGTTTCAGGGGAAGATCTGGCTCAGATGCCATGCTGACCACGTGCTGACACACACAGGGCTCCAGGTAAGGTATCAATAGGCCACCCTCCTGTGCTGCAGAGATGCTGGGTCACCAAGAGGACTCACCACCCTTGGATCGGTACCGCTATGCTGCCGTGTGCTGAGCCTGTGATGCTGTCCCACCGCTGCCGTGTCAGTCTGCTTCTTTTATCAGCGCTTCCTATGTGAATTTCTCGCGCCAGTGTAATGCACCCTAGAGGCCGGAGACTCTCGCAAAATGGCCGCCAAACGGCTGTATGGAAGATAATGTGGGCTCCAAGAAAATGGCTGCTGAGCCGAAGATAGTGGCCAAAGTAGCCATAGACCACAAAAAGATGGCCGCCGTACGGCAGTATATAATGTAAGATTAGGGGTTGTTAGCTCTCGTAGTAGATGCGTTTTTTCAGTGATGCAAGCCAGTCAGGAACTCTGTTTAAGGGCATGATAGCCCATGTTTATTTAAAAGCACAAAAGTTCACAAGTACATCTGTAGTATTCACAGGGGGGTTCCACCAGTCCTGTCTCTTGCATACTTAACAGTTTAGCCTCGTAGGTTTAACCTTCTTGCTATCCAGGCCTTTAGCCTTGGGTCTGCTCCTCAGACCCAAACAGTTTCCCAGAGTTTAAGCTTTCTCCTTGCTTACCCCTGGTCAGCACCTTTGTTGCTGTATCACTAATGATGTCTACCTCCTGCAGACATGCACCGCCTCTGACTCCACTCAGAGGATGAGAGTCCACCTGACTCCCATGCACACAGACTTCCTCTCTGTTGGGTGGAGCCCTGATCCATAATCATGTCAGAACTAAATAGCCCAAGACACAGCTGTTCCATCAGCGTGTCTTTCTTTACCAAATCTGGCGTAAACCAACACTCTTGAAGGTCGCACAAAGTCGCACCCTCACAATACATACAGTGTTAATCATAACAAACATGGCCGCCGATCAGTCGATAGAGGCCAGTGGGTGTGAACTACAACAAAATGGCGCAGAGCGGTGATATATAACTATAGACGCGAAACTACAGGAAAATGGCCGCCGGGTAGTCACTAGAGGCCAAAACAGGCATGAACCGCTGCAAAATGGCCGCCGACAGCATGGAGGGGGGAGAAGCACACACACACACACACACACACACACACACACACACAGGTAAGCAGAAATGACATTTAAATGTTAGTTACAGCCAGCCCCGCTCCGGTGGAACCCCCTAGGTGACCCCCAGCACCAAGCAACCTTAGCTAGAAGCCCAGGGAGGAGGGAAGGGCAAGGAGAGAGTGAAGAAAGGGGCCACAACCACTTACTTGGTCTCTCCAGGAATGTCCAGCCAAATCACCCAGCCGAGGCAGGGGAGTTTACTTACCTATCCTGCATGTATCATGCTGGAAGACATTCCAAACAGATCATCGTCCGCGCACGGAAGGTGACTGTTGGCCAGGCATGCTGTGATTGGACCCAAGGGGACGATCATATGCATGCCCTGGAGCGCGACGCTCACCGGACAGGCTGCTGCGACTCCGCCGCAAGGTCAGCCGAAGCTGAGCGGTCCGATGCAAGCCTTGGAGCGTAAGCTCACCGGCCAGGCTGCTGCAACTCGGCCGTAAGGTCAGCCGAAGCTGAGCGGTCCGATGCAAGCCCTGGGGCGTAGGCTCATAGCTAGGGTTGGCACACGCTCGATGGCAGAAACTGGGGAGACTACAAGGATCGAGGATCCAGCCTGTCACCCAGTCGGCAGTTGATCGCAGGAAACAAAAAAAACGTAGAAAAATATATTTTTCCCCCGGACCGATGGGCCCGAAGGGAGCCATGTCCTACTTCTTGCTAGACAGAAAAAAAAACTGATCTGCGAGATGCAGACTGAGGGGATATACCCAGAGGGTCCGCCCCCTGGGCGGTACTGTAGAAGGTGTGATGCAACACTTTTTACAAGTTTTCTGCCTAGTCACTCCTAATTAACGGATAATACTGTGTCGGTCCATGGACGAAAGAGTAATATTAGTTATGAAGAAAGGTTGCGAGCACTGAACTTATTCTCTCTGGAGAAGAGACGCTTGAGAGGGGGATATGATTTAAAATGTACAAATACCATACTGGTGACCCCACAATAGGAATAAAACTTTTTTGCGGACAGGAGTTTAAAAAAGACACATGGCCACTCACCAAAATTAGAAAAGAGGTTTAACATTAAACTGCGTAGAGGGTTCTATACTGTAAGAGCGGCAAGGATGTGGAATTCCCTTCCACATGCGGTGGTTTCAGCGTGGGGGGGGCAACAATAGTTTCAAAAACCTATTAGATAAGCACGTACAGGGATATACAATGTAATACTGACCTATAATCACGCACATAGGTTAGACTTGGATTTGTGTCTTTTTTTCAACCTCACCTACTATGCAACAAGCTCATATAGTTCTTATCCCTAAACCGGGGAAAAAGACACCACACAATGTTCTGCATATCGCCCCATATTCCTTTTGAACTATGATTTTAAAATTCTGACCAAAATACTTGCTGCCAGGCTGATGAAAATCCTTCCCTTCTTGGTGAACATGGACCAAACTTATTTCAGGTACTTATATAGCGCCATAAATTTACGCAGCGCTTTACATATACATTGTGAATTCACATCAGTCCCTACCCTCAAGGAGCTTACAGCCCAAGGTCCCTAGCTCACATTCATACATATTAGAGCTGCCACGACGCGTCGACTACGGAAATGCGTCGACATGCGTGAAAGGCGTCGACGCGTCACACTCATCTCGCGGTCTCATCTCGCGGGTGATGGCGATAATGGCGGCTGCTGCTCCTGCTTCTGGGAATGGAGAAAGTTCCAGTCTAGCACGAAAAGCTAGACCACGACTTGCAAAAGTATGGGAATTCTTTAAACAGAGGCCAGATAAAATGGTCCTTTGTTCCCTTTGCAAAACCGAAATGGCATACCACGGCAGCACAACTGCGATGCACGAGCACCTCAAAAGAAAACATCCCGGCGCTCTCCGACCTTAAAACGGACGAGCCATCTTTGTAAGTACTGTATACTTATTATTACAATTGCGTTTTGGTCAAGATTAATTAATATATGCTCAGGGGTACCCATTTATTGCTGTGCTGTGTGCTTTGCTAATTGCTTTTTTGTAGTGGCCATCTCACGTTTTTTTAAATGTTTCACAAGGCACTTTGCAGCCCTCAGTGTCTTGCTGATCTGGTGATCCCTCAGGGCATGGTTGACAACTAACTGCAATCTGACCAGCACACCTGAGAGAAGCGATGCCATGCTTTTCTTCCAAAATACGCAGAGCAGCGACAACATTTGCACTGCAGCATTATGCAGCTACAACATTGGCCATGGATATCTCAAACTTTTTCTACTAGATGAAATACAATTAATATTGTAATCATAATTAAACATAGTTATTAATCACATTCAGTTCATAATATTATGCAGAATTGCAGATTTACTACCCTCTTTGAAATACAGTACATTATTAGCATTCATAGATTTCATGTTGGTTAAACTTGGTTCCTACTTCCTAATGTTATTAATTATTGTGTGTTGTTTTTTCTCAGGAAGAGGCAAAGCTGTATACAGGATTTCTTCTTTCATAAAAAGGATGTCACTGTTTGCACACCCCAAATGGCCGTTATATACCAATAGCATACTCAAAATGATTGTAAAAGATATGAGACCTCTTTCTATTGTAGACGGTCAAGGATTTCGTGAGATGATCAACACGTTTTACCCAGGATACACACTTCCCTCCAGGTCCCATTTCACTAAGCTGATGGAGAAGAAATATGAGGAGAATTTTGAAAGATTGAAAGCGTCACTCAAAGATGTGAAATCAAAAATAGCTCTCACCACAGATGCATGGACCAGTAATTAATGAAGACTGGAATCTTTCATCGTACAATCTGACCACTATGCCACTTGAAGATCGGCACACAGCTGAAAACATTGCTAACTGGGTGTAAAAAGCAGCTGAGAAGTTTGAGATATCCATGGCCAATGTAATTGCAGTTGTCCATGATAACGCTGCAAATGTTGTCGCTGCTCTGCGTATTTTGGAAGAAAAGCATCATGGCATCTCTTCTCTCAGGTGTGCTGGTCATACATTGCAGTTAGTTGTCAACCATGTCCTGAGGGATCCCCAGATCAGCAAGACACTGAGGGCTGCAAAGTGCCTTGTGGAACATTTAAAAAAAAGTGAGCCGGTCACTACAAAGCTTAAAGCAAAGCAGCAACAAATGGGTACCCCTGAGTAGGGATGAGCTTCGAGTTCGAGTCGAACTCATGTTCGACTCGAACATTGCCTGTTCGCCCGTTCGCCGAACAACGAACAAATTGGGGTGTTCGCGGCAAATTCGAAAAGTCTATGGGAGAAATCTAAAGTGCTAATTATAAAGGCTTATATGCAAGTTATTGTCCTAAAAAGTGTTTGGGGACCTGGGTCCTGCCCCAGGGGACATGTATCAATGCAAAAAAAAGTTTTAAAAACTGCCGTTTTTTTAGGAGCAGTGATTTTAATAATGCTTAAAATGAAAAAGTAAAAGTGAAATATTCCTTTAAATTTCGTACCTGGGGGGTTGTGTATGATATGCATGTAAAGTGGCGCATGTTTCCCGTGCTTAGAACTGTCCGTGCACAAAGTGTCATTTTTGAAGGAAAAAAAGTCATTTAAAACTCACTCGCGGCTATAATGAATTGTGGGCTTTTATCAATACATAGAAAAGTCATTGATAAAAAGAAAAAAAAAAAAAAAAGCCCTTTAGGTCTGGAATGGATATTAAGGGGAACCCCGATGCAAATTTAAAAAAAAATGGCGTGGGGTTCCCCCTAAATATCCATACCAGGCCCTTGAGATCTGGCATGGATTTTAAGGGGAACTCCACCACAAATTTTTAAAAAAAAATGGCGTGGAGTCCCCCCAAAAATCCATACCAGACCCTTATCCGAGCACGCAACCTGGCCGGCCGCAGGGGAAGAGGGGGGGGGACAAGAGAGCGGCCCCCCTCCCTCCTGAACCGTACCAGGCCACATGCCCTCAACATGGGGAGGATGTCCCCATGTTGATGGGGACAAGGGCCTCATCCCCACAACCCTTGCCCGGTGGTTGTGGGGGTCTGCGGGCGGGGGCTTATCGGAATCTGGAAGACCCCTTTAACAAAGGGGACCCCCAGATCCCGGCCCCCCCTATGTGAATTGGTAAGGGGTACATTGTACCCCTACCATTTCACGAAGAAAGTGTCAAAAAATGTAAATAAAAAAAACACACACACACCTTGAAAAAGTCCTTTATTAAAAAAAAACAAAAAAACATTCCAGCGATGAAATCCAGTGTCCCGCGCTGTCCGTCATTGGTTGTGCATGTGCGGACCTGATGGGGAACTTCCTCGCTGTGTTTTAAATGTATAGACCAGCTCAGCGGACCAGATGCGGAACATGAGAAGGGGCGGGTCTATACATGTATTACACAGCGAATGAAGTTCCCCATCAGGTCCGCCCCCTCGGTATGTCCGACCCCGCCTACGTCATTGGCCTGAGTGGGAAACTTCCTTCACTGTGTAAATTTAAATTACACAGTGAAGGAAGTTCCCCGCTCAGGCCAATGATGTAGGCGGGGTCCGACATACCGAGGGGGCGGACCTGATGGGGAACTTAATTCGCTGTGTAATACATGTATAGACCCGCCCCTTCTCATGTTCCGCTGAGCGGACCTGATGGGGAACTTTAGAAGGGGCGGGTCTATACATTTAAAACACAGCGAGGAAGTTCCCCATCAGGTCCGCACAGGCACAACCAATGACGGACAGCGCGGGACACTGGATTTCATCGCTGGAATGTTTTTTTTTTTTTAATAAAGGACTTTTTCAAGGTGTGTGTGTTTTTTTATTTACATTTTTTGACACTTTCTTCGTGAAATGGTAGGGGTACAATGTACCCCTTACCAATTCACATAGGGGAGGGCCGGTATCTGGGGGTCCCCTTTGTTAAAGGGGTCTTCCAGATTCCGATAAGCCCCCCCCGCCTGCAGACCCCCACAACCACCGGGCAAGGGTTGTGGGGATGAGGCCCTTGTCCCCATCAACATGGGGACATCCTCCCCATGTTCAGGGCATGTGGCCTGGTACGGTTCAGGAGGGAGGGGGGCCGCTCTCTCATCCCCCCCTCTTCCCCTGCGGCCGGCCAGGTTGCGTGCTCGGATGAGGGTCTGTCATAGATTTTTGGGGGGACTCCACGCCATTTTTTAAAAAATTTGGGGTGGAGTTCCCCTTAAAATCCATGCCAGATCTCAAGGGCCTGGTATGGATATTTAGGGGGAACCCCACGCCATTTTTTTTTTAATTTGCGGCGGGGTTCCCCTTAATATCCATTCCAGACCTAAAGGGCCTGGTAATTGAATTTGGGGGAACCCCAACGCTTTTTTTTTTTTATCAATGACTTTTCTATGTATTGATAAAAGCCGACAATTCATTAATAGCCGCGAGTGAGTTTTAAATTACTTTTTTTCCTTCAAAAATGACACTTTGTGCAGGGACAGTTCTAAGCACGGGAAACATGCGCCACTTTACATGCATATCATACACACCCCCCAGGTACGAAATTTAGAGGAATATTTCACTTTTATTTTTTCATTTTAAGCATTATTAAAATCACCGCTCCCGTAAAAACGTCTATTTTTAAACCTTTTTCTGCATTGATACATGTCCCCTGGGGCAGGACCCAGGTCCCCAAACACTTTTTAGGACAATAAATTGCATATTAGCCTTTATAATTAGCACTTTAGATTTCAAACGTTTGAGTCCATTGTATTTAATAGGGTTCTAAAGTTCACACGAACATTCTGTCTGTTCGCAGGTTCTGGTGCGAACCGAACAGGGGGGTGTTCGGCTCATCCCTGCCCCTGAGCATGCACTAATAAATGATGTATCCGTAAGATGGAACAGTACTTCACACATGATCAGCTGCCTGCTTGAACAGAGGTGGCCTGTGACTGCAACTCTTTCCGATCCTGATGTCACACCATGAGGGAAGTGCTTCCTGGATTTAAAACATGATCAGTGGAACTTACTTGAGGAAGTGGAACAAGTCCTGAGGCCTTTTGAGTGTGCTACTGTTTTCTTGAGTGGAGAGTCCTATGTGACTAATTCCGCTCTACCTTCTCTGGTAAAGGGCCTCCAGAAATCGATACAGAGCACAATTTGTGAGACAGCAGCAGTCAAAGTGTTGCTGCACAGGAGAGGACATCAAGATGGGAGCAGGAAACTAAATTCAGAGATGATGGTGGAGAAAATATATATATGTCTTATTGCAGCAGCCCTGGACCCCAGATTCCGCAAACTAAAATTCCTGCCAGCAGAGGACAGTTTAAAAGTTCCCCTCAAGGTCCAAGCTCTTGCTCTTGAAGAGAAAAGAAGATATGAGGAAGAGCAAACACATCAACATCAATGTGAGGAACAACAGTCAGCCAGTGCAGACATGAAATTTTCAGAGAAGAGGCAAGTGTCTCTGTTGGACACTTTGCTCGGTTCAGATTCAGATGACCACCACAGTAATGGTGAGGATGACATGACTGGTCACATCCAAGATCAAGAAACTCACAGTGAAGTTGTGAGGAATGAGATACACATGTATTTTAGTGAACAGGCTATTCCAAAAGAAGAAAATGGTGGAAGGAAAATGAAAAGAGGTTTCCCATCTTGGCCATGCTGGCAAAGAGTTACTTGCCTTTGCCTGCAACATCAACCCCATCTGAAAGGCTTTTCTCAGTTGCTGGCAACATTGTGACTAAAAAAAGAGCAAGCCTAACTTCAGAGCATGTCGATATGCTAACCTTCCTCCATTGCAATGCTATATAATATTGCATTGCAATGAAGTAACAGGCCCCCAACCTTTTGCACTGTTCATGTTGGGCTGTATTTATGTTGAGATGGCTGCCTTCAGGTAATCTTTGCAGTGCAAAGTTTGCACTGTATTGGCCATTATTTTTGCACAGTGTTGAGCAGTGCTTTTGTTGGACTTGGCTCCTTGAAAACTGTTACCTTTCAGGTATGTTTTACATTACAATTACAAGCAACACACCACAAAAATACTGGTCAAGAGTCTACAATAACACTATGTAATGATTATTGCATGTTGACCAGCATTTTTGTGGTGTGTTACTGTATAAACAAGACTTTAGGGGCATCAGGCATAATGCCATATAAATTCTGCCTAACACTTTGCAAAAGATGCATTCTGAAGGCATTATGTGGTTTAAAGTAGTAAGGTTACCACATAGGCACATAATGCCTTCAGAATGCATCTTTTGCAAAGTGTTAAGCAGCATTTATATGGCATTTTCATGCCTCATGCCCTAAATGTTACATTTTGTATGTCTTTCATGTGTTTTTGCACACACAGTGTTGAGCAGCAGTGCAGAGCAGCAGTGCTTTTGTTGGACTTGGCTCCTTGAAAACTATGTTACCTTTCAGGTATGTATGTTTTACAAAACAATTACAAGTAACACACCACAAAAATACTGGTCAACATACAACACTATGTAATGATTACATAGTGTTATCGTATGTTGAGTTGACCAGTATTTTTGTGGTGTGTGTTACTTGTATAAACAACACTTTAGGGCATCAGGCATAATGCCATATAAATTCTGCCTAACACCTTCAGAATGCAACTTTTGCAAAGTGTTAGGCAGAATTTATATAGCATTTTCATGCCCAATACCCTAAAGTGTTACATTTTATTTTTTGGCACTTTATTTTTGTATACCGTATATACTCGAGTATAAGCCGACCCGAGTATAAGCCGAGGTACCTAATGTTGCCACAAAAACTGGGAAAACTTACTGACTCGAGTATAAGCCGAGGGTCAACAATGCCTCACTGTTCCCATCCTCACTGTTCCCATCCTCACTGTTCAAATTTAACATTGTAAATAGTACCTGAAAAAAAGTTGAGAGGCTGCGGCGTCCATCGTTTAAATCCTGCGGTCTCTTCCTGGTCCATTCCGTGATAGGCGATTCTCAGCAGACACTCTCCGCCTATCACGAACGTTCTCTCATCCTCAGTTTCCCAGCAGACACTGTGTTGGGTGTTCCGCCCAAAAAAAAGGGCTGAAAATCTCGGCTTATACTCGAGTATATACGGTATGTCTTTCATGTGTTTTGCACACACATTTTGAGCAGCAGTGCAGAGCAGCAGTGCTTTTGTTGAATTTATATAGCATTTTTGAATGCTTCTGGTTCTGAATTAACGGCAATGCCATTAATCGTGCCTGATGCTAAAGTGTTGTTTACATTTTATTTTTGGCACTTTATTTTTTATACTGTAAAGACTTGACCACATTGAAGTATTTTTGGGAAAAAAAATCATAAAAATTGAATTATTATATTAGAAGTTGTACTTATTTTTTGTAAAGTTATCCAAAGGATTAATTAGCTAATCACAAAAAGAACACATTAAAAAAAAAAAAAATCATCGTTATATTCGATGACTTATCGAAAAAATAAATCGCTAGATTAGTCGACAGACAACATAATCGTTAGTTGCAGCCCTAATACATATAACTAGGGCCAATTTTAGACAGGGTCCGATTAACCTACCAGCATGTCTTTAGAGTGTGGGATGAAACTGGAGTACCCGGAGGAAACCCACGCAGGCACAGGGAGAACATGCAAACTCCAGGCAGATGGTGTCGTGGTCGGGATTAGAACCAGAAACCATTTTTGCTGCTAGGTGAAAGTGCTAACCACTGCACCACTGTTTTTTTGCCGGGTAAGTCTACAAATGTAAATATCTGTAGAGTTTTTACTCATTTGCATATTCCGTCTGATGAAAGAGGTACTAGAGTGCTGGTTGCACTTGATCAGGAAAAAGCATTTGATTCTGTTGCCTGGATCTATATGGAGGAGGTACTCAAAGTCTATGGTTTTGGTCTTTTCTTCCGCACATGGGTCAATCTTTTATATCATCAGCCGAGGGCCCAAATTAAACTTGGCGGTGCGCTCTCCTCGCCCTTTCTAATCAAAAAGGGGCACTATGCCCCTTTTTTCCCTTATGATGAAACACATTGATTCGGCTATTGGATCCTCCGTGGGGGGGGGTGAGGGTCTGATCCCTGGAGGAAAAATTGGCCTTGTACGCCAATGACATGCTTTTCCTTCGGGATCCCGGGCCTTCCCTCCGGGCTGCTCTGGACCGGTTATCACAAGTTTCCTCTATGTCTGGATTGAGGGTGAACTGGGATAAATCCAGGATTCTCCCGGTTGACCCTGGTGCTATGCAGGTGGCGGACACGTCCCTTTCCCTGAAATGGATCGAAAAGATTAAAATATCTTAGGGTGTATATTTCGCCAAAAGTCCAGGACATTTGCACACTCAACCTTTTTCCTCTACTACAGGTTTTTAAAACTAGACTGAAAGCCTGGGCCACTCTACCCTTATCGTTAATAGGAAGAATCAATTTGCTCAAAATAAACTTGTTGCCTCCATTGCTACAGTATGTTATGTGCCACTCACCGGTATGGATCCTTAAAGCGTTTTTTAAACAATTTAACTCGCATGTTAGCAGTTTTTATCGGGCTCTTAGCCCCCTAGATTTAAACTAGCAATATTATAGATAGCCTGGACTCAGGGTGGCCTTGCCTGCCCCGATTTTTTTCTTGTACTTCTTAGCTGCAATGCTTTTGCATGCCCATAACTGGATCATATCAGATACATCTAAATCTGCAGTTGCCCTGGAGGCTTCTCTGGTGGGCTCCTACAAAAGAACTTTGCAGAACGCATTTTTTTCAGGGCATTACAGCTCTACATCCCCTAACTATTTCCATGAAGCCAGTGATCAGAGCATGGGCGTCAGTGATCCCTTATGTTAAAACTCGGTACACTATTCTCCAAACACTCCTTTATGGTTAAACCCCTCGTTACCGGAGTTTTACTCCATTCCGGATCCCTCCGTTTGGGGTGTCTGTTATTTGTCCCAAATCTGTGAGGGTGGTGCATTTCACACATTTGACCAACTTAAAAACACAAGTTTGACCTACCCAACTCCTGCTTTTTCCGGTTCCTCCAGCTCCGCCATGCCTTCACTGCACAGTTTGGAGCGACTCCACTGCTTCTAGATCAAGCAGATATGGAGTCACTTCTACGTGAATAAGAGCCCCTGACAAAACCTTTATCTGCAATTTATAAAGCATTACAACCGAGTACAATTGGCTGGATAATATTCGTTCTTTCTGGGCGGCGGAGCTGGATACGGAGGATTGGGAGGAGGTATGGGAACTACCTTTCTCTCATCTCATATCCTCCAAAGATTGTTTGATTCAATTCAAAGTCATCCATAAGTATCACTTTACGCCAGTGGTTCTCAACTCGGGGGTCGAATGACGATTTGTCAGGGGTCACAAAATCCTGGGCTGTTCCTGAAGCCGCACCACTCTCCCAGCCGGAATCTGGGGTCCAGGGCTGCTGCAATAAGACATATATATATTTTCTCCACCATCATCTCTGAATTTAGTTTCCTGCTCCCATCTTGATGTCCTCTCCTGTGCAGCAACACTTTGACTGCTGCTGTCTCACAAATTGTGCTCTGTATCGATTTCTGGAGGCCCTTTACCAGAGAAGGTAGAGCGGAATCAGTCACATAGGACTCTCCACTCAAGAAAACAGTAGCACACTCAAAAGGCCTCAGGACTTGTTCCACTTCCTCAAGTAAGTTCCACTGATCATGTTTTAAATCCAGGAAGCACTTCCCTCATGGTGTGACATCAGGATCGGAAAGAGTTGCAGTCACAGGCCACCTCTGTTCAAGCAGGCAGCTGATCATGTGTGAAGTACTGTTCCATCTTACGGATACATCATTTATTAGTGCATGCTCAGGGGCAGGGATGAGCCGAACATCCCCCTGTTCGGTTCGCACCAGAACCTGCGAACAGACAGAATGTTCGTGTGAACTTTAGAACCCTATTAAATACAATGGACTCGAACGTTCGAAATCTAAAGTGCTAATTATAAAGGCTAATATGCAATTTATTGTCCTAAAAAGTGTTTGGGGACCCGGGTCCTGCCCCAGGGGACATGTATCAATGCAAAAAAAGGTTTAAAAATAGACGTTTTTACGGGAGCGGTGATTTTAATAATGCTTAAAATGAAAAAATAAAAGTGAAATATTCCTCTAAATTGCCACTGATACCATTCCCCCCACCAGCACTGCCACCCATCCCAACTCCCCGCCAGCACTGCCACCCATCCCAACTCCCCGCCAGCACTGCCACTCATCCCAACTCCCCGCCAGCACTGCCACTCATCCCAACTCCCCGCCAGCACTGCCACTCATCCCAACTCCCCGCCAGCACTGCCACTCATCCCAACTCCCCGCCAGCACTGCCACTCATCCCACCCCCCCCCCCCCAACAGCACTGCCAATGATCCCACCTCCCTGCCACTCATCCCAACTCCCCCCACCAAGGAGTAAGAGAAGGAATAAAAATTGAGAATACATGGAAGGGAGAGGAAAAAAAAGGGGAGGAACAAAGAAAAAGAATAAGAAAAAAAAAAGACAGCTAGAGAGAGGGATGGGAAAAAAACAAGAAATTAGGATAGAGAGAGAGAGAGAGCGAGAGAGAGAAAAAAAAAGGGAAAGAAAAGGAGAACAAAGAGAAAGGGTGGTACATCCTAAAATGTACCATAAGGGGTTTTAATTCTGTACGAGTGGAAGGGACTCAGGGAGCGCTATATGTCTGTGGGTTAGGGGCGCAAATTACTTGTATTGCCTTGGAGGCTGACAACCCATGCTACGAAAATAATTTTACTGTTAGGGGTCCCCACAACTTGGGAAATTTTATCAAGTGGCTACGGCACTAGAAAGGTTGAGAACCACTGCTTTACGCCACATAAGTGCAGTAATGACGTGTTTAATTGGCAACAAAGTAAATGATTACACTCACAGGATGGTAGTGCTTCCGGATGGGAGGAACTCTGTCAGTGGTGCACGATGGACTGTGTCACTTCCGGGTCAGGTTAGGTCCGGGACAGCACCGCCCCGCCGACCTGACCCGGAAGTGACACAGTCCATCGTGCACCACTGACAGAGTTCCTCCCATCTGGAAGCATCGTCTCCAGCCTTGTTCCCGGAGGACAGACTCCACTGCGGACACTCGTCCACTACAGTGACGCCGGACCCCATCCTACCCGGAAGTCAGGAGTGGATGATCCATACCTTGCCTGCTTGCACTACCATCCTGTGAGTGTAATCATTTACTTTGTTGCCTATTAAACACGTCATTACTGCACTTAGAGGGCGCTGTTCTCTTTCCCTTTCTTCTATTGCAGAGTTCTTTTAACTTGAACGTTTTTTTTAACTGGCAGCCTTCTTTGAACAGTATTTATTGTTAACTTACATGGACTTATACTCTCCTAAATGTACTGCCACTACCACCCCGGTTCCCCTCCTTCCTCCCATTTAGTTTTACTATTATAATGAGCCATAACCAGAGTGCGCCATATCACCCATCTGTTTTATGTTTACCCCACATAGATTGCATAAAATATTTTCAGATTGTCCAACATGTTGTTGGCGATGCCAAGCTGAATCGGCCAAAATATATATATATATATACATATACATACATACATATATATATATATATATATTGTGAGGGGGTTAGCTCGGCAGCGGGTGTGTGTGACCCCCGAGATGGGCTCCCCACACAAAAACAGGCCCAGCAAACGGAGGTTGTGGTTTTCAAAATCAAAAAGGTGCGGTTTATTTTCTATTTACAGTGACAAAACACAGCAAAGCAAAAGAAACATAAACAAAATAAATCCTGGTCAACTTGACCTCTGACTAAACATACAGGTTTCCTAACTAACAACTGGGATCAGCCTAGTGCTGTCCTAGTCCCTAAGTCCCTGGTTTTAAATGTCCAAGCAAATAGCCACACAGGCTTTGTCTCACCGCACAGGGGTTCACTCTCCCTAGACAGTCCACACAGGTCTGGTTCCAGGCATGAACAAACACCTAATGAATCTGGGAGTTTTTATAGAGGCCTAAATGAGCTGACAAGCTTCAGCTGGCCTCATCAACTCCCTGTCTGTACGACGCCCCACACTCTCCCTAGAGGTATGAGTCATCCATGAGCCCACTAGCCTTATACAACTCTCCACCTAGTTGTATAAGTCGGCGTAAAGCCTGAATCTGGGCGAAATATATCTACCCCCCTGGATGCAACCAGGTGACTTTACCTTCCTGCTGTCACAATATATATATATATATACACACACACACATACACACACACACACACACACACACATATACATATACACACACACACACACACACACATACACACGATTTGGTCCTGCCCTCTCATGCAGATATTTTGGTCTGATGTCCTCACATTCATTATTGGCCCAACTACTATCCCTATACCTCAGAAGGTTGATGTGTGTATTTTGGGACTTGTGAATGCTCTGGCCCCCTCCAGGGCTGTTCATACATTACTGGGTCTGCTCCTGCTTTATGCTCGGAAGAGCATAATACTCAAGTGGAGGGTCTCTTCTGCACCTACTCTAAATAGCTGGAAGTCACTAGTCAATTCGGTCATCCTCTTATACAAGGAAACCTATTTGAATAGGGGCTGTCCGAAGAAATTTAAGTATGGAAAATCTGGCTGGAGTCTGATACTACTACTAACGAGCAAGACAACTCAGGGTAGGTCATATCTTAACCGTTTCAATTATTCAGTGTTTACTCGGATACATGAAATAGCCAAGGTTATCGCACTGTACGGCCTGTCATAATAGACAAGCACCTCCCATATCAATGGCACGGTTGAGATAGTACAGACGGATGGTGTCACTGGTCTGGTAGTAATTACATCCTTAGTGTACTTGAGTACTCGTTAATGCTCGACATTAGCAGCAAGATTCTTGGGATGTTTAATTTTAGTTAGTTGTTACGAGATTGTTTGGTTTCTTCTTTGCTTGTTTTTCGCGACCCGTGGTATGCCAAGAGGCTCTGTCTTTGTATCTTTTTAAAACATAACAATAAAAAGAATTTATAAAAAAAATTAAATATGTTGACTGTATCCTGTAAGGATATAAAGGGGATCACTGATGTTCGCTCTACTAATGTTCCAAACGGTCATGGCTGAATTCTGAACAACATGGTTGCCTTGCCCTTTCACACAGCCTTGTGGAGGTGCCCAGGCCACATTATCACACATGATACAACAGACATATCAGAAATATGAAATGGTGAAGTAACAAACAAAATAAGGGTGTTTGGGGACATGACCTCAAAACCAGGAGGAAATTCAAAACTAATCTTAGAAAGTACTGTGTTACCGAAAGAGTGGTTGATACTTGAAAAAGACTTCCAGCAGGAGGTAGCGAGTCAGTCAACAGTAAAAAAAATTAGGCAGACTCCATAGACCACTGTGTCTTTTTTCTGCCGTGATTCTTTTAGGTTTCTATAACAGAAGTAAAAATGCTAAAAAAAAAAAACAAAAAAAAAAAAAAAAAAAAAAAAACTTACCAACATTTGTAGGAAAGAGTCCTTCATTGTTTATTTGAACTTCTATCCAATCCATCAAAAGATTCATGTACTCTGGAGCAGACAATGCTGTAGGTTTTCGATATTTGTTTTCATCTTGCCATCTATATTCATATTTTTGACCACCAGACATAGTAGGACAAGACTGCTCAGTACAGCTGTCACTGATTGTACCATAAATAAGATTGATACGATTGAAAAAATCCACAACATGAACTGCCACCCAGTCATTTAAGTCTTCTCCATGTGGTAGTTGAACAGCCAACTTCAAATCTAGACCTGCATTGAGAGATGCTTGGGCTTTCTTATGCAACTCAAATCGCTGAGTGCCTGGCTCAAACTTTCGCTTGGGGCGGAATGTTCTGTCTTTGTTAAAAACCTGTTTGAGGGGATTGGACATGGCTGCAACGGAAAAAAAAGATGACCTGTTTGCTGTGTCAGCTTTCTATTTGACAGTCCAAACGACTATAGAGTAACTATAGCTTTTGATCTGAAAAAAACAAAAACAAAAAACTGTTAAAACTAACCAAATTAAAAGGTACATTCATACATAATATTCTTTAACTACTTGTAAATCATAGGTATAGTGTATTTGAAGGGCTTAATAACATATATGTGCTGCATTGAATGGAAGGCCAAGTTCACCTTTTAAAGGAAACAAAAAAAAATGCACATATTTTTGCAGGTAAAAAAAAAAAATGTGCCTTTCTTTTTTTCCCAAGAAGCCTGCAAAGCATTGCACCTGTATTCAGTGTAGCACAGGTACAATGTTAGGCTTCTGCACATTGTCCCTCTCTCCAGCTTTCTGCCCATACCTCTGCACAAGTTTTCAGTTTGAAAGCTGGAAGAGTGAATGGACTAGGAGCATGCTGATCTGCAAGCTCGCAGTCCATTAACTACAAGCCGATGTGGAGGATGCCAGACAGGACTTGTAGTTTCTTTATTCACCGATCTCTGAACGAATGAGGAAGATGTGTGGGCAGATTTCAAAATGTGACAGTTGCTGCAGGGGAGAGGAGCCCGCTTTCACAAGAGAAGGGGAACAGTAGGGCAGGAGCTGAAACATGTTATTCCCTAAATATATTGTGACATATTTAGGGAAGATGAACTTCTCCTTTAGGAGAACACTTGCATTATCATAACACGCACGGTTTTGAGTTAGCACGTTGTGGTGCCATTAATTTTGCATGGCAATGCAGCACTAATGTACTGTGAGGGGGTTAGCTCGGCAGCGGGTGTGTGTGACCCCCGGGATGGGCTCCCCACACAAAAACAGGCCCAGCAAACGGAGGTTGTGGTTTTCAAAATCAAAAAAAAGTGCGGTTTATTTTCTATTTACAGTGACAAAACACAGCAAAGCCAAAAGAAACATAAACAAAATAAATCCTGGTCAACTTGACCTCTGACTAAACATACAGGTTTCCTAACTAACAACTGGGATCAGCCTAGTGCTGTCCTAGTCCCTAAGTCCCTGGTTTTAAATGTCCAAGCAAATAGCCACACAGGCTTTGTCTCACCGCACAAGGGTTCACTCTCTCCAGGAAGTCCACACAGGTCTGCTTCCAGGCATGAGCTAACATCTAATGAAGCTGGGAGTTCTTATAGAGGCCTAAATGAGCTGACAAGCTTCAGCTGGTCTCATCAACTCCCTGTCTGCACGACGCCCCACACTCTCCCTAGAGGTATGAGTCATCCATGAGCCCACTATCCTCAGCTGGGCTTATACAACTCTCCACCTAGTTGTATAAGTCGGCGTAAAGCCTAAATCTGGGCGAAATATATCTACCCCCCTGGATGCAACCAGGTGACTTTACCTTCCTGCTGTCACATACCCCCCCCCCCCTCTTGTTTTAACCTCGGGGTTGGAACACCAGCAATCAGGCATTCATGTACTCGAGACAAAGCATCCACATTCCCCATTTGAACGCCAGGGCGATGCTTTACTGTGAAGTTGAATTCCTGGAGGGCCAGGAACCACCTATTCACTCTTCTATTTGTTTCCTTGTTTTGAGCCATCCACTTTAACGGAGCGTGATCCGTAACCATGTCAAAGTGCCTACCTAGCAGGTAGTACCGAAGGGAATCTAGAGCCCACTTCACCGCTAAACACTCCTTTTCAACGGTGGCGTAATTTACCTCATGGGACTTCAACTTCCTGCTGAGGTAAATGACTGGGTGCTCTTCCCCGTTCCAGACCTGGGACAATACTGCTCCTAACCCCACATCTGACGCATCACTTTGTACGACAAAGTCTTTAGAGAAGTCGGGTGAGTACAACACTGGCTGGCTACATAAGGCTTGTTTCAAGAATTGGAATGCTGCCTCAGCCTCGGGGGTCCATTTAATCATGACCGACCCTTTCCCCTTCGTCAGGTTGGTTAGGGGCACAGCCTTAGAAGCAAAGTGGGGAATGAATCGCCGATAATACCCAGCGATTCCCAGAAAGGCTCGTACCTGCTTCTTGCTGTTGGGACGTGGCCAACTCTGGATGGCCTCGACTTTGTTGAGTTGGGGTTTTATTACTCCCCTCCCAATGGTGTACCCAAGATATTTGGCCTCCTCCTGCCCAATGGTACACTTCTTGGGGTTAGCCGTAAACCCCGCTTCCCGAACAGAGTCCAGGACTGCTTGCACTTTTGGCAGATGTGAGGCCCAATCTGTGCTATGGACAATTACGTCATCCAGGTAAGCCGCAGCATACTTCCGATGGGGCCTCAGCATCTGGTCCATTTTCCGCTGGAATGTGGCCGGCGCATTCTGTAACCCGAACGGCATTCTTTTATATTGGAACGCCCCGTCTGGGGTTACAAATGCGGTTTTCTCTTTGGCCAATTTGGCCAGGGGGATTTGCCAATACCCTTTTGTGAGGTCAAGAGTCGTCATGTATCGGGCTGTTCCCAGCCGGTCGATCAACTCATCTATACGTGGCATGGGGTAGGTGTCAAATTTTGTAACTTTGTTCAACTGACGAAAATCGTTACAAAATCGCCAGCTCCCATCCGGTTTAGGCACCAACACAATGGGACTAGACCAATCACTTTGGGACTCCTCTATCACCCCTAAGTTCAGCATTTTCTGTACTTCCTCCCGTATTGCCTCCCTTCGGGCCTCTGGGATCCGATAGGGTTTTAACTTCACCCTTTCACCGGGCGGGGTAATGATGTCATGCTCTACCCCAGATGTTTGTCCCGGCAGCTCAGAGAATACCTCCTTGTTGCGAAGCACAAACTCCTTAACCTCCTGTTGTTGGGGTTGTGACAAGGTGGCTGCTATTCCAACCTCAGGAATCACGCAACCAGTTTGAGCTGGTGACCAAGTGTCTGCGACTAGGGACTCTCTATCCCTCCAGGCTTTCAACAGATTAACGTGATAGATCTGTTCGGGCTTTCGCCTTCCTGGTTGTCTGACCTTGTAATTCACTTCGCTCACTTTTTCCATTATCTCGTAGGGGCCTTGCCATTTGGCAAGGAATTTACTTTCAACCGTAGGGACAAGTACCAGTATCCTATCCCCCGGGGAAAAGGTACGGGTCTTGGCTCCACGGTTGTACACTCTCTGCTGTGCTAACTGCGCTTGGGCCAAATGTTCCTTCACGATGGGCATTACCTGTGCAATTCGGTCTTGCATCAGGGCGACATGCTCAATCACACTCCTGTGGGGAGAACTCTCACTTTCCCAAGTTTCCTTGGCAATATCCAACAGCCCTCTTGGGTGTCTCCCATACAGTAACTCAAAGGGGGAGAATCCCGTAGAGGATTGGGGCACCTCCCTAATAGCAAACATCAGATAAGGAAGTAGACAGTCCCAATCCTTTCCATCTCTATCCACCACTTTCTTCAACATTTGTTTTAGGGTTTTGTTGAATCTTTCAACCAGCCCATCGGTTTGGGGGTGATACACAGATGTACGTAATTGCGTCACTTTGAACAATTTACACAGCTCCTTCATAACCCGGGACATAAAGGGTGTACCTTGGTCCGTAAGCAGTTCTTTACAAATACCCACCCGGCTAAACACAAGAGATAGCTCTTTGGCTATGGTTTTGGCCGAGGTATTTCTGAGAGGGATCGCTTCTGGATAACGGGTGGCATAGTCCATTATAACTAATATGTACTGGTGCCCCCTAGCGGACTTGATTATAGGACCTACCAAATCCATGGCAATCCTCTCAAACGGGACCTCAATGATGGGTAGAGGGACCAGCGGGCTACGGAAATGTGGCATCGGGGCCGACCTCTGACACACAGGGCAGGAGGAACAATAATTTTCTATGTCCTTCATCACCCCCGGCCAATAGAATCTCTGTAATACCCTCTCTCGGGTTTTCTCTGTCCCCAGATGACCTCCAAGAATGTGCCCATGGGCCAACTCCAACACCAACTTCCTGTAAGGTTTGGGCACCACAAGCTGCTCAACGGTTTCTTCTGCCCTTTTTGCCACCCGATACAGTAGGTCCTTCTCTACGCTGAAGTATGGGTAAGTGCAGGTATTATCTGGGTTCACTAACTCGCCATCTATTTTCACTACGTTTTCCCGTGCCTTTATTAGGGCGGGGTCTTTCAACTGTTCTGTGGCAAAGTTTTCCCTGTGAACCTCAAGATCAGAAAACTCCACAGACGGTAGGTTTTCGTCTGAGGAGGTGGGCTCCTCTCCAGTTTCTTGAGTCTCCCCTGCCAATACTGATAAGGGAAATTCCGGAGAGTCCTCACCACTCTCAGGGGAGTTCTGGCTATCACATTCCTGGTACATAGGGGCACCAGTGGGGGGCTCAGGATCATCCCACAGTTCCCAGAACTTCGGAAAATCCCTTCCCACAATGGCGTCATGCGGTAACTGAGATACTAAGCCCACTGGATGAGAGAGGGTACCTTTGGGGGTCTCGAAACACACTGTAGTCACTGGATACTCTCGGGTGTCCCCATGCACACAAATAACAGCTACCTTGCTATTCCCAGAGACCTCTGTTTTAACTAACTCAGCCTTTATCAGGGTCACAAGGCTACCTGAATCCAGCAATACCACAACATTTCTACCATTAACACACATTTTGCATAAATGTTTCTCAGTTCCTCGAATGGCAGTGCATGCGACTGTCGCACACAGCGACTGACGTCTGCCCGTCAGAAAGTCACACTGCATGGGTTCCTCCACAACCGGGCAATTGGCTGCAATATGTCCCGCTTGCCGGCAGCGGTAGCAAACGATCCTTCTTGCCGCCTCTTGAGCCGCTGATTTCCCAGGCTGTTCTCGCCAAACTTGGGGTAGCGCTCCCACCCTCTCACTCTCTCCACCCTCACCCCTTGGAATCCTCTTATCCGCCCCTGGGGATGGTCTGGTCTTAGGGTGGAAAGTCCGAGTGTCTCTGGAAGAGGCCGTCAGGTTCTCTGTAGCCAAGTATTTCTCCACACGATCCACAAGACCATCGGCCGTCTCTGGGTCTCCATGGCTTACCCACTTTTGGATGGCAGTAGGAAGAGCTCTCAAAAACCGATCCATTACAACACGTTCCACAATCTTTGGTGCGGACAAAGTCTCTGGCTGTAGCCACTTTCTGCTCAGGTGAATGAGATCATACATTTGAGACCTGGGGGGTTTTCCAAGCTGGAAAGTCCAGTTATGCACACGCTGAGCCCGGACAGCCTGGGTGACACCCAGCCTTGCCAATATTTCAGCTTTTAGCATCACAGTCTTTTGCTTGGTCAGGCTTTAGGTCATAGTAAGCCTTCTGCGATTCACCAGTTAACAGAGGAGCCACCAGTCCAGCCCACTGCTCCTCAGGCCACTTTTCTCTTTCAGCAGTCCTTTCAAATGTGGTCAAAAATACCTCTGGATCATCCTCTCCAGTCATTTTTGTCAAGAAACGACTCACCCCAAAGGACGCGGTATTAGTGGGACGGCTTCCCTCACTGGTCTGCGGACGTTGCTGCATTACTGCTTCCATTTGTTGTAGTCTCTGCTCTTGCTTCTGTAACAGGTCTATGAAGCGGGCCTCAGATTGCTGCTGGGCTTGTTGCTGAGCTTCCAGACTCTGTTGGTGAGCTTGCTGCTGGGCTGCAAGGCTCTGTTGTTGAGCTGCAAGGCTCTGTTGATGAGCTGCAAGGCTCTTTTGCAAACCTGCATTTGTCTGCTGTTGATTGGCATTTGCTAGAGCCAGCTGCTTCAGTATCTCCTCCATGCTGGCTTAAAAAAAAACTGCCTGCATTCTCCACCAACTGTGAGGGGGTTAGCTCGGCAGCGGGTGTGTGTGACCCCCGGGATGGGCTCCCCACACAAAAACAGGCCCAGCAAACGGAGGTTGTGGTTTTCAAAATCAAAAAAAAGTGCGGTTTATTTTCTATTTACAGTGACAAAACACAGCAAAGCCAAAAGAAACAAACAAAATAAATCCTGGTCAACTTGACCTCTGACTAAACATACAGGTTTCCTAACTAACAACTGGGATCAGCCTAGTGCTGTCCTAGTCCCTAAGTCCCTGGTTTTAAATGTCCAAGCAAATAGCCACACAGGCTTTGTCTCACCGCACAAGGGTTCACTCTCTCCAGGAAGTCCACACAGGTCTGCTTCCAGGCATGAGCTAACATCTAATGAAGCTGGGAGTTCTTATAGAGGCCTAAATGAGCTGACAAGCTTCAGCTGGTCTCATCAACTCCCTGTCTGCACGACGCCCCACACTCTCCCTAGAGGTATGAGTCATCCATGAGCCCACTATCCTCAGCTGGGCTTATACAACTCTCCACCTAGTTGTATAAGTCGGCGTAAAGCCTGAATCTGGGCGAAATATATCTACCCCCCTGGATGCAACCAGGTGACTTTACCTTCCTGCTGTCACAGTACATACAGTATCACAAAGGTGATTACACCCTTCACATTTTTGTAAATATTTTATATCTTTTAATGTGACAAAACTGAAGAAATTACACTTTGCTACAACGTAAAGTAGTGAGTGTACAGCTTGTATAACGGTGTAAGTTTGTTGTCCCCCCCAAAATAACTCCACACAGCCATTAATGTCTAAACCGTTAGCAACAAAAGTGAGTACACCCCGAAGTGGAACTGTCCAAATTGGGCCCAATTAGCCATTTTCCCTCCCCGGTGTCATGTGACTCGTTGACGTTACAAGGTCTCAGGTGTGAATGGGGAGCAGGCGTGTTAAATTTGGTGTTAACGCTCTCACTCTCTCATACTGGTCACATGGCAAAGAACTGAGGATCTGAAAAAAAGAATTGTTACCAAGGCTTAACAGGACAGGTTCCACTCAGAACAGGCCTAGCCATGGTCGACTAAGGAAGTAGAGTGCACATGCTCATCGCCATAGCCAGATGTTGTCTTTGGGAAGTAGACGTATGAGTGCTGCCGGCATTGCTGCAGTGGTTGAACCTGTCAGTGCTTAGACCATACGCCGCACATTGGTTTGCATGGTTGTCATCCCAGAAGGAAGCCTCTTTAAAGAGGATGCCCAAGAACGCCTGCAAACAGTTTGCTGAAGACAAGCAGACTAAGGACATGGATTACTGAAACCATGTCCTATGGTCTAATGACACCAAGATAAACCTATCTGGTTCAGATGGTGTCAAGCGTGTGCGGCAGCAACTAGGTGAGTAGTACAAAGACAAGTGTCTTGCCTACAGTCAAGCATGGTGATGGGAGTGTCATGGTCTGGGGCTGCATGAGTGCTTCTGGCATGGGGGAGCTAAAGTTCATTTAGGGAACCATGAATGGCAACATGTACTGTGACATACTGAAGCAGAGTATGATCCCCCTCCCTTTCGGAGACTGCCGCAGGGCAGTATTCCTTTTATATTTAAACTTTCTTTATTGATTTTCAATCAACACATAACATACATGGCATAACACCTATACAGTCTCAATATATCCATTTACAATAAAGAGTAAAAAAAAAAAAAGAAAAAAAAGAAGAAGATCTACACATCATATATAAAAACCTTCATTAAGAGAATAATTCCATTATCTCTATACCTTGGTATCTATTATTATCTAGTCCTCTCCTGGATCCACCCCTCGTCTCTCTATACTTCCCTTATCTGACCCATTATCTGGAGTTTTAGCAAGAGATGCATTTATAGTCCCCCCCACCCCACCCTTCATCCCTCCTGCTACAGGACACCTAGGCGGTTCTGAGATAGGCCTCTGGGGAAAAGCGAGAGATATAAAAAAGGAAAAAAAAAAGAATTATAGAATGGAGGTAAGGAGAGGGGGAGAGAGACCCCCCCATTGTTGTGTTGCGTGTCCATACCCCTTTATTTCCTCTAGTGTTTTTACATTATGTGCATTTTGTGCTTCAAGTCACATAGTTAATAGAGCTCGTGTTAATCCCCTCTTGTACATTACATATGCAAATTTTCATTCCCATGTCACCCCACCCTCCCCCCTGCTGATGTACGTGTCTCCCCCCTGTGTTTCCTCTAGTATTTTACATGGAGTCTCTCAAATCACATGATAAATAGAGCTCTCGTGCTAATACCCTTGTGTATGGGTTATACATGTGTCCTGGAGGTAGAAAATCCCCCTTTCATATTCCATAAAAAAATCTTAAATTCTTTCCATCACTCCTGTGTGTGAAAAGAAAAAAAAACAAAAAAAAACAAACACACACCAAAAATGAAACCACAAAGCCGGAATCAGCCCTCCCCCATCGCCCCCCCCCCCCCCTCTCAATCTCTCATGCGGTTCATATACATCTGTTTCCTTAAATGCTCTCCATCCCCTCCAAATCCTGTTAAATCTTAATCTACAGTCATTTTGTATAGATAGTTCCTCCATTAATCTAATTTTATCTACCTCTTAACCATTCCTTTACTGATGGAGCATTTTTAAGTTTCCAATTTCTTGGTATTAGAGCTTTCGCTACATTCAGTAAATATGGGACCAATGTTGTTCGGTATGTTTTCCTTGATTCCACAGTGGTATGGAACAAACACCAGGGGTCCTGTTTCACATATGATCCACTGATCTTTTTTATCATTCTTAATACCTCCCCCCAGAACACCTGTATCGAGGGGCAGGACCACCATATATGGGCATGTGTTCCAACCATCCCGCACTCTCTCCAACATAGTGGCGATGTCTCTTTATTTATCCTATGGAGTTTCATTGGGACATAATACCACTTAACTAAGAGCTTATATAGTTCATCTTACTTTCGCGTCTATTGATGCAGTATGTACAAAATCTAAAATGTGCCTTTGTTTTTTCTGGTATAGTCTGATTTAGTTCTATTTCCCAACTCTCTAGTGCTTCTGATAGCTCGGGCCTTGGTATGGGTAACAATAGCCCATATATGTTTGACATCCCGTGTCTTCCCGTTCCTTCCTGGTCAATAAGCTTTTCCCAGGGGTTCAGCTCTCTCATAGAATGTAAGGGTTTAGGTAGGGTGCTTACAAAGTGTTGGAGTTGCCTATATCTCCTGGTGTCCCATGGTGCAATTCCATATTTCTCTCGTATTTCCGAGATTGAACACAATACATTCCCCTTCAGAACATCTTTCAGTTTTAAGCAGTCCGAGGATGTCCATCCCAGGTATAGACCACCCCCCTTACGCGGCGGGAAGTAGTCCGTATCCGTGAGGGGCATCAGCGGACTGCCCCACTGCCACTTCTTCGTTTTACCCACCCTCTTGGGTAAGGCCCCTATATTGCTTTGGTATCCATATTATTTGCCCCAGACCATTTTTACTCAAACTTTCTTCTAGTCCCACCCATTTTTTCTGGCTAGCACCATGGGACCAATCCATTATCCTCCTTAAAACAGCTGCCTCGTGGTATCTCTTGAAATCTGGTAGGAACAGGCCCCCCTCGTGTCTGGGTCTGGACAAAGTCTCAGGCTTCTTTTTCCATAGAAATCTCCTAATCACCCTTCCCAGTATTTTAAAGTAAGTTTCCGGGGGAGTTTGAAAGGTATAAGGCTTTGGGCAATATCATCATCTTAATGACGTTTATTCTACCAAGCCAAGACAGTTTTTCGGCCGGGTAGCCCCTCAACTCTAATTTTATTTAGAAGGGGAAAATAATTATCCTTATACAAATCCCTTTCTCCCTTTCTATACTGGACAGGGATATCCCCAAGTACTTCACTCCCTTCTGTTTCCAGGCGAATGGATATAGGGCCACAAGATCTCTATGAATCAAGAATGCAGATATGCTCAATATCGCTGTCTTCTCTTTATTAATTTTTAAATTGGAGATCTCCCCATATTTTTCAAATTTTGCCAGAATCTTTCGCATTGTCTGCCTTGGTTTGGACACAGAGCATCATGTCGTCTGTGAAAGCAGAGATCTTGTGTTCCCTGCCATCTACCTCCACCCCTCTATCTCCTGGTTGGCCCGTATAGTTAATAATGGCTCCAATGAGGGGACGAAAAGGGGTGATATCGGGCATCCCTGTCGGGTCCCGTTAAAAAGTGGGTACCTAGCTGAAAGAGTTCCGTTCACTTGCACCTGTGCCGAGGGTTTGGAATATAATGCCCCTATCCATCTGAGCATACATGGGCCCAAGTGCCTCAGTGTCGCTAACAAAGTCTCAATCTAGTCTGTCAAAAGCCTTTTCGGCATCTATTGACAAAAACAGTACTGGTTCTTTATTCTTTTTGAATTTTTGTATCAGAAGTAGTGCTCTTAAGACATTATCCTTCGCTTCTCTCCCAGGTATGAACCCTATCTGGTCATTGTCCATCAACCCTGATATAGAGAGGAGAGAGGAGAGAGGAGAGAGGAGTCTTAAAATTGCTGTTGGGAAAAGGCGCCCTTCCAATAAGAGAGACCTAAAGCAGTTTGCAAAGAAAGAGTGGTCCAAAATTCTGGGTGAGAGGTGTAAGAAGCTTATTGATGGTTATAGGAAGCAAATGATTTCAGTTATTTATTCCAAAGGGTGTGCAAATATTAAGTTAAGGGTGCCAAGAATTTTGATCAGCCCATTTTTGGAGTTGTGTGACATTATGTGCAATTTGCTTTTTTCCTCCCTTTTTTTTGTATTGTTCCAATACACACAAAGGGAATAAACATGTGTACAGCAAAACATGTGTTACTGCAATACTTTTCTGTGAGAAATACTTGATTTTCTGGAAAAATTTCTGGGGTGCCAACAATTTTGGCCATGACTGTATGATCTCAATCTTTCAGCTAATATTTTCGCATATATCTTTATGTCGACATTGATCAAAGATATAGGCCTGTAACTGGCACATAATGAAGGATCTTTACCCTCCTTCGCTATAAGGGATATGTGGGCCCCCAGGGCTTCCTCGCGTAGTGTCATTCCCCCACCTATGGAGTTCATATACTCCTGGAAGTACGGTGTCAGGGTTTCCACACATCTTACAGTACAGCGAGGTATACCCATCTGGGCCAGGGCTCTTACCTATTTTAATATTTTTAATTGCCCGACTTATTTCCTCTCCTGATTTATTCTTGTCTAGTGTACTGAGCTTAGCTCTGTCTAGGTATTGTTTGATTTTCTTACTTCTACTCTGTAGTCCTATGGGGCTTAAATCTTTATTTACTTTATCTACATTTTGATAGTACTCTTGGAAATTTTTTAATACATTATCTTTAGTGGAATAATTTAATTCTCCTTTCCCATCTTTCATTTTTGATTAAAAAAAAAATTGTGTTTCTACATTTAATTACCCTTGCTAAGAATCTTCCTAGTTTATTCCCCATAGCGTAGAACTTCTTACTCATGTTATTAAATACCCATTTAGCTTCTTGCTCCATTAAGTCCCTTAATTTTTCTCTTTTCCCGGTTAGTAGGGACATAGTTTGCTCTACCTCTCTATGTTTCTGTTCTAAGGCCTGGATTTCTTCTAATAGGGTTTGTTTCTGAGCCTGACTGATTTTCCTCCTCTTGGACTTCTCTGCCATTATCCTCCCTCTCATGTACACTTTGTGCGTTTCCCATAATACAGAAGGGGCAACATTTCCTATGTAATTTTCCTTGAAGAGTCCCATTTCCTTTTCTAGGTCTTCAGACATCTTAGTATCATTTAAGAGGGATTCGTCCATTCTCCAGGTCCTCTGCCTGGGCGGGATTTCCCCTGTCTCGAGGGTCAACTTGACCGGAGAATGATCCGAGATTGTTATTGACTTGATCTCTACCTTTCTTAGTCCCTCCAACAGTTGATCTAATACAATATGGTTGATTCTAGAATACGACATATGGACCAAAGAGAAGTATGTGAAATCCTTATCTCTTGGGTGTAGGATTCTCCAAGTCTCTACCAGGCGCATTTGATGTCATTTGTGTTTAATTGCCCTAAGGTATTTTCCCTCCGACCTTAGTGACACTGGTTGGGTATCCAATTCTGGGTCAGACAAAGTTAAAAACGCCTGCTAATATCACCCTCCCTTCTCTAAAGCTTTCCAATCGTTGCAACAAAAAAAAAAAATCAAATACCTTGCGGGGCGTGTGTTAGGGCAGTATACATTTACCAGGGTGTACTCAATATTAGATAGGGATCCCTTAACAAAGAGAGATACCTTCCTTCAGGATCGGATTCCATGGCTTTCAGTATAAATCGTGTATTCTTATCAAACCCTATCGCAGTTCCTTTTGATCTTTTGTTAGGCAAATAACTATGTATCCAGGTAAGGAAATCTTTTGAGTTCAGTCTGGTCTTAGATGTGCACTTTAAATGGGTTTCCTGTAAAAACACTATGTTGGTCGATAGTCCCTTCATCTCCTGTAGTATCCGATATCGCTTATTGGGGCTGTTAAGTCCCCTAACGTTATATGTAATTTTTTTCACTCCTGCCATGTTCTGTATTTCAGATCTTTACGGTATATCAGATGCTTAACGGAGAGAAGGGACCTCAAACATTCCTCCATCCTAAGGACATCCCCCTTATGCAGCAGATACCAACCCTTAATTTCATAGAGAATGTGTTGAGGCCCCTGATACCCTTCAGGCAATGTAGACCCATATGTTATACCCTCTGGGTATAACCCCCTCTCTCTCTGCACCTCGCAGATCAGTTCGTCAAAAAGCAGTACAAACGTAAAAAAAAGGAGGGGTGGGTGCTGTGTCTGTCCATGAACTCAGAGAAAAGGATTTTACGGTTCATGGACGGACACAGCAGCAATCTTGACAAGTGGGACGTCCCAAAGCAGTGTAAAAAACAAACAAACCGAGGGGTGGGAACAGCATAAAAATAAACTTCACCCCAAAACAAAACAGAGTTCCAACTCTAAACAGCCGCCTGCAAAACTTTGCGGCCGAAAGAAGCATCCGAAGATGCACCTACATCAACCTTGTAGAATTTTGTGAAAGTGTGAACGGACGACCAAGTCGCCGCCTTACATAATTGGGAAACAGACGCTTGATGTCGGAAAGCCCAAGAGGCACCTATTGCCCTGGTCGAATGCACCGTGACAGGAAAGGGGGGCGCCCGACCCTTTAGGGGGCGTAAGCATGAATCACTGTCGGATCCACCTTGAGATGGTGGCCGACGAGACCGCTAGGCCCTTCTTGGGACCAGCCACCGAAACAAACCGTGAGTCTGACCTCCGGAACGGAGCAGTAGCAGATAAGTATACTCTCAGAGCTCAGACAACGTCCAAGGAATGCAAAGCCGACTCCTTAGGATTTGACGGATGAGGACACAAGGATGGAAGTACAATGTCCTCATTGAGATGAAAGGCCGAAACGACTTTAAGAAGAAAGGAAGGCTGCGGACGCAGCACCACCTTATCCTTGTGGGAGACCAGATAGGGAGCCTTGCATGACAAGGCTGCCAGCTCAGAAACCCATCTGACGTTACAGCCACCAAAAAGACCACTTTCTGAGAAAGTGTCAACAAGGGAATTTCCCTAATGTTCTCAAACGGTGACTTCTGAAGCACCGAAAGGACCAGATTCAAGTCCCACGGAGGTAGTGGGTGATGGACCGGAGGAGCCACACGTCGAACCCCCTGCACAAACGTACTCACGAGAGAGTAAGCCGCCAGGGGTCGCTGAAAAAAAAAAAAAAAGACAGCCAGGGCAGATATCTGTCCCTTAAATCGTACTTAAGGCAAGCCTTTGGTCCACCCCACGCTGTAGGAAAAGCAGGACTCGAGACCAAATAAGTACGTGGATGCCACCTCATTTCCTCACACTTCCAAGTGCGATGGTAACCCTTCCTAGAGGATGGCTTCCGAGCACTTCTCATGGTAGAGATCACCGAATCGGACAGGCCTCGGTCTCTCAGAACCTGGTTCTCAATAGCCTTGCTGATAAAGCCAGTGACTGTAAAGCAGGATGAAGTATGGGACCTTGCGACAGCAGGTCCTTCCGTAGTGGTAGGCGCCAGGGGACGTCTGCTACCAGACGTACTACATCGGCGTACCAAAGACGCTGAGGCCAATCTGGAGCGATCAGGATCATTGGAATCCCCTCTGCCTCCACTCTGCGAAGCAGACGAGGAAGGAGCTTCATGGGAGGGAAGGCATAGATTAGCCGATACTGACCCCATGATGCCACCAACGTGTCCGTTGCATCTGCCCATAGGTCCTTTGACCGGGCCACAAACCTCAATACCTTCCGATTGAGTCGGGAAGCCAGGAGATCTACGTCTGGCGTGCCCCATCTTTGGTAGAGGAGCTGGAACACATCCGGGTGTAAGAACCACTCTCCTTGGTCCAGCATCTGGCGACTCCGGTAGTCCGCCTTCCAGTTCTCCACACCCGACAGGGCCGGTACGCTCCTTTCTGCCCACATCAGGATGCAAGCGGCCTCCGATGCTGCAGCCGAGCTTATTGTTCCTCCTTGATGATTGACATATGCCACCGCCGTGGCGTTCTCTGACTGGATCCTGACTGGACGCCCTTGGAGCCTCTGAGACCACATGGAGAGGCACTGCCTGATCGCCCGGAGTTCCAGGACAGTGATCGGCAGGCGGGATTCCTCCGGGATCCAGCGACCCTGCGTCGACAGAACACCCCAGACTCCCCCCCAACCGGTAAGGCTGGCGTCCGTCATGATCACCATCCATTGAACAGGAAGGAACGACTTCCCAGACAGAAGTGCCAGTGATGTCAGCCACCAAACCAGGGAAGTCCTGACTAGGTAGCTTAAACGGTTTTGACAATCCAGGGATGATGGGTATTTGTCCCATTTGGACAGAATTTCCTTCTGCAACACTCGAGTGTGATATTGACCATACAGAACCGCCTCGAAAGAGGCTACCATGAGGCCCAAGACTCCCATGCAAAAAACTGAGTGACGACCATCTTTTGGATGTCAACTGCCGCACCGCAGCCCGAAGGGTCTGCAATTTTTTCTCAAGGAAAACCTTTGGCTCTGAGGAATCCAGAATCAACCCCAGATACACTAGGCGTTGAGTCGGCACCAATAATGACTTTTGCGTGTTTAGCACCCAACCACAGTCTCTGAGAATCTGACAGACAGGTTATAGACATGCTCACCTCTAATTCTGAGCTTGAAGCAGCCCTCAGAAGAAGGTCGTCCAAGTAGCCCACGATAGCGATGCCCCGCGGTCTTAGAAGAGCCAGAATCGGGGCGAGCACCTTGGTGAACACCCTGGGTGCCGATGCGGGAGGGCCACAAACTGATAGTGGTCCTCCCCGACTGAGAAGCGCAGAAACCTCTGATGCCTGGAGCATATGGGAACATGCAGGTATGCGTCCTTGATGTCCAGGGACGCCAGAAAGTCCCCTGGATGGAGAGCAGTGACTACAGATCGAACCGACTCCATCCGGAATCTTTGTACTTTCACAAAGCAATTGAGGGCCTTGAGATCCAGGATTGGACAAACCCCATCCTTCTTTGGCACTAAAAAAAGATTCGAGTAAAACCCCTGAAACTGTTGCTGCACTGGGACAGGAATGATCACCCCGCGTACCAGCAGATCCTGGACCACCCCATACAGGGCCTCCCGACGGGTCGGCTGAAGCTGGGAGATTGGAGGGGAAAAAAAAATCTGATCGACGGACAAGAGAGAAACTATCTTGTAGCCTGAGATTACATTGCAAACACACCGGTTGGAGATCAGAGATGTCCACCGAGTCGCGAAGACGTCCCCCCACCTGAAAGATGGGCGGGGGCTGACCTTCATGCGGATGCAGAATTGTCAAGGACGCTTTGTCCCTGAGCAGGCGCTTTATCGGCCTGGGATCTTTTACCTGCCGCCCTGGGCGGACGAAAAAAACGCTTATGTGTAGTGAAGGAGGGCCCTTACCTATGGCGTGGCTCCTTACCCTTTTTGGATTGCGGAAGCAACGTGCTCTTACCTCCTGTGGCATCTTTAATGAGGTCATCCAGAGAGGCCACAAAAAGTCTGTCGCCCTTAAAAGGGCAGATCCAACAGGGCCTTCCTGGAAGATTGGTCCGCAGACCAGCACTTTAGCCAGATCAGGCGACGTAATGCCACCACATAAACCTAAGCTCTAGACAGCAAGGGGATAGTATCCATGTCTGACTCGGTACCAACTGGTCGGCCGAAGCTACCTCATTCGGAGGAGCCTCCCGTGCCTTTAACCCCTGGAGTAGCATCTTTGCCTACTCAGTGAGTGTCAGATACCAAAGCCCCAGCCAAAGCTGGACGCACCGCTGAGGGTATAGGTAGCGAGCGAGTGACTCAGCCTTCTTGTCCACAGGGTCCTTGAAGACAGGAGCCCCTTCCACTGGAATCGTGGTAACTTTGTTAAGTCTGGACACAGGGGGGTCCACTATCGGGGGAGAGGACCATTTTTTCAAGAAACTCTTTAAAGGGGTACCGGACCGCAAAACATTTTTGGGTCTGAAAAAACCTTCAGTGGGTCTTCCCACTCCTTGTATAAAAAGCTTATCGAGATAAGACACACACAAGGAAACACCTTAGCAGTACAGGCCGGCTTACGGAACCCCAAAAGGGAACCTCAGTCTCTGCTGCTTCTGTAGTATTTTCCAATTTCAGCATATCCCGCACTGCGGTGATAAGGTCAGATACCAAAGCCTTTTCGCGTGCTCACCCGGACCTGGAGCCATTCTCATTGTCCGACCGGTCACGGTCCACAGTCTCTGATGCATCAGAATCCGGGCTATGAGCCACAGCCGGGCCTGGTTCTGCATCAGAATTATCCCCAGACAAAAGCCTCCAGGATTGCCGACATTGCGTCCACAGATACATCAGGGGCACCAGCTGCCAACTCAGGTGTTTCAGGGGAAAAAAAGTCTGCTTCTGACGTCATGCTGACCCACGCGCCTGACACCCACAGGGACTACAGCAAGGTATCAATGGCCCACCCTCCTAGCTGCTACAGAGATGCAGGGCCTCCCAGAGGACTCACTACCCTTAGAACGGTGCTGCTACTGCTGCCGTCTGCTTCCGCCTGAGATGCTCTCCCACAGCTGCGTGTGTCTGTATAGTTTCACGCCTGTAGAATGCACCCTAGAGGCCAAAGACTTCCACAAAATGGCCACCGAGCGGCCGTGCTGAGGAACGGTGTGGACCATAAGAAAATGGCCGCCGAGCAGTCGACAGAGGCCAAAGCGGGCGCGGACCACAAGAAAAATAGGATTTTTGTACTCACCGTAAAATCAGTTTCTCTGACGTCCATGGACTGACACAGCTGGATACTGTAAACGTGTGGGTATATGTCCCTGCTCGCCCTGAGAAGATCTAGGCAGAATGTTAGATGTTAGCAACATACATTCCAGAACAAACCAGAGCTGAACAGCCCCGCCCAGGGGGGGCGGTCCCTCCGGACATTACCCTCCCACCTGCAGCCAGCAGCCTCAGTTCGTAACAAAGCAGTACAAACCTTAAAAGGAAGGGTGGGTGCTGTGTCAGTCCATGGACGTCAGAGAAACAGATTTTACGGTGAGTACAAAAATCCTATTTTCTCTTATCGTCCATGGACGGACACAGCTGGATACTGTAAACGTGTGGGACGTCCCAAAGCAGTATCAGAAGGGTGGGAGCAGTAGTAAAGGAAAACCCAAAACTTCACTCCAAACAAGCAGAGCTCCTCAACGGAGGAGTTGCAACATTAAAACAGCGGCCTGCAACACTTTGCGGCCGAAGGAAGCATCCGAAGATGCAGCCACATCAACCTTATAGAACTTAGAAAAGGTATGAACGGACAACCAGGTCGCCGCCTTGCACACTTGTGCAACCGACGCTTGATGTCGGAAAGCCCAGGAAGCACCAATTGCCCTAGTGGAATGCGCCGTAACCGGAAAGGGAGGCGCCCGCCCCTTAATGGCATAGGCCTGTATAACGGTCTGTTTGATCCACCTAGAAATGGTGGCAGACGAAACCGCTTAACCCTATTTTGGACCCGAGACAGACACAAACAGTGAGTCAGACTTGCGAATGGAAGCAGTAGCAGACAGGTACACCCGTAAGGCTCGTACCACATCCAAATGGTGAAGCGCAACCTCTCTAGGATGCGATGGATGAGGGCACAAGGACGGAAGGACAATGTCCTCATTAAGGTGAAAAGCCGATACCACCTTTGGAAGAAAAGATGGTCGCGGGCGCAACACCGCCTTATCCTTATGGAGGATCAGGTAAGGAGACTTCCATGACAGAGCCGCCAACTCAGACACCTGTCTAACAGAAGTGATGGCCACTAAGAAAGCCACCTTCTGAGACAAGGTTAAAAAAAGAGGAATATCTCTGATATTTTCAAATGGAGGTTCCTGAAGAACCGAAAGCACCAAGTTCAGATCCCAAGGAAGGAGCGGGGGCTTGGCAGGGGGAATCACCTGGCGAACCCCCTGCACAAAAGTGCTAACTAAAGAATGACCTGCTACGGGTCATTGAAAGAAAACAGCCAAGGCCGAAATCTGACCCTTAAATTGTGCTCAAAGCCAGCCTTTGGGCTACACCACGCTGCAAGAACCGCAGGATTCTGGGAAGAGAGTACGTCCATGGACGCCAGTCTAGCTCCTCGCACATAGCGATGCAAGCTCTCCAGGTACGGTGATAGATCTTTCTAGAAGACTGGTTGAAATCACTGAATCCGACAGGCCTCGGTCCTTCAGCACCTGGCTCTCAATAGCCATGCCGTTAAAACCAGAGACTGTAAAGCAGGATAAAAGATAGGACCTTGAGACAGAAGGTCCTCCCTCATGGGCAGTCGCCAAGGGACGTCCGCAATGAGACTTACCAGATCGGCGTACCAATGACGCAGAGGCCAATCCGGGGCAATGAGGATCACCGGAATGCCCTCGGCCGCTACCCTGTGCAGCAGACGAGGAATCAACTGCAGTGGAGGGTAAGCGTATATCAAGTGATACTGACCCCACGGAGCCACCAACGCGTCCGAGGCATCCGCCCAGGGGTCCCTGGAACTGGCCACAAACCTCGACGCCTTGCGATTGAGGCGAGATGCCATCAGGTCCACATCCGGCGTGCCCCACCGCCGACAAAGGAGTTGAAACACCTCCGGATGCAAGGACCACTCCCCCTGGTCCAAGGACTGGCGACTCAGATAGTCCAACTGCCAATTTTCTACGCCAGGAATGAAGACGGCCGACAGCGCCGGCACGCTTCTTTCTGCCCACCTTAGAATGTGGGCGACCTCTGATGCCGCAGCCGAGCTCCGAGTGCCCCCCTGATGGTTGACATACACCACGGCCGTGGCGTTGTCCGACTGAATCCTGATCGAGCGGCCCTGTAGTCTCTTCGACCACGCGGAGAGATACAGTCTGCTCGCTCGCAATTCCAGAACATTGATTGGGAGACGAGATTCGTCTGGAGTCCAGAGGCCTTGCGCTGACATGACTCCCCAAACGCCTCCCCAGCCCGTCAGGCTGGCGTCCGTCGTGACCACCGTCCACTGAATGGGGAGAAACGACTTTCCGGCCCGAAGAGCCGGGGATCTCAGCCACCACGTCAGGGATGCCTTGACTGAGTGACTCACTCGGATCTGAAGATCCAATGACAATGGGGACTTGTCCCAAACAGACAGAATTCCCTTCTGCAATGCCCGAGTGTGTGATTGAGCATACGGGACCGCCTCGAAGGAGGCCACCATTAGTCCCAGGACCCTCATGCAGAAATGGATTGATGACCATTTTCGGGCCGTCAGGACCTGAACCGCCGACTGAAGTGTCAGTAACTTCTCTGCGGGTAGGAACACCTTCGCTGCTGAAGTGTCCAGAATCAGGCCCAGATACTCCAAACGTTGAGTCGGGACCAGAACCGATTTCTGCATGTTGAGAAGCCACCGCCCCAGAGGGTCTGACTGACTATTGTCACATTTTCCTCCAATTCTGAGCCAGTGTGGGCTCTTAGAAGGAGGTCGTCCAGATAGCCCAAGACAACAATTCCTCGCTGTCTCAGCAAAGCTAGAACCGGGGCAAGCACTTTGGTGAAAACCCGTGGTGCCGATGCTAGGCCGAAGGGAAGGGCCACGAACTGATAGTGGACTTCGCCTATGGCAAAGCGTAGAAACCTCTGGTGACCTGCGCAGATTGGGACGTGCAAGTAAGCGTCCTTGATATTCAAGGACGCCAGGAAATCCCCTTGGTGGAGGGTCGCAATGACCGTGCGAATGGATTCCATCCGGAATTTTTGTACCTTCACATAGGCATTCAAAGCCTTGAGGTCCAGGATTGGCTGTACCCCTTCCTTCGGGACAACAAACAGGTTCGAGTAAAACCCCTGAAACCTCTCCTGTGACGGAACCGGCACAATCACTCCACACCCGAGCAAATCCTGTACGGCCCTCAAGAGGGCCGCCCGGCGGGCAGGAAGGAGAGGAAGGTTCGAGGGGAAGAACCTGTTTGGGGGCCATGAGCGGAACTCTATCCTGTATCCGGAGGTGACAACCTCGCACACCCACCGGTCGGAGATCCGGGAGGTCCACCGAACCGTGAACCTGCGAAGACGTCCCCCCACCCCAGAGTCGGACAGGGGCAAGACTTCATGCGGTGGCGGGCTTGGGAGCATGCTTGGTGGGCTTACGCACCCAGGGACGCCTGTGTCCCCCCGCCGCCCTTTTTTCAGTCTGGGCGGGCTTACCTGTGGATTCTGACTGACGAAAATACTACTTCTTCGCAGGAAAGGAAGGGCCCGACCTGTGGAGGGGCTCCTTTCCCTTAACAGACTGAGGGAGGAAGGTGCTCTTACCCCCTGTGACATCCTTAATAAAGTCATCCAGGGCAGTCCCAAACAGTCTACCGCCCTTTAAAGGTCAAGTCAGCCAGGAGCTTTTTGGAAGCTAGGTCGGCCGACCAGCATTTCAGCCAGATAAGGCGACGCAGCACCACAGCAGAGATAGAAGCCCCAGATATTAAGGGAGCCGCATCCAAAGTGGCATTGCACACATAGACCAGGCCCTGCACAAGTTGATGAGCCAGGGCAATGGTCTCAGAAGGGAGATTATGCTCCTGAACCGTCTGGTGCAGAATTTTTGCCCATCCCGTGAGTGTCTGAGACACAAGCGTCGCCGCTACGATAGGGCGTAAGGCAGACCCCAATAAGGCAAACATAGTTCTACTCACCACCTCAGACCTCCTGTCAGTGGGATCCTTAAATGCAGGAGTCCCTTCCATTGGGAGCGTGGTAGCCTTATTTATCGACCACTGGGGGGGGTGAGCCCACTTCTTAACCAGGTCCTCCTCAAAGGGGTACCCTTAAGGCTAAGCGCCGCGGGACCGTCAAAGTCTTCTGCGGCTTATCCCAGATTTGGTCAATGAATGTATTAAAAAAAAGGCACATATGGAAAGACCTTTTTTGAGGAGACGGTTTTAAAAGAACCAAAAAAGGAGACAGCTTCCACCTGAGGTTCCTCAGCCTCAACATTCAGCTTGAGAGTGTCCCTCGCAGCATCAATGAGTTCACTTACAAGCACCCTGTCAGTTACTGGTTCAGGACTGGAGTCTTCCTCACAAGGAATGTCCTGTCCAAACACATCAAAATCCTCAGAGCTAGGGTCCTGAGCAGCAGTAGTTAGGCCCATATCTGAGACAGAGCACTCCCCTACAGGAGAATGTGTGGGGAGGGGGTGCTTTACAGCTCCCATGCGCTCATACACCGCTTCCATTCTGACAAGGAATGATTCCAGGACTGCCGACAACTGGTCCATAGGGACCGCAGGTGCAGGAGCACTGCCAGTTGCCTCAGGCAAGTGTGGAGAAGCAGGTGTACCAGACTCCATACCGCCACCCTCTGAGACCTTATACAGTGAATATACAGTCCACCCACTGCCTACGCTGAGGCTGAGGAGGGGATACCCGGAGGACCCACCAACCCTTAAGGACCGCTCAGTTCTGTCCGCGCTGTGAGCCTGAGGAGAGTGAAGAATCCTGTGAGGAGATTCGCGCCGCCGCTAGAGGCCGAAACCGAAAGTAAATTCGCCGCGGCTACAAGAAAATGGCCGCCGGCCGCAGCTACAACTGTGCCATTGAACCACAGCAAGATGGCCGCCGAGCGCAAAAGGTCAAACAGCTCTAATGCGCGTGCTAATGGCACACGCAATAGCCACCTCACATACCAGAAAAACTGCCCCTCTCCCAAGAACCCACTACAGACATGAGTGCCCAGCCAGGCCAGAGTGACCCCCACAGCACAGCACCAGTACAGGGTGCAGCATAACAGGGGGGAGACAGGGAGAAACCCCCCATATAAAGAAACACAGCCAGCATGTACTCACCTGCAGTAGGAGAGACTACTTACCTGTCCCTTTCAGGGACCCACTGGCTTGTTTCAGACAGAGCAGTACTGCGTAGCTGTCGGCCCGGTCCACCGCAAGAGATACAGTCAGTCAGTTAGGTACTGTTCAATCTTGAGAGGACCGCGGGAGCTAAAAGCAACCCGGCCACCCCTGGAGTCATGGGGCATGTCGCAAACTGAGTCTCACGCACACAAGGAGAGGATCAGCACGCTCGAAGGTCGGACAGGGAAGACTACGAGGATACTAGGGTACCCAACCTTTTGCCCAGCCGACAGTTGATTGAAGGTCTCAAAAACAAAATAAAATTCCCAAAGGAATAAAATTTAAAAGTAAAATCTTCCAGGAGACTAGCTCCTGAGAGAGCCACGTCTTCTCCTTCTGCTAGGCATAAAAAAACTGAGGCTGCTGGCTGCAGGTGGGAGGGTAATGTCCGGAGAGACCGCCCCCTGGGTGGGGCTGTTCAGCTCTGGTTTGTTCTGGAATGTATGTTGCTAACATCTAACATTCTGCCTAGATCTTCTCCTGCGAGCAGGGACATATACCCACACGTTTACAGTATCCAGCTGTGTCAGTCCATGGACGATGAGAAATGGCCACCGAGCGGCGGTAGATCCATACAGGCGCGAACCACAAGAAAATGGCCGCCGAGCGATAGAGGCCAAAACAGGCGTGGACCACAAGCAAATGGCTGCCGACAGCATGGATGGAGAAAACACACAGGTAAGCAGCAAAAATCTACTTTTTCAATGATGGCCTACAACGCAGTTCCGCACCAGATGGAGCCCCCCAGATGACCCCCCCCCCCAGCCTTAGCTTGCAGAGCCCAGGGAGGAGGGAAGGCAGGGAGAGAGGAAAGAAAGGGCAAAACAACTTACTTGATCTCTCCAGGAATGTCCAGCCAAGTCTTCCTGCCGAAGCAGGAGAGCTACTTACCCTTCCTGCGTAGATTATGCTGGAAGACATTCCAGACAGATCATCTTCCGCGCAGTTACGGAGGTGACTGTCGGCCCGGCATGCTGTGATTGAGCCATAGAGACCGATCATATGCATGCCCTGGAGCATAAAGCTCACCGGCCACCTGTGGAGTGACGGGAATGTTGTAGAAAACCCAACGCGTAGCTAGGGTCGGCACACGCTCGATGGCCGAAACTGGGGAGACCACAAGGATCTGGGATCCAGCCTGTCACCCAGTCGGCAGTTAATCGAAGATCGCAGGAACAAAAAAAAAAAAAAAAAACGTAGAAAAAAACCCCCCGGACCAATGGGCCCGAAGGGAGCCATGTCCTTCTCCTATGTTAGGCAGAAAAAAACTGATCTGTGAGGTGTAGAGAGAGGGGTTATAGTCAGAGGGTCCGCCCCCTGGGCGGTACTGTATAAGGTGTGATGTGTTACACTTTCTAAAAGTTTTCTGCCTAGTCACTCCTAAATGAAGGATAATACCCACTTGTCAAGATTGCTGCTGTGTCCGTCCATGAACGAAAGAGTAAAACCTTATACCATATCGAGCTAAGCTCTTTTCTAGTCTTGTTCTTTCCACACTGGCAGTCTCTTTTCCCAATTGTCCACCTGTACATATTGTATATTCAGTCTACTGCAAAATTCCTTTATGTCTTCAGGAAACCGTACATATGCTGAGACCCCCTCTTTTTTCACCATTAAGCATGCAGGAAACCCCCACCTATAAGGAATGTTTGCCTGTAGTTGACTTGTTAAGGGTTTCAGAGCCCTTCTACGTGCTAATGTTTCTGGTGCTAAATCTGAGAAGATAAGTCATTTAGTTCCACAAGGCAGTATTCCAAAACATAAACGACCCCAAACACACCTCCAAGATGACCACTGCCTTGCTAAAGAAGCTGAGGGTAAAGGCGATGGACTGGTCAAGCTTGTCTCTAGACATCTTTGGGCATCTTAAAAATGAAAGGTAGGAGGAGCGCAAGGTCTCTAACATCCACCAGCTCCGCGATGTCATCATGGAGGAGTGGAAGAGGACTCCAAAGGCAACCTGTGAAGCTCTGAAAAACTCCATACCCAAGAGGGTTAAGGCAGTGCTGGAAAATAATGGCGGCCAGACAAAATATTGACACTTTGGGCCCGATTTGGACGATTTTACTTAGGGGTGTACTCATTTTGTTTCCAGCGGTTTAGACATTAAATGGCTGTGTGTTATTTTGAGGGGACAGCACATTTACACTGTTATACAAGCTGTACACTCACTACTTTACATTGTAGCAAAGTGTCGTTTCTTCAGTGTTGTCACATGAAAAGATATAATAAAATATTTAAAAAATGTGAGGGGTGTACTCACTTTTGTGAGATACCATGCATTTTGGTGTGTTGCAATGTACAGTAACATATTACCTTGTGATATGTTGCACTGGAATTAATGTTGCACATCCATTTATAATATAGAACCTTTGCCTAAAAGCAAAGCGCATCAACGTGGGACACAAAAAACATTTGTTAAAGAGGAAGTAAACTTCTTTTGCTGACATTTCAGAAATTTAGTTTTAGGGAACTCCAGGGCGTTTTTTTTTCTCAAACAATAGGTGCTGGAACTTAACCACGACCCCACAAAACCCCTCTCCCTACACACACCCTTCAAATCACATCAAATAGTGGGTGTGGTCAGTCAAATGAATGTAATTACAGAGTGCATAGCTGTCATTTGTAAACACAGAAACCAGACTTCTGTGTTTACAAGCGATTGTGGTGAGCAGGTACCAAAGGGGTCTTAGCCAGAGGTGGTGGAACTGAGTTCCACCAAGTTCCCCTTGAAAAAAAGCCCTGGGGAACTCAGTCAAGTAATTGCCAGATCACTGTTCCCAATTTTTTCTGATCGTCTACTGACTGGAATGGTATCAGCTGATTGGAGAAAAGCCAATGTAGCACCAATATTTAAAAAAGGGCCAAAATACATCCCTGGGAATTACATACCAGTTAGCCCAACATCAATAGCATGCAAGCTCTTGGAGGGGATGATAAGGGACTGTATACAAGATTTTAGTAATGAAAACTATCATTAGCAGTAATCAGCATGGATTCAAAAAGAATCGTTCTTGCCAAACCAATCCATTAACCTTCTATGAGGAGGTGAGCTGCCATCTAGATAAAGGAAGACCCGTAGATGTGGGGTATCTGGATTTTGCAAGAGCATTTCACAAAGTTCCCCATAAACGTTTTCTGTACAAAATAAGGTTCGTTGGCATGGACCACAGGGTGAGTACATGGATTGAAAACTGGCTACAAGGGCGAGTTCAGAGGATGGCGATAAATGGGGAGTATTTGGAATGGTCAGGGGTGGGTAGTGGGGTCCCCAAGAGTTCTGTGCTGGGACCAATGCTGTTTAATTTGTACATAAACGACCTGGAGGATGGGGTAAACAGTGCACTCTCTGTATTTGCGGATGATACTAAGCTAAGCAGGGCAATAACTTCTCCGCAGGATGTGGAAACCTTGCAAAAAGATCTGAACAAATTAATGGGGTGGGCAACTACATGGCAAATGAGGTTCAATGTATAAAAATGTAAAATAATGCATTTGGGTGTCAAAAATACGAATGCAATCTACTCACTGGGGGGAGAATCTCTGGGGGAATAAAGGATGGAAAAGGACCTGGGGGTCCTAGTAGATGATATGCTCAGCAATGGCATGCAATGCCAAACCGCTGCTAACAAAGCAAACAGAATATTGGCATGCATTAAAAAGGGGATTAACTCCAGAGCTAAAAACGATAATTCTCCCGCTCTACAAGACTCTGGTCCGGCCACACCTAGAGTATGCTGTCCAGTTCTGGGCACCAGTCCTCAGGAAGGATGTACTGGAAATGGAGCGAGTACAAGGATGGGCAACAAAGCTAAAAAAGGGTCTGGAGGATATTAGTTATGAGGAAAGGCTGCGAGCACTGAACTTATTCTCTCTGGAGAAGAGACGCTTGAGAGGGGATCCCACAATAAAACTTTTTTGCGGAAGGGAGCTTGACACATGGCCACTCATTAAAATTAGAAGAAAAAAAAAAAGGAGGTTTAACCTTAAACTACGTAGAGGGTTCTCTACTGTAAGAGCGGCAGGAGGTGGTCTCAACAGGGGGCATCGATGGTTTCAAGAAACTATTAGATAAGCACCTGAACGACCACAACATACAGGGATATACAAGGTAATACTGACATAATCACACACATTGGTTGGACTTGATGGACTTGTGTCTTTTGTCAACCTCACCTACTATGTAACTTTATACCGCGCTAAAATAAACTGTAAATAAACATCTATAAGGCTGCAGCGATTAATCAAAGTGATAAACAAGGTAAGCATGTGCAATAAAACCTAAAAAAAAATTACGCTAGTCATACATTATTACATGCATAAATCAAAAACGTGAAAATACATAAAAACACGAATATGTGCAGAAAATATAATTGGAATAAATAAAAGTCCCAAATTCTGTCAAAATAGGTAATCCAACACCAAGTAGAACTTACGACAGTCCACACTAGGGCCGAAACAACTAAAAATCGATGAAAATAGTTTTCAACCATTTTCATAATCGATTAATCGTCCAGCCGATTGACGTCATCCCCTGCAGCCTGCTGTCCCTTGCGCCCCACGCCTTGTCTTGAGATTATCTACCGGAGCCGGCTCATCTATCCAGCGGTGGACACCTCTCTGACCAGACCGTTCAGACGAAGGAACATTATGGCCCAGGACATAACCCCGTTTACACTTCATTACCTGTCACTTTCTTCTGAAATGTGAGTTTGACAAATGTATATGTTTATTAAAGGGGTTGTAAAGAAAAAGATTTTTTTTTTTTTTTTAAAACAACAAACATGTTATACTTACCTCCACTGTGTAGCTTGTTTTGCACAGAGTGGCCCGAACCTGGTCTTCTGGGGCCCCTTGACGACTGTCTCGGCTTCTCCCCGCAAGAACTCGCCACCTTCATGCGAGCGAGCTTGCATGGTGTTGAGTTCTTGCGGGCGCGCTTTCGTGATACAGCCAGCGGCTATTGTCACTCACTGTTTCACTCGGCCCCGCCCCCGGCGCGTCATTGGATGAGATTGACAGCAGCGCGAGCCTATAGCTGCGCTGCTTTCAATCCATCCAGTGTAGCCAATCAACGGCCAGGCAGAGAAAAGAGCAGGATGTCGGGGGCAAGCGCGTAACTTTCGAGGGCTCAGGTAAGTAAAACGGGGGCTCGGGGAGGGGGTGGGTATTGTCGGATGTTTTTTCACCTTAATGCATAGGATGCATTAAGGTGAAAAAAAAATAGAATTTTTGTACTCACCGTAAAATCCTTTTCTCTGACATCCATGGACTGACACGGCGTCTTACAGTTTACACGTGGGTTATGTCCCTGCTTGCAGGAGAAGACCTAGGCAGAATGTGAGATGTTATACATACATTCTAAAAAAGCCAGAGCTTAACAGCCCCGCCCCGGGGGGGCGGTCCCTCTGGACATAATCCTACCACTGCAGTCAGCAGACCTCAGTTCGTAACAAAGCAGTACAAACCTTAAAAGGAAGGGTGGGTACCGTGTCAGTCCATGGATGTCAGAGAAAAGGATTTTACGGTGGAGTACAAAAATCCTATTTTCTCTTATCATCCATGGACTGACACGGCGTCTCTTTACACTTTACACGTGGGATGTCCCAAAGCAGTGTCAAGAGGGATGGGAGCAGTATAAATGGAAAAACCAAAAACTTCACTCCAAACAAGGCAGAGCTCCTCAACGGAGGAGTTGCAACTTTAAACAGCGGCCTGCAGCACCTTGCGGCCGAAGGAAGCATCCGAAGATGCAGCCACATCAACCTTATAAAACGTAGAAAAGGTATGAACGGACGACCAGGTCGCCGCCTTGCACACTTGTGCAACCGTCGCTTGATGTCGGAAAGCCCAGGAAGCACCAATTGCCCTAGTGGAATGCGCCGTAACCGGAAAGGGAGGCGCCTGCCCCTTGAGAGCATAGGCTTGAATGACGGTTTGTCTGATCCACCTAGAAATGGTGGCAGACGAAGCCGCTTGGCCCTGTTTTGGACCAGAGACAGTCACAAACAGTGAGTCAGACTTCCGAATAGAAGCAGTAGCAGACAGGTACACCCGCAAGGCTCGTACCACATCCAATGTGTGAAACGCAAACTCTCTGGGATGCGATGGGTGAGGACACAAGGACGGGAGGACAATGTCCTCATTTAGGTGAAAGGCCAAGACCACCTTTGGCAAAAAAGAAGGTCGCGGACGCAACACCGCCTTATCCTTATGGATGACCAAATAGGGCGACTTGCAGGACAAGGCCGCCAACTCAGACACTCGTCTAACAGAAGTAATGGCCACTAAGAAGGCCACCTTCTGAGACAAAGTCAAGAGGGGAATATCTCTGATATTTTCAAAGGGAGGTTCCTGGAGAACCGAGAGCACCAAATTCAGATCCCACGGGGGGAGAGGAGGCTTGACAGGAGGAAGCACATGGCGAACTCCCTGTACAAAGGTGCTTACCAAAGAATGACCCACTAGCGGTCGCTGAAAGAAGACGGCCAAGGCCGAAATCTGACCCTTAATGGTACTCAAAGCAAGCTTTTGGGTCACGCCACACTGCAGAAAACGCAGGATTCTGGGGACGGAATATGTCCGCGGACGCCAGTCCAGCTCTTCGCACATGGCGATGTAAGCTTTCCAAGTACGGTGATAGATCTTTCTGGAGGAAGACTTCCGTGCCCTTAACATGGTCGAAATGACCGAATCCGAGAGACCCCGGTCTCTCAGCACCTGGCTTTCAATAGCCATGCCGTTAAAGCCAGAGACTGTAAAGCAGGATGAAATATAGGACCTTGAGAAAAAAGGTCCTCCCTCATTGGCAACCGCCAGGGAACGTCCGCGACGAGACGTATCAGATCTGTGTACCAGTGCCGCCGAGGCCAATCCGGAGCAATGAGGATCACCGGAATTCCCTCGGTCGCCACCCTGAGGGAGCAACTGCAGTGGAGGATAAACGTACATCAGGCGATAATGACCCCATGGGGCCACCAACGCATCTGAGGCATCCGCCCAAGGATCCCTGGATCTGGCCACAAACCTCAACACCTTGCGATTGAGTCGAGAGGCCATCAGGTCCACATCCGGCGTGCCCCACCGTCGGCAAAGGAGTTGAAAAACCTCCGGGTTCAAGGACCACTCTCCCTGGTCCAGCGTCTGACGACTCAGATAGTCCGCCTGCCAATTGTCTACCCTCGGAATGTAGACGGCCGACAAAGCCGGCACGCTTCTTTCGGCCCATCTTAGGATGCGGGCGACCTCGGAAGCCGCAGCTGAGCTCCGAGTCCCCCCCTGATGGTTGACATACGCCACCGCTGTGGTGTTGTCCGACTGGATCCTGATGGAGCGACTCTGAAATCTCTCCGACCATGAGGAGAGACACAGTCCGATTGCCCGTATTTCCAGAACATTGATCGGTAAACGGGCTTCGTCCGGAGTCCAAAGCCCTTGGGCCGACAGGATTCCCCAGACTCGCCCCAGCCCGTCAGGCTGGCGTCCGTCGTGATCACCGTCCATTGGATGGGGAGAAACGACATCCCGGACCAAAGAGCCGGGGACCTCAACCACCACGCCAGGGACGTCCTGACCAGGTGACTCACCTGGATCTGAAGATCCAAGGACAACGGGGATTTGTCCCAAGTGGACAAGATCTCCTTCTGTAATGCCCTGGTGTGCGATTGGGCATAAGGAACGGCCTCGAAAGAGGCCACCATGAGTCCCAGGACTCTCATGCAAAAACGGATTGACGACCATTTTCGGGACGTCAGCACCCGCACTGCAGACTGAAGTGTCAGCCGCTTCTCCGGAGGTAGGAATACCTTCGCCTCCAAGGAGTCCAGAATCAGACCTAGATACTCTAGTCGGGACCAGGACAGACATCTGAATGTGCAGGAGCCACCCGAAGTCCCTGAGGGTCTGACTGACGATAATCACACTTTCTTCTAATTCTGAGCCACTGTCTGCTCTTAGAAGATCGTCCAGATAGCCCACGATAGCAATGCCTTGCTGTCTCAGCAAAGCTAGAACCAGAGCAAGCACCTTGGTGAACACCCTCGGTGCCGAGGCTAGGCCGAAGGGAAGAGCCACAAATTGATAGTAGACTTCGCCGATCGCAAAGCGCAGAAACTTCTGGTGGCTCGCGCAGATCGGAACATGCAAGTAGGCGTCCTTGATGTCCAAGGACGCCAGAAAAAACCCTTGGAGTGTAGCGATCACCATGCGAATGGATTCCATGTGGAATTTTTGCACCTTCACGAAGGCATTCAGGGCCTTGAGGTCCAGGATTGGCCGAACCCCGTCCTTTTTTGGAACAAACAAATTCGAGTAGAACCCCTGAAACCTCTCCTGGGACGGAACCGGCACAATCACTCCGGACCCGATCAAATCCTGTACAACTCCCAATAGGGCTGCCCGACGGGCAGGAAGGAGAGGGAGATTTGAGGGAAAGAATCTGTCTGGGGGCCAGGAATGGAACTCTATTCTGTATCCTGAGGTGACCACCTCGCACACCCACCGGTCGGAGATCCGGGAGGTCCACTGATCCGTTAATCTGCGAAGTCGTCCTCCCACCCCAGAGTCGGGCGGGGGCAAGACTTCACGCGGAGGCGGGCTTGGGAGCCGGCTTGTTCGGCTTACGCACCCAGGGGCGCTTGTGTCCACCCGCCGCACTGTTGTCAGTCTGGGAGGGCTTACCCGTGGACTCCGACTGATGAAAAAAAAACTTTTTGCTGGAAAGGAAGGACCCGGCTTACGGCGGGCCTCCTTACCCTTGATAGTCTGAGGAAGGAGAGTGCTTTTACCTCCCGTGACATCCTTGATGTCATCCAGAGCAGCACCGAAAAGTCTACCACCCTTAAAAGGTAGATCTGTCAGGAGCTTCTTAGAGGCTAGGTCAGCAGACCAGCATTTCAACCAGATAAGACGACGCAATACCACCGCTGAGACAGAGGCCCTGGATATTAATGGGGCCGCGTCCAACGTGGCGTCGCACACATAAATCAGGCCCTGCACCATCTGGTAGGCCAGAGCAATAGTGTCCGTGAGTGTCTGAGACACAACGGTCGCCGCTACAACAGGCCGTAAGGCGGATCCCAACAAGGCAAACATGGCTCTGCTCACCACTTCTGACCTCCTGTCAGTGGGGTCCTTAAACGCAGGAGTCCCCTCCATCGGGAGAGTGGTGGCCTTGTTCAAACGGGCGACTGGAGGGTCGACCACTGAGGGAGAAGCCCACTTCTTAAGTAGGGCGTCTTCAAAGGGGTATCTGATAGATAAACGCCGCGGGACCATAAAAGTCTTCTGCGGCTTTTCCCAGACCTGATCAATGAGCTGGTCAAAGAAAGGAACATACGGAAAAACCTTTTTAGAAGGCTTAGCCTTAAAAGAACCAAAAGGAGACTGCCTCTGCCTGAGGTTCCATAGCCGCAGCATTCAGCTTGAGAGTGTCCCTCACAGCATCAATGAGTTCACTAACAAGCGCCCTGTCATTTACTGACTCAGAACTGGAGTCTTCCTCACAAGGAATGTCCTGTTCAAAACCATCCAAATATTCAGAGCTAGGGTCCTGAGCAACACTAGCTAGGCCCGTATCTGAATCAGCGCACTCCCCTTGTGGAGATAAAGTGGGGAGAGGGCGCTTTTTTGCTCCCTTGCGCTCGCACACCGCTTCCATCCTGGTAAGAAATTATTCCAGGACTGCCGACAACTGGTCCATGGGGACCGCAGGTGCTGGGGCACTGCCTGTCGCCTCTGGCATGTAAGGGGAAGCTGGTGACACTGACTCCATATTATCCCTCTCGGAGACTCCTCAGAAAAAAAGTCCACCCACAAGCTGTGCTGACTGAGTAGGGGAATGCCCAGGGGACCCACCAACCTGACCAGGACCGCTTGGTTCCGCTGCCTCGTCTCTCTGCGCCGCGCTGTTCAGTGTGAGTGAGCTGAGAGGAGAGTGTGAGGAGATTTGCGCCGTTCCCAGCGGCGACAGAGGCCAAACAAGTGCTGAAAAGCGCGCGGCTACAAGAAAATGGCCGCCGCAATGTGCTCAGGCGATCCACGGCAAAATGGCCGCCAATGTAAAGTAATGCACAAACACAAAACATGGCGCCGAACGGCGCCCAGGCCCCCAAAACACTCAAAAAACAGCCCCAGCGATATGCAGACCAGCATAAGCCCCCCCCCCAGGGCAGTAGGACCCTCAGGCACCCCACATAGCACAGCGCCAGCAATGGTGACAATAAAAAACAGGGGGAGACAGGGAAAATCCCCCACACAGAGAAACACACAGCATGTACTCACCTGCAGACAGGAGAGACTACTTACCCGTCCCCTGAGGGACCCACTGGTGTGTTTCTGACAGAACTATCACAGTGCGGTACCGAGTAGCTGTCGGCCCGGTCCACCGCGAATGATACAGCAGGACTGTTCAATCTTGAGAGAACCGCGGAGCATGAAAGCCCACCGGCCACCCCTGGAGTCGTGGGGCATGTCGTGAACTGAGTCTCACGCACACAAGGCGAGGATCAGCACGCTCGTTGGTCGGACAGGGAAGACTACGAGGATATCTTGTACCCAACCTGTTGCCCAGCCGACAGTTGATAGAAGATCTCAAAAAATAAAATAAGAAAAATTCCAAAAGGAATAAATAGGTCAGGAGACTGGCTCCTGAGAAAGCCACGTCTTCTCCTTCTGCTAGGCAGAAAAAAACTGAGGTCTGCAGACTGCAGTGGGAGAGTTATGTCCAGAGGGACCGCCTCCCTGGGCGGGGCTGTTCAGCTCCAGCTTTTTTAGAATGTATGCATGTATAACATCTCACATTCTGCCTAGGTCTTCTTCTGCAAGCAGGGACATAACCCACGTGTAAAGTGTAAGAGACGCCGTGTCAGTCCATAGATAAGAGAAAATTTACAACCCCTTTAAAGCTTGTTAAAAAAACATCTGCATTCAGAGGCGCCTCTCGCCTTGTTTTCTCTGCAGCTCTCTGGAACGTGGTTTCTGTTCTAATATGATGGCAGCCCTGCTTGCTCTGGATTTTTAACCCCTTCCACCGTCTGCACAGACTTTTACAGGCTGTGCATTTTATACAGATTCATCACTGATCCATTACAGATTACAGTTTTAGAGTTTATTGCAGATTTTTTATTGGGTTAAGAATGATTTCTAAGTTGTTGTGCCTTCACTTGCTCCATCTGCATACAGAATGCAGAATTTGTTTACATATCAGGAAGTCAGTGCAGCACACATACTGCTCAGTACACGGTCCATACATGTTAGTATACACAGTGCAGCACACATACAGCTCAGCACACCAGCCATACAGGTCAGTAAGTGCCTGAGAACTTGTGAATATGTGAGGACTAATGTCTCATGGGACATGTAGTCCTGGGCAGGAAGTGAGTGGTTCTAAAGTCAGAAGTTTTTTTTAGCTTGCTATAGGGGCACCCTAAAGGCAGGAGGAGCCAGAAGCGTCGGTGGGAGACCCCAGAAGAGGATTACACAGAGCAGGCAAGTATAAATATGTTTGTGTCCCCTGAGGTAGTCACATGACGTGACGCAACGTAACGTGTAAGGCATGGCCAGAGCACACAGCAGACCAGAAGTGATGCAAGGCGGAAAACGCAGATGTTTTTAATCAATTTGAGCGCTTCTTTACTGAATTTTGATGTAAGCAGAGGTCATCTTTAATAGTTTGTGGTACGTGAATACACTATTGGAGGCTTGTTTGTCTACTTCACCCCCACATGCGAGACGTCATCTTTGACTGAGAAGTTGTGGAGGGGACTCCGGGAGGAAGGATCAGTTTACCTCTATTGGATTTGGTCCCAAGGCTCATGTTCTGTGAGCACTGAGGTGTTGGTGGCAGCATATAGACTCTCTGGGAACTATTTATCTAAAGGACTGATCGCTGATTGTATTGGAACCCTTTTCTTTCCACAACTATTCGACTTTTTATATAATATTTTTTCACTCATCACTATTATTGTTTATTTATTATGGTCTTTGATCTATCTGGCATTTATGTATAGATGAAGGAATAGAGCAAAAATCACATACCGTATATACTCGAGTATAAGCCGAGATTTTCAGCCCTTTTTATTGGCTGAAAGTCCCCGCCCCCCCCCCCCCCTCGGCTTATACTCGAGTCAGCGAAATTTTACATTGGAAATAGTACCTGAAAAAAAAGTTGCGGCTGCGGCGTCCATCGTTTAAATCCTGCGGTCTCTTCCGTGATAGGCAATTCTCATCAGACACTTTCCGTCTATCACGAACGTTCTCTCATCCTCAGTTTCCCAGCAGACGTCTGTGATTGGCGGAACACCCAACACAGTGTCTGCTGGGAAACTGAGGATGAGAGAACGTTCGTGATAGGCGGAGAGTGTCTGATGAGAATCGCCCATCACGGAAGGGACCAGGAAGAGACCGCGGGATTTGAACGATGGACGCCGCAACTTTTTTTCTGGTACTATTTCCAATGTAAAATTTAAACAGTGAGGATAGGAAACAGTGGGGATAGGAAACAGTGAGGATAGGAAACAGTGAGGATAGGAAACAGTGAGGATAGGAAACAGTGAGGATAGGAAACAGTGAGGATAGGAAACAGTGAGGATAGGAAACAGTGAGGATAGGAAACAGTGAGGATAGGAAACAGTGAGGATAGGAAACAGTGAGGATAGGAAACAGTGAGGATGGGAACAGTGAGGATGGGAACAGTGAGGCATTGTTGACCCTCGGCTTATACTCGAGTTAGAGCTGCACGATTCTGGGAAAAATGAGAATCACGATTCTTTTGCTTAAAACAAAGCTCACGATTCTTTAAAATAGTCAATTGAAAAAAAAAAAATTATTCGCTGGTCGTTTACTTTTTTTTAATTTTTGCATAATTTTCTTATTTTTAATATTTTTCTTATTCTTTAGTTTTTAATTACTTTATCAATTTAATTTTTTTTTTTTTTTTATCAATTTTTTTTCACTTCACTTAATTGCTATCACACAGGAGAAAACAATTCCCTGTGTGATAGCAATTGGAGGAGACAGGTTCTCTTTATTGACCCTCTCACTTCCAAAAACAGGAGTCCAAGCACTAGCACTGTGCTAGAACTCCTGTCACAGCTGAGATGGGAAGAGAACAGCTCTCCCCTCTCACTGTGAACATAGGCGGCAGGGACAGGAGACAGGAGACAGACTCAGCGGCCGGGGGAGGAGGGGGGGGGGGGGGGGAGGACGGAGTCCCGAAGACAGAGCCAGCCAAGTGTGGTATGTGGGGGAGGGAGGACGGACGGCAGCACGCATTTTCTGCTAGAAACTCACCGCCCCGTATGTTGAAAAGGTCTCCGCTCTGCTCGCACACAGCCCCGCCTCCTCCTAACCCCGCGCTGTGATAGACAGAACACATCCCAGCATTGGACCCGCATTCTGTCTATCACAGCGTGGGGTTAGGAGGAGGTGGGGCTGTGTGAGAGCAGAGACAGTTTCAATGTGCGTTTTACCGCTCTGCCATCCCGCTGCGCGCATCACGTGTGTGCCAATCCGTCCCTGCTTATCTGCCCAATACTAAAAATCGCAGTAGTCCAGGATCGAGACTGCGGGGGGGGGGTGAATCGAGATCGCGATTCTCATACGATTAATCGTGCAGCTCTAACTCGAGTCAGTAAGTTTTCCCATTTTTTGTGGCAACATTAGGTACCTCGGCTTATACTCGGGTCGGCTTATACTCGAGTATATACGGTACATTATTCATTAAAAAAACAAACAAAAAACAGGTTTAACCACTTCCCGCCCGGCCTATAGCAAAATGACAGCTGGGCGGTGGATCAGTTATCCTGACTGGGCGTCATATGACGTCCAGCAGGATAAGCCGTGATCGCCCGCCCATGGGGGCACGTGGCAAATCGGTGGTGCGGCAAGTCGGTCTGACACACCGCTACACCGATCTCGGTAAAGAGCTTCTGACGGAGGCTCTTTACCACGTGATCAGCTGTGTCCAAATCACAGTGTAAACAGGAAGAGCCGTTTAATGGCTTTTCCTCACCTCGTGTCTGACAGACGTGAGTAGAGAGCCGATCGGTGGCTCTCCTGACATCCCACACTGGACCACCAGGGATGCCGCCAGGACCACCAGGGCGCCCACCACGCATGATGAGCAGGTATGCCCCCCATGGCCACCAGGGATGCCACACAGTGCCCTAAAAGATGCCAGTCAGTGCCCACTATGAATGCCGGCCAGATGTCTCATCAGTGATGCCCATCAGTGCAGCCTTTCAATGCCCATCAGTGCTGAATACCAGTGCCCGTCAGTGAAGGAGAAAACGTATTTACAAAATTTTATAACAGAAACAAAGAAAAAAAATATTTATTTTCTAAATTTTCGATCTTTTAATTGTTGCACAAAAAATAAAAAAACAGCCAGCAGTGATCAAATACCACCAAAAGAAATCTCCATTTGTGGGAACAAAATGATAAATAATTTGGTTTGGGTACAGTCTAGCAATTGTCATTCAAGGTGCGATAGCACTGAAAGCTAAAAATTGGCTTGGGCAGGAAGGGGCGAAAGTGCCTGGTATTGAAGTGGTTAAAGACTTAGGGAAGGTCAGCATCTGTAACCCAGAGAAGGAGGTAATAAAAGGCATTACAATTACATTTAAAGTAAACTTTTACCAGTATTGTGCATTATATTTAACCGCTTCCGGACCAGCCGCCGCAGTTTCCTGCGGCAGGTTGGCTCCCCTGGGCAAAGCAACGTTATGTCGCTTCGCCTTTTGGCCACTAGAGGGCGCGCGCATGCGTGCCGACGGAGCGAGTTCCCGCCAGTCACCCGCAATCGCTCGTGACCAGTGTTGTTCATCTTGCTCTAAAAAGTAATTAGTTACAGTTACAAATTACTTCTCCCAAAAAGTAAGTGAGTTAGTAACTCAGTTACTACATAGGAAAAGTAACTAGTTACTCAGCAAAGTAACTATATTGGTTATATTATATATACACGGGGGCGGGGTGGTAGAAGGATGATATATATGTAATTTTTTCGGTGTATAAAAATAATAGGAGGGATAACAAATATTGGTACTGTGCCCATGCCTCACTGTGCCCATGCCTCACTGTGCCCAATGCCTCACTGTGCCCGTGCCGCAGCCTCACTGTGCCCAATGCCTCACTGTGCCCATGCCGCAGCCTTACTGTGCCCAATGCCTCACTGTGCCCGTGCCCCATGCCTCACTGTGCCCGTGCTCCATGCCTCACTGTGCCTGTGTGTTACGGTACCTCAGATCGGCGGCGTCCCGAGACTCCCGACGGCCATTCTATTATTCAAAAGCCGCGCCTCCTCCAGTCCTCCTCGTTTGTGATAGGCAGAACACTCAATTTCCCAGCAGGCAGTGTTCCGCCTATCACGGACATCCTCTCATCCTCATAACACAGACGGGGATGAGAGGATGTCCGTGATAGGCGGAACACTGCCTGTTGGGAAATTGAGAGTTCCGCCTATCACAGGCAACGAGGACTCGGAAGGCGCGGCTTTTAAAGATTGCAATGGCCGCTGTCTGTCTGCATGACACGCTGATCAGGTAGGCAGACGGCGGCTTGCAGTTAGTTAGACTTACATTACATCTACTCGCGGCGGCTGCGGCGAGTAGATGTAATTGGGGTAACGCCGCCCAAGTAATGGGAACGGCGGTGCCACGAGGGTAAGAGTAATCAGTTAGATTACTTGTTACCCCAAAAAGTGGCTATGTTACCCAACGCCGTTTATTTAAACGGCGTTAGTTACAACACTGCTCGTGACAGAGCAAGAACTGTGATCTGTGTGTGTAAACACACAGATCCTGGTTCTCTCAGGGGAGAGGAGACTGATCGTGTGTTCATACAATGTATGAACATCGATCTCTCGCCTCCTAGTAAGTCCCATCCCCCTCAGTTAGAACATACCTAGGGAACACACATTTAACCCCTTGATCGCCCCTTGTACCATTTTCCTGCCAGTGACATTTATACAGTAATCAGTGCATTTTTATAGCACTAATCGCTGTTTAATTGTCAATGGTCCCAAAAATGTGTCAAGCGTCTGATGTGTCCGCCACAATATCGCAGTCCTGATTCTAATAAAAAAATAAATTGCTGATCACCGCCATTACTAGTAAAAAAAAATATATGTGTGTGTAAATAAAAATGCCATAAAAGCTATGCCCTATTTTTTAGAGGCTATAACTTTTGCGCAAACCAATACGCTTATTGCGATTATTTTTACGAAAAATATGTAGAAAAATACATATTGGCCTAAATTGAGGAAATAAATAATTTTTTTTAAATTGGGATATTTATTATAGCAAAATTAAAAGATCATGTTTTTTCAAAATTGTTGCTCTTCTTTTGTTTACAACGTAAAAAATAAAAACATTGTTTTTGTATGGCCAGCATATAATGCATAACAGTTCTGTCTGAAAAATCGCAAACAGTCTTCTTTTTTTTTCTTTAACCACTTTCATACCGGGCCATTGTAAAATGACGTCGGCAGAAACCCGCTCTCCCTCCGGGTGGACGTCATAAGACGTCCCGTGCTTTGTGGGGGAATATCTGAATGATGCCTGCAGCTAGAGGCATCATTCAGATATCCTCCTCTTCTGCCGGCGATTCAGCGCACCATAAGAACAATCATAGCGGTGGTTCCGCCGCTTGATTGCTCTTATAGGCGGCGGAAGAGGACATCCCCCCCCCCCCCCGCCAGTGCTTCTCCGGGCTCTCCCGTGCCATCGGGTGCCCGGAGAAAGAATCGTCTGGCGCCGGTGGTCACATAACGAGCATAGAGAGGACTGGTGACCAGATGGAGGCCCGGGTGTGATGTGATGACGTCACGCCCCGGTTCCCAAAGGTAAACAAAGCCCGGGTTCCCAAAGGTTAACAAAGCTGTGATTGTGGCTGAAAGCATGAGATTGGTGATTTATTTTTCCCGATCTCATGCTTTCCAGCCTGGAGGAGAGATGTGGGGTCTTATTGACCCCGCATCTCTCCATAAAGAGGACCTGTCACACACCATTCCTATTACAAGGGATGTTTATATTCCTTGTAATAGGAATAAAAGTGATCAAAAAAAAAAAAAAGTGTAAAAATGAAAAAAATTAAAAATTAAAATAAAAAAAAATTAAAACCGCCCCTGTCCCCGGTAGCTCGTGATCAGAAGCGAACGCACACGCAAGTCCCGCCCACATATGTAAACGCCGTTCAAACCACATATGTGAGGTATCGCCGCGTGCGTTAGAGCGCGTGCAACAATTCTAGCACTAGACCTCCTCTGTAACTCTAACCTGGTAACCTGTAAAAAATTTCAAAGCGTCGCCTATGGAGATTTTTAAGTACCAAAGTTTGGCACCATTCCATGTGTGCACAATTTTAAAGAGTGACATGTTAGGTATCTATTTACTCTGCGTAACATAATCTTTCATATTTTACAAAAAATTGGGCTAACTTTACTGTTATTTTTTAATTAATGAAACCATTTTTTTTCCCCAAAAAAAAAGCGTTAAAAAAATTATTGCGCAAATACCGTGCAAGATAAAAAGTTGCAACGACCGTCATTTTATTCCCTAGGGTGTCTGCTAAAAAAATATATGTAATGTTTGGGGGTTCTGAGTAATTTTCTAGCAAAAGAATTATGATTTGTACATGTAGGAGAGAAGTGCCAGAATAGGCCTGGTATGGAAGTGGTATAAAAAGCCCTGTATTGTGGTTAAATAAAAAATTTGATCCGAGTCTGATGATATTTACTAGATTCAACCTCTAATAGTATATACAATACATCTCTTCTGTCTGTTATTCGCAGAGTGGATTCAAGATTTTGCTCCCTAAGCATATAGTTGGTTATTTATATTTACCACTGCATAGAAATATTTAAGAATAATTATTTATTTTTTACTTTACATATTCACTAAATAAAATTATACACTCATTTTTTTTTAAGGTTATTATCCGATCAAAACAATAAAAATCAGCCAACTAATCGATAATGAAAATAATCGTTAGTTACAGCCCTACTCCACCACCCAGTGAGCAGGAACGCTTACCAGATGGTAGAGACCACCTATTGCTAGGATGGTCAAACAGGCAGGCAGAAACAACCTCTGCAGGGTATATGGGACCAGGAATCATTCAAGATGCTCAAATGATAAACCAGATCCTCTATGGTAGTCACACTCACAGGGGGATTACAGCGGAATCAATACGACCAGATAGGGATCATACAAAGTAAAACTCCAATAGTGTAATACCGTTTAAATTATTTAATGGAAAAAAAAAGCCAATTGGCTACAATAAGTAAAATGTAGTCTCGCATAGATGATAAAACAATCTCCCGCACTTACAGGTCACAATGACAACAACGCGTAGCTCCGCCCGACATGTTTCATCGCACGTGACATCTTCCTCGGGCCTGACATTTACCAATAGGTAAACCTATAATAAGGCTCACCTAGAGGTAGGGTAAATATTTCCTAAACCGTGAATCGTTTAGGAGATATTTACATTACATGCAGCCAGACACATTGGCGCATGTGCTCTGAAGGAGCAGCCGCAGATGCCATTCCTAACGGGCCCCGTGCCGGGAATGGCAAATCCTGCCCCGTGCCGGGAATGGCAAATCCTGCACGCATGCACGGGAGTGACGTCATCGCGGCTCAGGACAAAAAGCGCCGGAGCCCGCAAACCCAAAAGAAACTGGGGAAAATGTCAGCCGTCTCAGCGGTGTGCGGGCGCCGCTGCAACAGCTTCGTTCAGAGGTAAGCATTTCATAATGAGCTAGTATGCAATGCATACTAGCTCATTATGCCTTTGTCTTACAGGGCCCCCCCCCCCCCCCAGCGTTTACAACTTCTTTAATGCAACGCACAGGAATTAAGAAGTGTTTAGGCTCTTAGTAATTTTGAGTTGGTGCAGTATGTACTGTGTGTATAATATAATAAATTATTTTATTTTTTGCTTTTCCATAGTCTTGTATTAAATATACTGATTTGTAAATTAGGAAGGTGACTTGTAATTGATTCAGTGACCCTTTCCTAACAACTGCTGAGATTATATCAGCCACATAGCGAGTGCATTGTTTTCAAGGAGTCAGCAGACATCCATCATGAGGAGTAGCACAACACAAGCACTGTGTAGCTCGGCAAAGCAAGAAGCAGAACTGGAGAGTGTAAAAGGCTGCCAGTCACAATGCACATATATCATTGCAAATCATTAACACATTCAAAAGATTAACAATATCTTTCATTCACGCAAGGCCCATAGCGGAAATGTTTTGGGTAGTGGGGAAACTCTAAAACTGAAGAGAACCTCTTGTTAAAGAATAAGTTCACCTTTGGAACATTTTCCACCTGTTTTAGGGCGGAACATGTAACATGTGCCAGCATATGCAGCTTCTCCCCCTGACCCCCCTTTCTCTGCAACAGCGGACAAGGGATCCTTTGCCCACACCCACTGTCATGGCCGCATCATTTATTCACAGTTTCCGGAGAATGAATGCCTACAAGTACCGGCAGCCTTTGCAGCTGTCGGATTTTAGTTCTCAATGAGCTGCAAAGGTGCCTGTTAGGATTAAGTTCACCTGCTGGTGGCACTATCCTGCTCTGGGTTGTTTGCTGCAGTTCCAGTGTCCACCAGCAGGTGTCTCCCAGGACCCAGCAGGCTATTGTAATCAGGCTAATTAGTGTTCAGCTACCTGGGGGCTACTCAAGGCTTCTCCTCCCTTCCCCCGGTGCGTCACGATTTTGGTCGCTGCCTTGCCGCTGATCCTGTCTGCTTGCCTCCTTACTACCAGCTTGTCCCTGATAACTTTCCTGAACCTTGACCTTCCAGTGTCCTGATCCGTCCTGCACCCCTATGCCTTTCTACCCAGTCATGTCCCCTTCCTTGCATGCCTGTTGCCTTTGTCCCTTATGTTGTAGATATTGTATATAGATAGCAGTTAGGTTTATTAGTTGTTCTTGTTTGCTGGAGTGGTTTATGCTTTCACTGGTGGCTGTGTATGTTTATTTCTGTGTGTTCACTGTAAATAAATATCACTTCAATGATAAATATTTTGGTCTCCGTTCCCTTGTGTAGCTACGTGTCTGGTGGTCTTAGCCGCTGACCCTGACATAATAGTGACGCCCACTAACGACCAGATCTGCTACACTTGGGAACGGAGAGCCAGTTACTGGAGTTTTTTGCTTTTGTCAGAATGCTTAGAGTGAAGGTTTTTTGCAGTTGCATTAGGGGATAAAGATTTGTGTCGTTCACTTTGGCAGGATCTCACTGAGGAGGAGCTGTTGGGAAACATTCTGACTGCACATGCCTTAAAGGGGTTGTAAAGGTTCGTTTTTTATTTTCCAAATAGGTTCCCTTAAGCTAGTGCATTGTTGGTTCACTTACCTTTTCCTTATATTTCCCTTCTAAATGTTTTTATACTTTGTTTTCTTTGTCTGAATTTCTCACTTCCCGTTTCTCCTCAGTAAGCTGTTCTGGCTGACTCCACACCACTCGGATGATGGTGTGAAGTTTAGTGAGGAGAAACAGGAAGTGAGAAATTCAGACAAAGAAAAAAAACATTTAGAAGGTAAATCGAAGGAAAAGGTAAGTGAACCAACAATGCACTAGCTTAAAGTGGTTGTAAACCTTTTTTTTTTTTTTTTTTTGACTAACCTGCAAGACAAAGCTATAATGAGCTAGTATGACTAGCATACTAGCTCATTATGTACCACTTACCTTCGATCGGGGCCCCCGAAGTCGTCCGTGTCCCTCCTCTAGCCGCATCCATCGCTGCGGCGATAGCCGGAATGTTACTTCCGGGTATCGCCGCTGCAGCCAATCACAGCGCCGCTCCGGCGCTGTGATTGGCCGGAGCGGAGAAGACGTGACTCCGCGCATGCGCGCGTGAGCTGTCGAATTCGGCTACGTCGTCGAATGTTGCGACCTAGCCGAATTTGTGAATGGGGTGACGTCAGCGTCGCCGCATTTACATACAAATATCTCCTTAACCGTGTAGGTTAAGGAGATATTTCATGCACCTACAGGTAAGCCTTAATCTAGGCTTACCTGTAGGGCTTTGTTTAAAAAGTGGGTTTACAACCACTTTAAAGGAATCTATTTGGAAAATAAAAAACGAACCTTTACAACCCCTTTAACTGTCAAAGGGAGATTCACTCTTAGTAATGTGCAAAACCCTCGATTCAGGTCTGTTCAGAGCTGCTATTTCAGTTTACCTCTCGGGGCCATGATGTTTTCACTCCCCCATATACTATGTACCAGGTTGGATTTTTGGGATGGTTGCTAAAACATTGTGCAGGTTCATTTTTCCAGCAGTATTCAGTCTATTCACAACAGGTGGTGTTGGAGTGTATTGCTGCTGTGCTGCACTGTTTAATTGAGCAATGTGAGCAAGGGAGAGACAAACTGACTTTAGTTCAACCTCTGCTACAAGCTTGGTCAGAGATCATAACCCCAGTGCAAGATGAGTCACATAAGTACCCTGCCACCAGTAAGCACACTTCCCATGTATGAAATCCATCGAAAGCTCCCCCTGCAGTGCCATTACCCATAACATCTCAAGCCTCTTCCTGTATTTCTAATATTCTTCCCTCTATTCTTCCTAGTACTGGTACTACCTTCCCATCAGCAGTACAGTCTGGTTAGCACAAGGCAACTACATGCAGAACGCCAATATCTAAGCCAAAGAAAAACAAACAAAAACTTGTCTCCTGCTCTTATACCTGTGCCACTATCCATGTTGCCTGCTGATCCTGTTCCCACTGATCCAGTCTCCCTCCATGCAGACGACTGCTGCTGATGCGATCCAGGCCTCCTCCATGCAGACAACTGCTACTGATGCGATCCAGGCCTCCTCCATGCAGACGACTGCTGCTGATGCGATCCAGGCCTTCTCGCAGACTGCTGATGCGATCCAGTCCTCCTCCATGCAGACTGCTGATGCAATCCAGTCCTCCATGCAGACTGCTGATGCGATCCAGTCCTCCTCCATGCAGACTGCTGATGCGATCCAGTCCTCCTCCATGCAGACTGCTGATGCGATCCAGTCCTCCTCCATGCAGACTGCTGATGCAATCCAGTCCTCCATGCAGACTGCTGATGCAATCCAGTCCTCCTCCATGTTGCCAATTTTTTTTTAAACTTTTGTAATTTTTCAGCATTCATTATGTGCATCTCACATGTTCTATGTCCACATTTCATTGCTTATAGATTATTCCTATTTTATTAGTCATGTAATGCTATATGTTAACCTGTGGGGGTCAGCTCCACCGTCTCAGATTACATTATAAAGTCCTCTGTCTTCCTATTGGCTGGGTTGTACCCTTTGGGTCACTTCACGCTGTTTAGTTAATATAGTGTCAGCAAATGAGTCAATATATATATCCCATTTACTAATGCTGACTACTGAACATCAATTTGTTAGCAATTTAAAATATATTTTTTGTTCTTTTGCTCAGGTCGATCTGTATTCAGACCTGGATTAACATAGGAGCGATTCCCCATTTTTGTGTAGTCCGGACGCTAGAGGACCACGTCTCGGAACTACGGCCGCCATTTTGCCATAGCCCCGCGGCACTATGTATGCTATGGCCGGCCCACTTCAGCTGTAAACAGCTGAAGCATTGTGCTTCCACTCTTGGGGAATGCTTGGCTTCCCCTGTTCTCTCGCCCCCTTCCTGCTGAGGACCTAGATCGGGGTCCTATTCGCAGGTATACATTGCAGGAAGTTCCGGGCGCCATTTCGCGGTGGTCTCAGACTTCTAAGAATGTAAACCAACAGGCGCCATTTTGCTGTAGCCTCACGGCTGCATCATATATTGATAGCTCTTCTAGCTATTATACTCTTTGAATTGTCTAACATTTTATATTATTTCCATGTAGCTGCCTTCCTTTAGTGCCAGCCTTTCTATGCTTTGCTTTTCAGCAGAGCTTATAGATATATTGCTTTTTATATCTCAATGTTGCACCCTGGGTCACATCTCACAGTGAGGCTTGGAGTGCAAGCTATGGCCGCCATTTTGAAAACCGGAAGTAGCGTTTTTGGAGATTGGAGCTGGCTCTCATTAGGGGGTAAGTTAGTCTATAAATACGCAGTGGACCAGCACCCCAGATGATGCCTTATTAGGACGAAACGCACGGGGAAGGGTTCTGCTGATGCCACTGCGTCATTTATGATTACATATGCTTTTACTCGTTGCTTCAAATGTGAGTGACCATTTTATACCATTTAATAAATGTTCACCTTTTTATATTGAATTACACTATGTGGCCCCTTTCTTTTCCTTACAACATCATATACATCTTGGGATGAGGTTTTGTGTGAAGCACTGCTGACGATCTCCATGGTGGATTTTCACTCCTTGTTGTGATTTCCTGGTTCCCATTGGAAGCTGTGCCTGCTGCATCTCCCTTTTGGTGTGCTACACCACCAAGCTTGTCTGACCCACTGGGCGTACGCTCCGTTGGGTCCATCCCATCTGGTAAGCCTTAGATCTATAAGGTTGTGGATAGTCTGCAGACAACATATACATTTACTCGATTCATTTTGGAATATTTGGATTTATATGCATCACTATACCGGACTTTTTTCTTTAACGTGCACCAATATCAATATTGTGTTGACTCACTCCACAGATGGTTTATTTGGACTTTATCTGTTTTGCTTTCAATCAAATTTTTTGCTGAAATTTTTGATATCACATGCCGATTATTGTGTACCGGCCTCCAAGCATATTTGTTGCAATATATAAAAGAGTATGCTAGTTATCAATTATTACCACTGTGATATACATCGCATTGTTTAATATTTTCTTTTTCACTGGGGTTTTTATGTATATATTTCACGATTATATTTTCATTTTGAGTGCCGCACTTTCCCCAATTATTCACTCAGTTTAACATACAGTATATCTGTTGTGCAGGCAGCCATCTTTTGCTCCATTTGGCCGCGCGGTTTTACCTTGTGGTTTTCTCCTCCACGTTGCCGCCTGCTGCTGATGTCCATGCCTCCTCCATGTTGCCACCTGCTGCTGATGTCCATGCCTCTTCCATGTTGCCGCCTGCTGCTGATGTCCATGCCTCCTCCATGCTGATGCCACCTGCTGATGATGGTGTCCATTCCTCTTCCATGCTGCCGTTTGCCGATGGTGTACATTCCTTTTCCATGCTGCCGTCTGTTGCAGGTGACCTGCCATCTGTTGCCAAGCTTGCCATGGCAGGTTCCTGAGCTGCCGCTGCCCAGCTTGACTATGCTGGTTCCCGGGTTGCTACCCAGTCTGATGTGCCCGCTGCCCAGCCTGTTGATCTGGTGTCTGCCACCCCTCTGGACTATGCCAAATCCCTACTTGCGGTTAAGCTGGACTGTGACAGGGTAAAACTCCCACATACAGCTGTGTCTGAGGCCTCTAAAAATCCAGTGTTATGTAGCCTAAAGGGGTTGTCTGTGTGGGTTAGGATCCCTACTTTTGCTCATCCAGAGTTCTTTTTGCAGCCAGAGGATCCTGTTGCACCAAGGCCAGGAGGTCCAGATCTCCCCTTTGAACTTGAGAGCCAAATCTGCTGTTACAGCCCCGGCAGTAGAGGTCCCATGGGAAAGGACAGTGTTCTATTTGAGCTTCGTCCTGACCCAGGGGTCATCTCTGCAATCCCATGTGCATTTGGGGACCCGGTTGGGATAACTTATGCGCTGGGTAGACCCGAGGGACAGGTACAGTGCAGAGCGGCCTCTAGCAACAGAGGGAGAGAAGGTCCAATCATGAAGGAATGCCCTGACATCAGGGTACCTACATGGACCAGGGACTCTGGCATTGGGCGTTCGGGTTTCCTTTGGTGTCCCAGCATTGGGAGACAGGCTGCTTTCAAGAATATGCCTTTGGTGTTGCGCCTCCTTAGGGATCTGACCAGCCGAGAACCCAGACAGTTTTGGGACCCCAGCGGCGGTGTTCTCACCAGGCCTTCAGACATGGACAGTGGAATGCTCGGTCAGCTTGCAGACCCTAGTGGTGGGGCCCCCATGGAGCGTCCAGAGGCCGGTCCTTAAGGGGGGGGGGGAATCTGTTAGGATAAAGTTCACCTGCTGGTGGCACTATCATGCTCTGGGCTGTTTGCTGCAGTTCCAGTGTCCACCAGCAGGTGTCTCCCAGGACCCAGCAGGCTATTGTAAGCAGGCTATTGTAATCAGGCTAATTAGTGTTCAGCTGCCTGGGGGCTACTTAAGGCTTCTCCTCCCTTCCCCCGATGCGTCACGATTTTGGTCCCTGCCTTGCTGCTGATCCTGCCTGCTTGCCTCCTTGCAACTAGCTTGTGCCTGATCACTTTCCTGAACCTTGACCTTCCAGAGTCCTCATCCGTCCTGCACCTCTATGCCTTGTTCTATGCCCTTGTACCCAGTCGTGTCCCCTTCCTTGCATCCCTGTTGCCATTGTCCCTTATGTTGTAGATATTGTATATAGATGGCAGTTAGGTTTATTGGTTGTTCTTGTTTGCTGGAGTGGTTTATGATTCACTGAAGGCTGTGTATGTTTATTGGTGTGTGTTCACTGTAAATAAATCACTTTAATGATAAATACTTTGTTTGGTCTCAGTTCCCTTGTGTAGCTACGTGTCTGGTGGTCTTAGCCACTGACCCTGACAGTGCCAATGAGTGTGCTTGTAGTCCATTGATCTTCCAATGTCAAGAGTCTTCAGGAGCCCAAGATGGCACCCGAGATCCACTGATTGCAAGTTCAATGCTCTCTAGGCTCCTTAGAGAAAAAAAAAAAAGTGTAATAAATGCAATTTTTTTTATTTTTTTTGCAAAATTAAAAGAAGTGCATTTATTTTTTCATTTAAAAAGGTGAACTTATCCTTTAACCTGGCAATGAAAGTGTTCCCTGCCCTAGGGGGATGCGCTGTATGCCTCATAGGCGGCTGGGGGGAAAATAGATTAGAGACCAAAAAGTTGTGCAACTAGCTAGGGATATGCTGCTAGGGGGGTGGGGGTGTCCTATATAAAAGCTGCTATGCCAGCAGTGTTAATTTCACAGACTAAAATATTTTAGTTGACTAACTTAATACCATTTTCGTCTACTAAATTACGACTAAAACAATGGAGATGACTAAAATGGGACTAAAACTAAAATGCCATTTTAGTCAAAAGATTAAGACTAAATTGAAATTTGATGTCAAAATTAACACTGGTCTGTAGTGCATGTTCTTACCTCAATAACATATTTGATTTTTCCCTCCAGCAGTATATGAGTTTATAAAATTGTAAAAAATTATAGTACTCAAGGCTAGTTTAATCTCCACTCCTAACTGTAGGAAAGCGAGAACTTTACCTACGTCATACTTGCAAGGATGCCAACCCTTGGTTTTCACACCAGGAAACATAGGCCTTCCAGACCCTATAGTAAATAGCCCTAGAGGCCGGCTTCCTTGCATTAATCAGGGTAGTTACCACCGAGCCTGAAAGCCCCCGATTTTTTTTAGAACGAGGGCCTCAACAGCCAAACCGTCAAATTTAGCATTTGTAAGGCAAGCTGGAACACCGGCCCTTGCAAAAGCAGATCCGGGCGGGACGGAAGAGTCCAAGGATCCCCTACTGCCATCCTCACGATCTCCGCATACCAGGATCTCCTGGGCTATGCCGGAGCAACTAGGATTATCAGCTTCTGTTCCCCCTTGAGCCTGCGTAGAAGATGCGGAAGCAACTGAACTGGAGGGAACGCATAAATCAGTGAGAACTGATTTCAAGGAGTTACTAAGGCACCCATCCCGCAAGCGAGCGCCTTGTCCTAGACACAAAAGCTATTTAACTTTCTGTTGAACCTGCCAGATCTACGTCCGGGATACCCCATTTCTGACATATGAACAGAAAGACGTTGCAGAGACCATTCCCCTGGGAGCATTTGTTGGCAGTTTAGGAAATCTGCCTGCCAATTTTCCACTCCTGGGATGAACACCGCAGACAGGCAAGGCACATTGCTCTTCTGCCCAAGCCAGAATATGGTTTACCTCTTTCTGGGCAGCGCAATTTTTGGTGCCGCCTTGGCGATTGATATAGGCCACTGCCGTGGCATTGTCGGAATGAATCCTGAGAGGATAGTCCCGTAATCTGCCCGTCCAGGCCCTTAGGGCCAGACGTGCCGCCTGAATTTCTAGAATGTTGATGGGCAAGGTCTTCTCGGATTCCGACCACTTCCTCTGGATAGTGTTCCCCTCCAGGACTGCTCTCCAGCCCAAGAGGCTGTCATCGCTATCCTCCAAGTAACTGGTATGAAGGTTTTGCCCTTCTGCAAATTCTTGGCTAACAAACACCAATTGAGACTCTGGCGCACGCTTGGAGTCAAGCACATTGAACAATCCAAATCCTGGCTTTTCCTGCTCCAAGCAGACAGGATACTGTTTTGCAACAGTATGGAATGGAATTGAACATAGGGAACCACCTCGAATGAGGCTACCATCTTTCCCAACAACCTCATGCAAAGGCAGATGGAGGGACTCTTTGTATTGACCACGTGAACCAGTTCACTTGTAGCGCAGACCTTTGCCTGGGGTAAGAACACTCTTGTGAGCGGTGTCTATAACCAGACCCAAATACTCCAGCCTTTTTACTGGCTGTTTGGATGACTTTTCTAGGTTGAGAATCCAACCTAGGATGTTCCAGATACCTGACCGTGCTGACGACACTCTGATCTAGCCCTGCTATGGACTGATCTATCGGCAGCAGGTCGTCTAGGTATGCCACTACCGCTATATCCTGGGCCCTCAGTATCGCCAAAAGTGGAGCCAGGACCTTTGTAAATACTCGAGGTGCGGTGACCAACGCGAAGGGCAAGGCCAAAAACGGAAACTGTTGCTGTTCTACTGCGAATCGCAGGAATTTCTGATGAGCAGGGAACATTGGCACGTGGACATATGCATCCTTGATGTCTATGGATGCTAGAAGTTCTCTCCGCCGAAGGGTGGATACTACTGACCGGATTGATTCCATGCGAAACGAGCGGATGTTTAGTAACCAGTTCAGACCTTTGAGATCTAAAATGGGTCTGACATCTTCATTTGGTTTTGGCACCGTGAAGAGATTTGAATAAAACCCCATTCCCTGTTCTTCTAAGGGAGTCTCTATGATCACCCCTTGGGATAGCAGCCAGTCTAGCGCCTGAAATAAAGACCCCCTCTTTATTGGGTCCTTGGGAATGCTCGATCTTAGGAAACAAGGCAGAGGAAACTCCCGAAACTCTAGCTTGTATCCCAGCGATACTGTGGAGATGACCCATCTGTCCTAGATTTCCTCCCGCCAGGCTTCTGCAAACTGCCAAAGCCTTCCCCCCCCCCACTCGATCGATCGAGCGGGGGTGCCCCTTCATAAAGGAGGCCTTGGGACTCAGCTTTGCAGATTTCTGCCCCCAGAACTTTTTCTGGCCCCGAGCTTGGTTCTAAGGCCTTCCCACTGGGAGCTGATGGTGGAGGCCGTCGTGACTGCCTGGAGGCTGTTGCCCCAGGCGATGGAGAAGCAGAACGTTTAAATGAAGGACGCCTACTCTTCACTGGAAGAAGGGTACTTTTTCCACCCGAGATTTTCTGGATGTACTTATCCAAAGTCATCCCCAAATAACCGTTCCCCATGAAAGGGAAACCCAGTCAGTAGCTTGTTACAAGGCAACTCCGCTGACCAATGCTTAAGCCACAGAACCCTCTGCATGTGTACTAACATGAGGGCAAGGCAAGACATCTGATGAATAAAATCTTTAATAGTGTCAACAGCAAAACAAAGGGCCCTAGGCAGCTCTGCTAGGTCTGGGACCCCTTCCCCTTTGACGACCTGCTTCACTTTGTCTCTAAGTAGAGAAGCGAATTGCTGCGGCCGCAGGCTGAGCTACAGCACTGGCCATAGAAAATGAGGCCTTAAGAAAGGACTTCAGTCTCTTATCCGCTGGATCCTTAAACACCTGAACATTGTCTACCGGACAAGCAAGACTTTTATTCAGGGAAGAGACAGCTGGTGCCTTCCATTTGTTGGTGAATTTCTCCTACATAGGATAAAGTTGAGAAAACCTCTTAGGAGGAATAAAATGCCTGTCTGAATGATCCCAGTCAGCATAAATAAGCTGCTCCAGCAATGGTGCATAGGGAAAGCGTGCGAACCCTGAGGAGGCTTTAGAGAACCCAAAGAGGAGAAGGGAACTTCAGGCGTCTCTGCTAGGGGGAGCTTATATCCAAAACGCACCGTCTCAGCGAGTGATTGAATCAGCAATCTTTGAGACTGCAAAGTTGAGAAGGGCTCCTCTGGGACTGAGTCCTCAAATGAGGAACCATCCTCCTGCCCTTCTAATGGGTCCCCTAAGGTCATCTAAATCTCCTATCCACTCCTGATCCGCAGATGACGGACCCAGGGAAGGGGACCTGTTGACTTTCTTCCCAGCCTGGGAGGTCGACGCGAACAGACTAGCCATCTTCCCCTCTAAATCAGCCAAAGCCATAGCCAAGTCATCTTTAGTGACATATGCAGAGGCTGGAATGTTGGAGGCGACTACAATGCCTGACAAGTCCGATGGCTCAGCCTGGTCAGCCGTTTCAAGTCTTTCAGGGGAGGGTGATACTGTGGAGGCGCGACTTGGATTCCCAGATGCTGACCTAGGTGCTTTTGCGCCCCTTCTCCCTGTTTTTGTTCCTCGCTTACTGGAATACATAGTCCTAAGCACAAAGCAGAGGTACGGTCACCATGCATCTATTGCTGAGCTCAGTCTTAGCCGTGGTTAATATGCCGCTATCAATGCTACAGCAGATCTTGAGTAGATGGGTCTTGAGTATGCCTGTACCTACACTCAGTGCTTACATGCCCCTGGATCAGTGTCTGTGTCCCTCCATCAGCCACCATCTGCATACACAGTCTGAGCTTTTGAATAAGAAGCTGTCCGCGCCTGTGCCGTGAGGACACGTGCACGCCGGCGGCGCCGAGTCCCGCCCCCCCCAGTGATGTTCTCTCTATTCAAAGCTTATAAAAAGGAGGGAAGCGCTTGCACGTGATCCACAACGGGAGACTTGCGAGGGGAGGGGAAGCAGAAGGGTGCCCAACTTTGACAGGCAGAGTCCCTAAACTAGCCCCCCCTATCAAGAGGCTGACAGTACAGGAGAGAGAAAGGCAGGAACTCCTCCACAAGCGCTGCTGACACATTCCAAATAGGCAAGCATGGGATGTTAACACCAGGTATGTTTACTTACACCCTCTAGTGGTAGAAAACAGGCAAGACATCATCTACTCAAAAAGAAGTCCATAGGAAAAAACCCAGGATCTTCTTAACTTACCCTTCCCGCCGCATGGTACTGCTGGAATATCACAGCGACCCAATCTTCACCCATCACGGCAGGTTGGTGTCATGCCAGACCTTCAAGAATGGGGTACCCTCTGTACTTGGGGGTCCACTGCTTTGGACCTGTATAGCGCCCTGCCAGAGCAAACCTGTGGTATAGCAATGTGACCAAGGCGCTGGATCCCAGGGCCCAGCTCTCTTGAGAGAAGCGTTACAGGCAAAACCTTGTTCTTCCGTACCGAGGCTCGGGTACTGTCCACTTTAGCTTTTGTTTTTGGCTCTTTGGATGGATAGCGTAGCTCCCTGACCCTGTCCAGGCCATCTATGGGGCACCTTTTAGCACATTAACCGTGACCAACACCTTTAGACACTGGCAAAAAAAAAAAACTGAGGTACTCCCAGTATGGGAGGGGTTATATAGGGTGGGGGACTTCCTGTTTTGATCTTGCCAGTGTCCATCACCTTAAGGTGGGCGTATAACCCATATAGTAATTACGATAGTGCTCTGTGTCCCGTGATGTACGATAAAGAAATACGTTTTAGTAGACTAAAATGATTTAGAGTAATGTAGACGAAAATGGAGATTTAGTCAACTAAACACGACTAAAACAATTACAGAAGACTAAAATGGGACAAAAACTAAAATGCCACTTTAGTCCTAAGACCAAATAGAAATTTTCTGCCAAAATTAACACTGGTTGCCAGGGACAAATTAGAAGACAGAACATAATGCCTCAAATCTGTATCCAAAAACACGCATTGGAGAAATGGCATGACCTCCACTTCGTTAACATGGAGGCAACACAGAGGTCAAATTATGAACAACCAAAAGGAGCCAAAATACAGTAGTACAGAAGGTTGGGAGTTAAGCCATATAAAGTATGGAAACAGATTGGTCTCAGTTATAGCGAAAGTCTCAATTTAGCCTTTATGGAATACGACTAACAGTCTGTCAAGCAAAAGATCTGTCAAACTTGGGCTAATCACCAGGAAAAGTTTCAGTTACCCAATCATTACTTTTTTCGCTTCCTGCAAGTTATGTCTCATACACACGACCGAGTTTCTCGTCAAAAAACGACAAGAAAACTGCCGAGGGAGCTTTCTTGCCTGAGAAAACCGTTTGTGTGTATGGTTTTTCGTTGAGAAAACTGCCGGGAATCTCGACGAGAAAAATAGAGAACCTGCTCTCTATTTTCTCGTCAGGATTCTCGATTTTCTCGTCTGCCTGTTTTGCAACGAGAAAACCGTTCGTGTGTATGCTTTTCCGAGTCTAACAAAATCGCGCATGCTCAGAATCAAGTATGAGACGGGAGCATCGTTTAAATGTTGCGCATTTAAATCTTCTTTAGAATGGTACAATAATGAAAAATAATGAACTTGTTTTGCTGCTGATATTCACACAGAGTTCTGACTAGGGCCGAAACTAATCGATTAATTTCATAATCGATTAATCAATTACTATTTTCATAATCGATTAATCGGCCAGTAACATAATGGGGTTAAAAAAACAAAAATGAGCCCTTTACAGTACAAAAAGAGCAAATTGCTACTGTAAATATTACTTTCTCTGTCCCACAGTAAAAAAATTAACCCCTTACAGCGATTATTTGCTCTTTTTGTACTAATTTTATTTTTTTTAACACCATTATGTTACTAAACATCTCAGGCCTGGGTCACACCTGTGTGTTTTTTTTGGTGCTTTTTGCAGAAACACACTACAGTTCATTTACATGGTTTCTATGGGACACGTTCACATCCATGATTTTTTCAGCTGCTGCGTATTTGGAAAGGGCAAGTACTTTTTTTAACGCAAAACGGTGCTATTTTGTTTTTTTGGTTCAATATACTTCAATAGAGAAGCTGCAGAAAAGCATGTAATAATGTGTTTTTGGGGCAATTTGTGTTTTTTAGTCTGCCCAACAACAAATAAAAAAAAAGTAAAAATGCAGCAAAATTACCTTTTTTTTTTTTTTTTTTTTTTTTTACGGTTAACCGATTAATCGAAACAATAATCGGCCAACTAATCTATTATGAAAATAATCGTTAGTCAGAACTAGGGCTGCAACTATTTTAAACATTTTTCATGCTGATCTCATGAATATTTATTTAGCTGTATTATATAGAGCAAGATCTCCTTAATATTTATATTTTTAACATTTTGAATACAGATCTTCATTTTAAAAGATTCTTTATTTTATAGTCATCTCCATGATATTTTTTATTTTTGTTGTGTCAAGTTTACCCCTTATTTTTTTCGACCTTCAAGGAGATTGTTTTGTGTTAGCTGTCCCTTTTATTTTATTTGTTAAAATGTATCTGCCTACTCCAAAGCTAAATTTATAATTATTATAAAAAAAACACAAAGTATTAACTGTAAAAAAAATTATTCTAGTATATAACAAAATAAATAGAAGGCAGCGCTGGAGAACCTGCCGCCATTTGTGCATCCATGGGACCCCAGAGCAAACATCAACCCTGTGTGGACAATAAAATTGGGAGCTTGACAAGCACATCAGTTGTGAGCACAATCTGATGCTGGACTCCCAGAGGTCAGGAACAGCAGCAGGTGATATATATATGTCCAAAGTCTGTGGTACTACAACAGGCTGCCTTCTGTCAAACCACATTGAAGCAAGGCCATCACTTCCTGGTCTTCTTGGCAGCCTTTCTTTTGCGTGTGGCTGGAGGCTGTGCCACTGGAGGTGTACTTGGAGGAGGAGGAGGAGGAGGAGGAGGAGGAGGAGGAGGAGGAGGAGGAGGTGTACTTGGAGGAGGAGGAGGTGTACTAGGAGGAGGAGGAGGAGGAGGAGGTGGTTGTGAAAGCTGGGCGACCTCACATATGGCCGTATTGGGGGTAATTCTCCCCATCACCCCCTTGTTCAGTAAGGTGATCAGCAGGGGCACGCATAGGAGGCGTTGTTCTATGCTCATCACATTGAATTTGGCCCCAACTAGGCCGGCAATGGCCTCTTCAGTGGACGTTTGCTACTGGAGGGTGGCATGTGCCTCTCTAATCAGGGCCATTGCTGCCTCACTTGTGCTCCTGTCCCTCCTGGTTCTTTTTGGAAGGCGGATGGGAGGCACCTGAGATCTGGTCCTGCTACTTGGCCCGGCCACCTCCTGTGTGCCACTGGGCCCTGCCACCTCCTGTGTGCCACTGGGCCCTGTCACCTCCTGGCTCAAAGTGGGCCCTGCCACCTCCTCCTGCCTGACACTTTCCAGACCCTCTCCTCCTGGCTGATGTCATCCTGTGTATGAAAAAGGGACAGTTTTAGTTTTTGGTTCATCATTTACACACAATTTTTAGCTCATGACTGTTGCAAATTGAATGTAAATCAATAGAAAAGACTATTATTATGACCCCATCATTTTTCATTCTTCTCCCCCAATTTTTGGCCCACTACTGTCTATTGATATTTAGATCAATTTTTGGTCACAATTTTTTGGGGTATTTACAGATCTTTTTTTTCCCTGCATTAATTTTCTCACACTACATTTTTAGAAAATACTATACCTGGCTCCAGATGTCCAAATCAGGTTCTTCCAGGATGGCTGCCTCCTCTTGCTCCAGAGAAGGCTCAGGTTGGCTGCAGGGAAGTCTGGGGGGGGGGGGGAAGACTGGACAGTGATGGCCTTGGCTCAATGTGGTCATCCAGAAAGGACATCCTGCTGTAGTACCACAAAATCGGGACATATACATCTTTTGCTGCTGCTCCTGACCACTGAGAAGCCAGGACCCTAAAGCGCTCAGTCCTGTATGTGCCTCTCAAGCTCCCAATTTTACTGTCCACCTGTTGTGTGGTTGCTGTGGGTATCTTGGTCTGCACAAATGGGAGCAGCCTCTCCAGCGCCGCTTTCCTCACTCCTTTTTTTCCGGTGAATGGGGTTTTTGGTCTCCCACAGAGCGGGCAGCTCCCTTACCCGGTCAATAAATTCCCCCAGAAATTCTGATTCCCCATATATATCCTCAAACAATCTCTAGGCAGTACAGGCCACCGATTTCACAAAGCATAAAAATCACGTACCTTCGTTCTCACGTCCGTCACTTTTCCTCCTCTCTCCGCACACAGAACGTAGTAACGTCACGTGTGTTTGCTTTATATACACTACGCATGCGTGAAACTCTGCACACGTCGCCCGCCCATGACGTTCACATTATCAACTTTTCCCCGCGCAGACAGATATGGTGGAGTCACAGCAGGTGTCTGCTAATTCATCAAATAACGATGAGACCAGCCCGGACCGTGAAACGTCACGATCAAGGAGGAGATTCAAGGCATCTAATATGTCTTACGCAGAGATGGCGGACATATTGCTAAAGTCGGATTATGATGCAATGCATGGGCCGTATACCCACCCTAATCTAAGGAAGTCCAAAATAATGAAGAAAGTAGTGAAAAGTCTGAAGAATTTCGGGGTGAAACGATCAAAGGAGCAGCTTAGAAAGAGGTGGTCTGACCTCAAACTGAGGGAGCCGGAGCATTAAGAGAATGCTAGAAAAAAGTAAGTACTTTTCCTGGGTTCCTATTGTATTTCCGAGCTTGCATGTTGCTCCATGTTGTTGCATTTTACTATTGTACCTTAGAAAATGTCATTGCTCAAAATTTGGTGGGCCCAGTAATCGTTCGTTACAGACACATCGTTCGCCCACTATATACGATGTTTTGCGAAGATACAGGGTTCCAATAATTTCGAGAGATGCCTGTTTTTATTCCATAAAATGTTATTACAGTGTTGGCTAGATGATGTGTTTGGAAAGAGAATGAAATGCAAACTTTAATCAGTGTAAAGGAGAGGACACTCAGCAGCTGTTCCCACATCTGGACTCTGGAGCACTATAGTGTGGGCCACCAGAAATACCTTTTTAGGGTGCACCACACAGGTGCATCAGTGTATTTTTGGGGTGCCTCCATGTGTAAAAATTGTCATTAAAAAAAAAGGTGAATAGTCAAGATTTGTATATTTTGAAATAATGTCTTCAGCTTGTAACTCGGCCCAAACAGACACTTGTACCCCACTTCCAAGTAATGTAGCATTTTTTAGCTAAAATATCTGTGTGCCAAGTATACCTTTTGTTTCATTCTCATATAGGAGAGAAGACTGGGAGGACACCACTCCAGGGAGCACAGGAAGCCCACACCTTCTAAAGAACCCCCAACCTCACCAACCTGAGGATGTTGAAGAAGTGGAGGAAGGAGAAGTGGATGACGTAGTGGAAATTGTCACCACAACAGGTCAGTATCTGTCACCACAGCTTCGGGTAAGAGATGTAGGCCTGCAGAGTTAGAATTCCTTTTGTATTTTTTTTTATAGGGGATGAAAATGTTGTTGTGAAAGAAAGTCTGCATTTCTCTGGTGAGAGTGCCCTACGAATCATCCAGCAAGTGATGGAGTGTAGTACAGAACTTGACAGAATTAAGCAAAGAATGAATGTTATGGAGCAAACCTTTAAGGACATCATAGATGTTTTGGGGCGAATTGAACAAGGCACAAAACACCCCCTTTTTATATTGTTATTCCCCAAATTTTTCACTTTTAGACAATCAAGCCAAAATTTGAAGATGCACACAGTGTGTCAACATGTGCCATCTGCCATCAGGGGATATCCATGAACGGGTTTTGTGGGTGCAACCCCTTCCTCGCATCTCAAGTAGGTGAAAGGAAGAAGTGGTTGCACCCCCAAAACACGTCCATTGATCACCCATGATGGCAGATAGCACATGTTGACAATAGAGATCAGGAGGGAAAAAAACCTTTTTAAAAACACTCTAAATTGTGTGCATCTTCAAATTTTGGCTTGGTCAGGGGGGTGCCAACACCCCATATTATGACGGGCAGATAGACATTTTTCGTTAAATAGAATGTCCGATATTGCCAAGAGGTATACAAGGTTGTAGTTTGTTGGATGGTAATGATGGTTTTGTATTTTCGTACACCAAAAAAAAAGCCTGTTTCTGGCCAAACCAAAAAAATAAATAAAAAAAAACTGTTATATTTATCATGTGTGTGAATGTGCACCGAGTAAAGTGTAGCTTCTTTATCAAATACGCACGCTAACCTTATTTGTGTATATTTTTGGTGTTACTAGTGAAATGGTTGGTATTTACTAAAGGAAAATACACTTTGCAATACAAATGTACTATGACAAACTAGGAGACAGGAAAAAAAAAACATCAGCAATAAATAAAAAAATCAGATTAAACCAGATAATTATTTTGTTCTTTCTCCCAAATTTTTTTAGACAAGGCATGGCATAGGAATTGCCCCCCTACCCGTGAAATATTCTACATATTTCTGGCGAACCTCACGGGCATTTTGGGGGGGGGGGGGGGGAGCCAGGACGGACAGATTCTAGGCCCGGCAGGGTATTGCCAGTTAAAAGTCCTGCCTCAGGCCCAATTGAGGCCATATAATTTGTTGATTTCCTTCGAAGAAAATTGTGTAGCACACAGCAACAGAATACTACGTAGTTCAGTTTGTACTCCGCCAAGTTAATTGGTGTCATGAAAAGGCAGAACCGGCTGGCCATTATCCCAAAGGCATTCTCCACGATTCTTGGGGCCCTGGCCAGCCGGTAGTTGAACACCCTCTTCTCCGGGGTCAGGGTCCTTCGGGGAAATGGCCTCATGAGATGCGGTCCCAGTCCAAAGGCGTCATCAGCCAAAAACACAAAGGGGAGTCATTCAACATTCCCTGCAATCCCGTGGCAATGCAAGGTCGTCACTCTGGAGACGGAGGGCAAACGCCGTCTGGCTGAAGGATCCCCCATCGGACATCCAGCCATTCTTCCCCACATCCACATAGAGGAATTCATACTGTGCTGACACCACCACCATCAGCACAATACTATGAAACCCCTTATAATTGTAGAAGAAGGACCCAGAACGGTGTGGCGGCACGATGTGGACTTGCTTCCCGTCAATGGCTCCACCGCAGTTGGGGAAGTTCCACCACGTGGAAAACTCAGATGCCACAGTCTGCCATTCTTGTGGCGTGGAAGGAAGCTGTGGAGTCAAACAAGATAAACAAATCTTAGTACTTTTGCACGTAACATTGCAAGCAGATTATACTAAAATACATTCTTGACCAACATCATTATAAGTTTCCGTTTAATGTGTTTTTGAAGACTAAAATAGAATGCTCATGTATCATATTCATCACCCCCTCTGATGGTCCATTGAAAAAAATATTTGGGGGGGCTAGATGAGTTTGGGAATGCACAAAAAAAATGGGATTTTTGTACTCACCGTAAAATCCATTTCTCTGACATCCATGGACCGACACGGCGTCTCTTACACTTTACACGTGGGAATATGTCCCTGCTTGCAGGAGAAGACCTAGGCAGAATGTTAAAACATTCCAGAACAAACCAGAGCTGAACAGCCCCGCCCAGGGGGGCGGTCCCTCCGGACATTACCCTCACACCTGCAGCTAGCAGGCCTCAGTTCGTAACAAAGCAGCACAAACTAAAAGGAAGGGTGGGTGCCGTGTCGGTCCATGGATGTCAGAGAAATGGATTTTACGGTGAGTACAAAAATCCCATTTTCTCTTATCATCCATGGACCGACACGGCGTCTTACACTTTACACGTGGGATGTCCCAAAGCAGTGTCAAGAGGGATGGGAGCAGTATAAATGGAAAAACCAAAAAACTTCACTCCAAAACAAGGCAGAGCTCCCCAACGGAGGAGTTGCCACTTTAAACAGCGGCCTGCAACACCTTGCGGCCGAAGGAAGCATCCGGAGATGCAGCCTCATCAACCCTATAAAACATAGAACCGGTATGAACAGACGACCAGGTCGCCGCCTTGCACACTTGTGCAACCGACGCTTGATGTCGGAAAACCCAGGAAGCACCAATTGCCCTGGTGGAATGCGCCGTAACCGGGAAGGAAGGCGCCCGCCCCATGAGAGTATAGGCTTGAAAGCCGGTTTGTCCGATCCACCTAGAAAAAGGTGGCAGACGAAGCCGCTTGACCCTGTATCTGACCAGAGACAGTCAAACAGAGAGTAGACTTCCGAATAGAAGCAGCAGACAGGCACACCTGCAAGACACGTACCACATTCAAAGTGTGCCGCGCGCACTCTGGGATGCGACGGGCGAGGACACTAGGACGGGAGGACGAATGTCCTCATTTTAGGTGAAAGGTGAAGATCACCCTTGACAAAAGAGAAAGTCGCGGATGCAACACCACTTTATCCTTATGGATGACTAAATATGGCAACTTGCAGTACAAGGTCGCCAATTCAGATACTCGTCTAACAGAAGTGATTGCCACTAAAAAGAGCCACCCACTGAGACAAAGCGAAGAGGGGAATATCCCTGATATTCTCAAAAGGAGGTTCCTGGAGAACCGAGAGTACCAATTCCGATCCCACGGGGGGAAAGGAGACACGACAGGAGGGAGCCCATGGCGAACCCCCTGTACAAGGGTGCCAACCAAGGAATGACCCGCTAGTGGTCACCGAAAGAAGACGGCCAAGGCCGAAACTGACCCTAAATGATACTCAAAGCGAGCCTTTGGGCCACGCCATGCTGTAGGAAACGCAGGATTCTAAGGACGGAATACGTCCGAGGATGTCAGTCCAGCTCTTCGCACATGGCGATGTAAGCTATTCCAGGTACAGAGATAGTTCTGGAGGAAGACTTCCGTGTCCTTCATATGGACGAAATGACCGAGTCCGAGAGCCTCGGTCTCTCAACACCTGGCTTATAACAGCCATGCCGTTAAGGCCCGAGACTGTAAAGGCAGGATGAAATATATGACTGAGACAGAAAGTCCTCCCTATTGGCAACCATCAGGGAACGGCCTCGACGAGACTTACCAGATCGGCGTACCAGTGAAGCCGAGGTCGATCCGGAGCAATGAGGATCACCGGAATTCCCTCGGTCGCCACCCTGCGCAGCAGGCGGAGGAAGCAACTGCAGCGGAGGATAAACGTGTATCAGGTGATCATGACCCCATGGGCCACTGACGCCTCTGATGCATCCGCCCAAGGATACCTGGATCTGGCCACAAATCGACAACTTACAATTAAGTCGAGAAGCCATCGGGTCCACCTCCGGCGTGCCCCACCGTTTGTGTGGCAAAGGAGTTGAAATACCTCCGGGTGCAAGGACCACTCTCCCCGGTCCAACGTCTGGCAACTCAATAGTCCGCCAGTTCTATGCCCGGAATGTAAACGGCTGACAGAGCCGGCACGCTTCCTTTAGCCCACTTCAGGGTACGGGGGACCTCGGAAGCCTCAGCTGAGCTTCGAGGTGGTCGACATACGCCACCACCGTGACTTGTCCGACAGGATCCCAATGGAACAATCCTGCAATCTCTCAGACCACGAGGAGAGGCACAGTCTGATGGCCCGTAATTCCAGAACATTAAATCGGCAAACGGGCTTCGTCCGGAGTCCAAGCCCTTGGGCCAACAGGACTCCCCAGATTACACCCCAGCCCTTCAGGCTGGCGTCTGTAGTGAACACCGTCCATTGGACGGGGAGGAACGACTTCCCGGACCGAAGAGCCGGGGACCCAAACTCCATGTCAGGGACGCCCTGACCAGGTGGCTCACCTGGATCGGAAAATCCAAAGACAACGGGGATTTGTCCCAAGGGAACAAGATCTCCTTCTGCAATGCCCTGGTGTGTGATTGGGCATACGGAATGGCCTCGAAAGAGGTCACCATGAGTCCCAGGATTCCCATGCAAAAACGAATTGACGACCATTTTTTGGGATGTCAGCATCCGTACTGCAGACTGAAGTGTCAGTAGCTTCCCCGGAGGTAGGAATACCTTTTGCCTCCAAGGAGTCCAGAATCAGACCGAGATACTCCAAATCTCGAGTCGGGACCCGGACTGACTCCTGAATGTTTAGGAGCCACCCGAAGTCCCTGAGGGTCTGACTGACGATAGTCACACTGTCTTCTAATACTGAGCCATTTCCTGCTCTGAGAAGAAGATCGTCCAGATAGCCCACGACAGCAATGCCTTGCTGTCTCAGCAAGCTAGAACCGGCACAAGCACCTTAGTGAACACCCTCGGCGCCAGGGCTAGGCCGAAAGGAAGAGCCACAAATTGATAGTGGACTTCGTCGATCGCAAGCGCAGATCGGAACATACAAGTAGGCGTCCTTGAATTCCAAGTTCGCCAGAAAATCCCCTTGACGGAGTGCACTGACCACCGTGCGAATGGATTCCATGCGGAACTTTTGCACCTTCACGAAGGCATTCAGGACCTGGAGGTCCAAGATAGGCCAGTAGAATCCCTGAAACCTCTCCTGTGACGGAACCGGCACAATCACTCCGGACCTCAAACCTGAATAGGCCCCATAGGGCCACCCGACGGGCAGGAAGGAGAGGAAGATTCGAGGGAAGAATCTGTCTGGTATTAGGAACGGAACCTATCCTGTAACCTGAGGGGATCACCTCGCACACCCACCAGTAGGAGATCCGGGAGGTCCATTGATCCGTGGACCTGCAAAGTCGTCCCCCCTACCCCAGAGTTGGGAGGGGGCAAGACTTCACGCGGAGGCGGGCTAGGGAGCCGGCTTGTTCGGCATACGCACCCAGGGGCGCTCGTGTCCACCAGCCGTACCTCTGTCAGTCTGGGGGGCCTCCCCGTTGACTGACGAAAATATCCCCTTTTTTCTGGAAAGGAAGGACCCTGCTTATAGCGGCCTCCTTGCCAGCCTGAGGAAGAACAGTGCTTTTACCTCCCATGACATCCTTGATGATGTCATCCAGCGCAGCACCGAAAAAACCTACCACCTTTTAATGGTAAACCCTTCCGAGGCTTTTTAGAAGCTAGGTCAGCAGACCAGCATTTCAACCAGATCAGACCACGCAATACCCCGAGTTATAAGGGGCCGCGTCAAACGTGGTGTCGCCACATAAACCAGGCCCTGCACCATTTGTGGGCCAGAGCAATAGCGTCTGGAGGAAGAACATGCTCCTGTACAGTTGCCCATCCCGCAAGTGTTGGAGACACAAGGGTCGCCGCTACCACAAGCCGTAGGGCGGACCCCAACAAGGCAAACATGGCTCTACTCACCACTTCTGACCTCCTGTGAGTGGGGTCCTTAAATGCAGGAGTCCCCTCCACCGGGAGAATGGTGGCCTTGTTCAACCGGGCGACTGGAGGGTCGACCACTGGGGGAGAAGCCCACGTTTTAAGTAGGGCATCCTCAAAAGGGGTATCTGATAGACAAACGCCGCGGGACCATAAAAGACTTCTGCGGCTTTTTCCCCAGACCTTGTCAGTGAGCTGGTCAAAGAAAGGTACATATTGAAAAAAACACTTTTTAGAAGGCCCGGCCCCAAGGAACCAGAGGAGACCGTCCGCCTGAGGTTCTGCATCCGCAGCATTTAGCTTGCGAGTGTCCCTCACTGCATCAATGAGTTCACAAAACAAGCACCCTGTCATTTACTGACACAGAACTGGAGTTTTCCTTGCAAGGAATGTCCTGTTCAAAACCATCAAATATATATTCAGAGCTAGGGTCCTGAGCGGTAGTGGCTAGGCCCATATCTGAATCAGCGCATTACCCCCCCTTTTTTTTTTTTGTGAAAAAAAGGTGGGGATAGGGGCTTTTTTTTGCTCCCTTGCGCTCACACACTGCTTTCTCCTGGTCAGATTAATGATTCCAGGAATGCCGACAACTGGTCCCTAAGGACCGCAGGTGCAGAAGCACTGTCAGTTGTCTCTAACAATGTGAAGAAAACAGGTGAACCAGACTCCAATATTGCCACCCTCTGAGACCTTATTCACCATTATAGTGAATAATACAGCCCACCCACAGGCCGTGCTGGGGCTGAGGAGGGGATACCTGGAGTACTCACCACCCCTAGGGACCGCTGTATGAGCCGCGCTGTAGCGCTGTATGAGTCGTGCTGTAGCGCTGTATGAGTCGCGCTGGTGCAGCCTGAGGTGAAGAATCTGTGGGGATGTGTGTATTCCGCACCGTACAGCAGTGCTGCTAGAGGCCGAAAACGAAAGTGCAAGTGCCGCGGCTACAAGAAAATGGCCGCCGGGCACCAGTTTAACTATGCATTAAGCCTCAGCCAAAATGGCCGCCAATGGCGCATTTTTTAAAAATAAAACACCGCGCCAATGGCGCACAGAAAACACCACAGCCAGTTCCCCAGAACACTTCCCAATAAAAATAACAGTCATGAAGCGGCCCCCCCAAGGCAGAGTGACCCCCCAAGTATCCCCACACAGCACAACAGGGTGCAGAGAGCAGCATACAGGGGGGAGACAGGGAGAACCCCCCACACACAGAAACACAGCCAGCATGTACTCACCTTGCAGCAGGAGAGACTACTTACCCGTCCCGCAAGCACCTTGGAGAACACCCCCAGTGCCAATAGAGGGACTCACTGGCTTGTTTCAGACAGGCCTATCACAGAGTCGTACTGCGTAGCTGTCGGCCCGGTCCACCGCGAAAGATACAGTAGGTACTGTTCGATCTTGAGAGGACCGCGGGAGCATAAAAGCAACCCGGCCACCCCTGGAGCCATGGGGTATGTCGTGAACTGAGTCTCACGCACACAAGGCGAGGATCAGCACGCTCGATGGTCGGACAGGGAAGACTACGAGGATACTAGTGTACCCAACCTGTTGCCCAGCCGACAGTTGATTGAAGGTCTCAAAAATAAAATAAAATTCCCAAAAGGAATAAAAATTAAAAGTAAAATCTTCCAGGAGACTGGCTCCTGAGAGAGCCACGTCTTCTCCTTCTGCTAGGCAGAAAAAAAACTGAGGCCTGCTAGCTGCAGGTGTGAGGGTAATGTCCGGAGGGACCGACCGGTTTGTTCTGGAATGTTTTAACATTTAACATTCTGCCTAGGTCTTCTCCTGCAAGCAGGGACATATACCCACGTGTAAAGTGTAAGAGACGCCGTGTCGGTCCATGGATGATAAGAGAAATAAGGACAATTAACATTTATAAACATTTTAGGGGGTGATTAGGGGGGGGGGAGGGTAAAGCACTACAATGGAGCTGACAAAATACATTGGGAAGTGACTCGGCTAGGTGGGTTTGGGCCCAGAATAGCATTGCAGTGGCGGTGCGTCCATAGTGGGCGCAGGAGCGCTGCCCCCTCTCTCTCCTGCGCCCGTCACTCAGAATACATAGGTTCATGCCTTGCATGAACCTATGTATTGTCGATGCCGCCCACTATTCAGGTGGCTGGCCCCCAGTTGAGCGCCGGCCCTCTGAATAACAGCGGCTGGTTGGTTTTTGGAAGTGCCCATCAGAGCCAGTGGCTATGATAGGCTTCCCGATTACAGCCTGAGGGCTGCAATTTGCTTCCAAAAAGTTAACCAGGGAACGCAGGGGGGGTGCGTTCCTTGGTTAAACACTGACAAGCTCCTCAGCCAATCAGGTTCACCGGGTCTGGTTACCGGTAACCTGATTTGGCTGATGCAACATCGAGGGCGGGAGAAGACATTGAGGAGAGAAGGACGACGCAGACCACAGGAAGGTAAGTGCAGGGCTGGGGGGGGGGGGGGGACTGCCTGTATTTGTGGACAAACTGGCTGCATTTGAGGGGACAACTGGTGGCGTTTGATCGGCACAGTGGCTGCGTTTAATGGGCACAGTGGCGGCAATAGATGTTTATTTTAACATTTGTCTGTCCGCCCCCCCCCCCCAAACATTTTGAGCACCAGCCGCCACTGCTGGAGAGGTTATTGAAGGGAAATATGCATGGAGAAAAAAGGGGCATTTAAAAGCTTACAGCATGCATGAGGACAAAGGGGACATTCTCAGCATATTACAATCATGTTAATTAGGGAAGGATGAAAGAAATACAATACATTAGCATACATGAAATACATAGAATGTGATGTTAAAGGAGAAAACTTACCCCAATATAGTCCTCCTGCAGGACTTGGATAATGGCAGAACAGGTCTCTGGGATTATGACACCCAGAGCCTGGGGGGGAGATGCCCGTCGTGAACTTCAGGTCCTGCAGACTTCTCCCTGTCGCCAGGTAGCATAACGTGGCGATGAGCCTCTGCTCAGCACTGATGGCTTCCCGCATAACGGTGTCCTGCCTGGTAATATAGAGGGACACCAAAGCCAACAGATGCTGAAAAACGGGGTCAGACATCCGCAGAAAATTCCTGTAGTCCTCAGGATTATTCTCCACGATCTCCCGCAGCAGAGGCATATGACAAAATTGGTCCCGCTGGAGCAATCATCCATGAACTCCTCCTCACCCTGTTCATGGACTCGTCTTGGTCCAAGACAAGCAGACCAACACCAAGCGCACGCACAGCACGAACTCTGACGAGAACGTACCCGCGACATGGCTAGAAGACGGTCGTCTGGTCAGAACGTACTAGACAGAACGCACTTAACAGTAAGGCCTATGAAGAACGACCTGAAAATCAGAAACGAGCGGGCAAGTACGCACTGTAAAACAGATACGACTTGCCTACACGCCCTGAAAGACAAGATACGAACCCACAAGCACAAACTGAACCGCAGAAAACGAACTGAAAGCACGAAGACTGAAAAGCACGAATCGTCTCTTCCCAAACTTTACTTCACACGCGGTAACACGAGATCAGCAAAAGCAGCCCAAGGGGTGGCGCCATTGAAATCGAACTTCCCCTTTATACTGCCGTTGTACGTGCTGTACGTGACCGCGCAGAACAACGACGAGATTTGGAATGGACAGTGTGTATGCAAGGAAAGCTTGACAAGAAGCTCGTCAAGAAGCTCGTCAAGCTTGACAAGAATCTGGTCGAGTAAAAAAAAAATTTTTACAACAGAAACTCGGTCGTGTGTACGAGGCTTGAGACATGCTTTCCTCAAATTGGTTCACAACCGTTAATACTCCAGTTCAATTTAGAATCTCTAAATCACACTCTGTCCGTGTGAGGCGAGAAGAGACAATTCACGGCTCTTCCGTATATACATGTGACCGGCTGTGATTGGACACAGACGATCACATGGTTAAAGAGCCACAGGTGCGCCACAGCGGCTGTTCCAGGGCGCCGTCATAGGACGTCCACCCAGAATGAGAGCGGCATCGTCCCTCCATCGGACGGTGGGTGGGCGGCAAGTGGTTATGTTTATTCACAGAATTTATTTAACTCCACAGAAATTGAATAAAATTTACCCAGGTACTCCTGATGTTGGAAGTGCGGTGGCAATGAGACTAACTTCTGCCATAGGGTATGGTCACATTCCAAACTACAATTGTTCTGGATTTATATCCTCCCTGGTGATGACTCAGATTCCCCTGACTGTTTCAGTCTGTCTTTTGGGCTTGGTGAGCACCTTGGCACATCGCCGAGCAACAAGGACTCTCATTGGGTTGTTCTATGGCCAGAAGGCGATCATTTTAAAATGGAAACTGCTAGAAATACCCTCCTTAAATTTCTGGAAGGCATTAATCAATACAGCCGTCCCTCTATACAAATTCACATACCTTTCCCGTTGACGTTCGATCAAATTTGAATAATTATGGTTGCTCTGGCTAGAATCAACCGACACTAATATGTTTTTAACACTGTCCTAGTTGGGTAGTTATGCGCCAACCCTGGTCTGCTACATTAAATTGTGGGTTCCTCCCCCCCCATTTTATTTATAGGGAACAGATAGATTAAGTCTCCCTAGTCTCTTAGCTACAGGTTATTATATTGATGCTTCTATTAATGCTAATAGAGAAAAAAGGGGCAAATGGATAAATATGGTTGGGGGAAAATAATAAAAATAGAATTCTCCTTCTCTTCTTCTGTCTGTTATAAGTTTGGCCTTGGCCAGGATGCTACCTGGTTAAGGGAAATATAAAAAGGAAAAATGGTGTGATCTTCAAGGGAACTGTGTTTGAAGACTATATATTAATTTCTGATAACATAGTAGCACTTCTTGTTGATCATGAAGTGGGCAAGGTTTAGGTTAAATAATATGCCATGGATGCAAGATGTTTTTTCTTGTGGAATTTTTGCACCGTTTCTTCAAAAATAAAGAATTTATAAAAATAAAATTGTAGGTCCCTATTATTCTAAATATGATATAGGCTCCTAGGTCTTGTACTCCTATATTTCGCTTATATAAACACGGTCTAAGTCTATTCTCTTAGTGCACACATAGAAATCCATATATGCTTTACATGTTATTCAAATTGCAAGATGAGCAGTGTGACTAATTTCTTAGAACCAAGGTTTGTATTTTACTCGTAAAACCCTTTCAAAAAGGTTAAAGCGGAGTTCCAGGCTATTTTTAGTTTATTAAAAGTCCGCAGCTACAAAAAGTATAGCTGCTGACTATAAACAGCCACTCACCTGTCCCACGTTCCAGCAATGCGGCCGCACGGAGGCCCACTCCTCTCCCCTTCCTCTCCTCCATTGGAACTGTGGGCACCTGGCCGTGACAGCTTGTGGCTCTCAGAGTGGATAGGATATCTTCTGGGGCCTGTCACATGTCCCAGGAGATCGCCTAGAGGGAGGGGCCGCCTAGGGGAGAAGAGTCGCCGCCTAGGCGGCCCTCTAGGCGGAAGGAGGACAAAAAGTCCCCTTCAAAACAAAGAACCCCATCCCCCAAAAACAAATTACATGTCAAAGGGGGCATGCAAGGGGGCGAGGAGTACGTAAAGCGGAAGTTCCACTTTTGGGTGGAACTCCGCTTTAAGAAGTTGTTTTACTTTACTTTTTTGTATTACTCTATTTTCTACTTTTGAAAAATCCCCAAAAAAGGAGGATTTTTTCCCCCTGCAGTAGCAAATTGGATCATGCTTTGCTGGTGGTTTTTCGCCTTCCTCTGGATCAACTGTGGGTATGGGATTGTATTTTATTTTTTTAGTGGTTAAACTAGATTTAGAATAGACTTTTTTTCAACTGACTAACTATATAACAACTATGCGTGGGGTACTTGGTTCTATTTTTCAAAGCCTGGACTGTGCAATATACCCCCCCTCTCTCTCTCTCTGCTGATGTCATTATCTTAACAAATTGCTTTTTTTTCACACCCACTAATCAACCAATTTAACATTCAAGGCAGGTTTGATTAACTGATGAACATAAGGATCTTCTCAAATAAATTTAATGAATGATGTATTGATAAATACAAAAAGCACCATTAAAGCGGAGTTCCACCCATTTAAAAGTCAGCAGCTACAAAAAGTGTAGCTGCTGACTTTTAATAAACAAACAGACACTCGCCTGTTCCACGGTCCAGCGATGCAGGCGCACGAAGCCTCGCTCCTCTCCGTGGAGCCATCATTGTAACTATGGGCGCCCGGCTGTGGCCTCACATCCGGGCACACACTGCGCGTTGTGAATGGCTGGGAAATATTCTGGGACCTGTGACGTGTCCCAGAAGATTGCAGGGAGGGAGAGGTGAACTTCCTACCGGCGCTAGGGAAGTAAGTGGGAGCTGGGTGCCTGTCAAAACTGGGCACCCCCCCCCCAAAAAAATGACATGCCAAAATGTGGCATGTCGGGGTCACCAATACTTAAAGCGGAAGTTCAATTTTTGGGTGGAACTCGGCTTTAAAAGAGAAGTATGGATAAAGCTTTTTTGGTTGTACATCCAACTGCAAAAAAGTTGGGGCGGTGTGTAAAAAACTACACAGCAGAATGCAATGCACTGCAAATCTCAAACCCATATTTTAAATCACAATAAAAAAAAATAGAAAAACATCATCAAATGTTTAAACTGAGGAAATGTATCATTTTAAAAAATAAGGTAGTTTTAAAATGGACGGCAGCAACACGTCTCAAAAAAAGTTGCGACAGGGAAATAAAATGCTGAAAAAAAAAAAAAAGGGGGGTACCAACCAGGTAGAGCTGGAAGAACATTTTGCACATAATTAGGTTAATTAGCAACAGGTCAGCAACCTGATTGGGTCAGCAATCAACATTATTGGGTATAAAAAAGGGCATCTAAGAGAGCCAGAGTGTCTCAGTAAAGATGGGCAGAGGTTCATGAATCTGAGAAAAGCTACGACTAAGAATTGTCATTTTCAGAATAACGTTAAACGTAAAATTTACATATATCATCTACAGTACATAATCTCAGAAGATTCCAAGAAACCTATGTGCGCAGAGGACAGGTCAAAATGCAATAATAGATGCCCGTGATCTTCGGGTCCTTAGACGGCACTGCATTAGAAACAGGCACGGTTCTGTGATGTACATCTTTGCAGGGGCTCAAGAATACTTCCAAAAATCAGTGTGTGTGTGTGTGTGTGTGTGTGTGTGTGTGTGTGTGTGTGTGTGTGTGTGTGTGTGTGTGTGTGCGCGCTGTCTTCTATGGGCCAAAGCTCATTTAAAATAGTCTGTTGCAAAGTGGAAAAATTGTTCTGTTCACACGAATAGAAAATTTAAAATTTTTGACAACCATGGGTGCCACATCCTCCAGACTAAAGAAGAAAGGGACCTTCCGGCTTTTTAACAGTGTTTTACAGCTCTAAGACCCCTTTCACGCTGGGTCGTTTTGCAGGCGCTATTGTGCTAAAAATAGTGCCTGCAAATTGACATGATGCTAGCAGGACTTTTACCGTCCTGCTAGCGCACAACTCAACAGCCGCTGCTGTGTCTCCAGTGTGAAAGCCAAGGGCTTTCACACTGGAGCGGTGCGCTAGCAAGACGGTAAAAAAAGTCCTGCTAGCATCATCTCTGGAGCGGTGTGTATACCGCTCCTGCCCATTGAAATCAATGGGGCACCGCAGCTATACTGCCGGCAAAGCGCCTCTGCAGAGGCGCTTTGTGGTGGTTTTTAACCATTTCTCGGCCGCTAGTGGGGGTAAAACCGCATCGCTAGTGGCCGCGAAATTGGCGGTAAAGCGCTGCTAAAAATAGCGGCACTTTACTGCCGACGCACCTCCCGCCCCAGTGTGAGGGGCCTAACCACCAAACAGCTCATTGACACTGTACGGGCAACAGCACCTAGGTTAATGAGACCTTACAGCTGATCTCCAGCTGTTAGTGAAGTTTAAAAATAGTTTGTTGGGACCAAGCTGGTCTAAATGGACTACCTTTACGAAAAGATGCAGCGGCTGGGAGTGCTGCATAAACTGTATGTAGCTTCGTTACATACCGTATTCAAACTTCACAACCAGGACAAAAGCGAGTTGGGCTGAGCTGGGCTTAGCCTTTCACAGGCAGCATTGAATTCTTTGAATACAAAGGTTCCCCTAATTGGCAAAGGAGGGAGGACGACGTCACTATCTCCGACTCAGCCAATCAGAAGAAGCTTTCTATTCATTCATAGAATACTAAGCTTCTTGTGAAAGGCTGAGAGTCCCAGTACACATCTCCCATGGCCTCCCTTTTCACCAAATGGCAGGAAAACGTTCCTGCTCTTTCTGAGGACTGGGAAGTGGGTTTACAACAGTATTTGACTTACCCTATTGCGGCTAAAGAACGGTTCTTTCAACTTTAAAATTGAAAATTTAAAATTGAAACACCGGGTGTATTACATCCCACATAAGGTGTCTATATTTATCCATTGGTGGAACCTACATGTCCCAAATGTGGCATGGACTTACAGTAGGTACTTTTATTCAGAAGTCTTTTGGAATTGCCCCAAACTACAAGACTTTTGGAGAGAGGCGATTCAGATTGTTAATACCGTGGGACATCTTGCCATGCTAGTTGGTCCTCTTTTTCCTTGATATTACCGATATTGAGACCTCCCACTATTTTAAAAATGGTTTATTTTTTCTGCTGCTCTCTATGCCAGAAGGAATATCCTGTTAAAATGGAAATCACCTCCCTCTGTGCAAAGGTGGAAGATCACAATTAGTGAGTTGCTACCCACGTATATAAAATTACTTAAGCCAGTCACAACTGCCCCAGAAATTCAATAAAATACGGACCAATTGGGTTGACTCTCAGTCTACCGCCTGGAGAACTTGCCTACCGAAAGTTTGATCTTGGCTGGACAGGCAGTCAATGCGGTAGTGCCTTGCAAAGGTTTTGGCAGCTCGACCATGTCGCTGCCCTGCAGATCTGCTCCGGCGTAGAACCTGCTTTCTGCCAAACAAAAGGCCCACGCTCTGGTAGAGTGGGCTGCGATTCCCTCAGGCAGACGTAGACTTTGGGGCCGATTATATACCGTATTTTCCGGTGTATAAGACAAATTTTTAACCCATGAAAATCTTCTCAAAAGTTGGGGGTCGTCTTATACGCCGGTATCTGACATGCAGAATCTCCGTCAGACCGCGGCCATCTATTTTTCAAAAGCCGCGCCTCCTCCTCGTGCTGTTCCGTGATCGGCGGAAAACTCATTTTCCCAGCAGAGCCTCTGTTCAGTGTTCCGCCTATCATGGGTGCCCTCTCGTCCTCGGATGAGAGGGCATCTGTGATAGGCGGAACACTGAACACAGTGTCTGCTGGGAAGCTGAGTGTTCAGCACGAGGAGGAGGCGCGGCTTTTGAAAAATGGACGGCTGCAGTCTGACTGAGATTCTGCATATCAGGGATAAGGTATGGGATCGTCGAGGCATGTAATGGCACAGTGAGGTATGACTAGTCGGAAGGGGGTGGTCTTATACGGTGAGTATATCCCAAAACCAACATTTTAGCTGGAATATATATATATATATATATATATATATATATATATATATATATATATATATATATATAATTAGGGCTGGGGAAAAAAAAATCGATTTTAATCTTGAATCGAGTTTTGAGCTCAAATCGATTCAGTTTTGAAGAAAATCGATTTAAAAAAAAAAAAACATTTTTTTTTCCCCCCTTCAAAGTTTCCATAGCAGGACTGCAGGGGGCGTATCCGGAATGGCACTGGGCAGCGTTACCCCAATTACATCTACTCGCTGCAGCCGCCATCTACCTACCTGATCAGCGTGTCATGCAGACAGACGGCGGCCATTGCAGTGTTCAAAAGCCGCGCCTCCCGAGTCCTCGTCGTCTGTGATAGGCGGAACACTCAATTTCACAGCAGGCAGTATTCAGCCTATCACGGACATCCTCTCATCCTCGTCTGTGTTATGAGGATGACCATGATAGGCGGAACACTGAATGCTGGGAAATTGAGTGTTCCGCCTATCACAGACGAGGAGGAGGCGCGGCTTTTGAATACTGGAATGGCCACCGGTGTAGCAGTAAAATCCGTATACCATGAAAATCTGCATCAGGTACGGGCAGTGATTGAAGCATGGGCACAGTGAGACACAGGCACAGTGAGACAAGGGTACAGTGAGGCATGGACACAGTTCAATTCAACTAAGAGTAACCTCAGGATTTTTTGTTGTTTTATTAGCTAAATCCAAATACAGTATTAATAATTTGGATGTTTAACAATCTTTGTTGCACACTGCAAAAAACAACAAAAAGGTCACAAGCGCTAAATTGGTGGATAAAGAAAAAAAATAATGGATGATAATAATAATAATAATAATAATAATAATAATAATAATAATAATAAAAAAATCCCAAATATTTTGGGAAGTACAAAGTATCCAAAAGGGGGAAAAAACAGGATCCAGCGCAGCAAGAAAAAATCCGTACCCAGAAGTACAAAATACACAACATGCACACAATATAATCCATTTCACTGCCCCCTGGAGCAACCTTTCCGGAGGAAGAAAAGTTCTCGCCTCTGATGAGCACAGAACCAGCCCCAGGATGGAGACTGACTATAGACACGTCTTCCTTTAATTCAAAACTGAAAACAGGTTATCGAAGAAGACTATGCAGAGACCAATGATAATGCCATGTTGACTCAGCACGGTCAGAATTGAAGCGAGCACCCCGGAGAAAACTCCCAGTGCCGCTAGGTCAAAAAGGAGAGTCATAAATAGTGGTTCTCCCTGACCGCTAATCACAGGAAACTCTGGTGCCTGTCGTATATGGGGACATGCCAGCTCGCGTCCCTGAAGTACAGGGACATCCCTGGATGGAGCGAGAAGACTCCATTCTGAATTTCCAAATCCCGACCCAGTCTTGAACTGCCTCATCAGGGCAGTCCAACGAGACTGTAGGACAAAGAAACCATCCAGTGAAGAAGAAAGAAAACCTTGATATATGAAGCAACCACTTCACAAACTCTGTGGTCGGAAAAACCGGACGGCTACAAGAAGGCATTAAAGGGCCTTGAAGCCCAAGAGCCATGAACAGATCTGAATCTGTCCTGCAGTGGTATGGGTATGACAACCCCCACGAAACCCCGCAAGATATTGGAGAAGGAATGTCCCAGCTTATGGGGCGCCTCTGCTGTTAGCCAAAGAAAGGCAAATCTGCCAGAGCTTCCCTAGAAACTCGGCCAGCGGACCAGTACATCAGCCCTTTCAGGTGGCGCAAAACCACCCCAGACACAGAGGCCCTAGAGGCTAAAGCAGGTGCAGTGCTGGCCGACTGATAGAGGAAGCTGATGCTCCTCCACTGCCTGGTACAAAAGCTTTGCCCAGTCATTGAGTGTCAGAGACAGAGACGCAGCCACTAACCGGCGTAATGCTGACCTCAGCATGGCGAACACAGACCAAGCCATCGCTTCTGATCACCTCCGAAAGGCAAGTGACCCCCCCTGCCGGGAAAGTGTTACCCCTGATGCCAGGGGTCAACTGCATAGGCAAAAATACATATCCGTATGACAATGCTCTACCAAGAATAACGTGCATTGAGGGACCAAGAAGGAATTCTGCGACAAACCCAGTCCCCATGGAAGAAGAGTCGGCACGCTTCTTCAATACAGAGTGGGTCGAGTGTGACCCAAAAAAAAGGGACCGACACCTTCCAGCAGCAACTTCATTGATAAGTGCTGAGTGTACCAACACATAGTTTATACTGTGTATTGCGCCAAAACACGCAATTGGAGAGTGGGTGGAAACCCACTCAGCTACCGAGAGCATAGTACATAGACATACAGTGTCTGTAGTCTAGTAAAACATATTGAGGGGGGGGCGTGACCGGATGCAGCTGTGAGCGGCTCGCTCGCTCCCCGTATCGCGTTCCTCGCTCCGCCACACACGCCGCAATGAACGCCTAATTCGGCGGGAGGGGGCTGGAGGAAGCGAGGAGCAGAGAAGGATGGCCCCACGCATCTGACTGGCCGATGACCCGCAGCGCGAAGCTGCGCTGGAGACTAGGTAGTTGACAGGAGGTGGACATAGGACGCCGGGAGTTAACTGTCTGAGTCCGGTCATATCACCCTGAGCGGCCAGCCTCCACCTGATCAGCTGTGCAGCACAGCGTGAAACTCTCTGGAGGGACCTGCTGGAGTTACTCGCTTGGAATCAGAGTAACCGTTCGCTGCCCGCAATGCACTACTGGCTCGCACAGCTTCGCCTCACACATCTCGACTGCCTGCCTATACATTAGTCTGTTGACTCCATATTGCCCATGCCAGACACCACAGACGACAGGAGGAAAAACCGCATCTTTTTACCACAACCTGGAGCGGGAGGTGAGCCACAAGACATGTATATTAAATGTGTATAACTTTCTGAGCCTACGCTTTCTATAAATGTGAGAGGAAGAGGCTGGGGGAGGCAGGGGTGAAGAGTCTGCATGAATGGTAATTAACTGATAGAGCTGGTGGGGGACCAAGCAGCGGAAGATTATAGCAAAAGGAGCAGGAGTGCTGGAACTGAATAGACTATAATATAAACAGCACCATACAAAGAGTAACCATAAGCGCAAGTGGAAGGACAGTTATAAGTGCACTCCAATAAAAGGAGGTGGGGGAAACAAAATAAAATGCCGGGCACACTGTCGGTAATGACCAGGAACGCACAGTCACAGTCCCAACCCCAGCTGCCCCAATCCCACTCCCAGTCTCAATCTCAGCCACAATCCATATGGGGGGCCAGAGCAGGACAGTCGGCAGCGGCAGACAAACTCGAAAAATATACACATATCCCGGGAAGCACAGCAGGTCATACGCCACCAAGGGGACAAGGGGCCCAACATGTGAATTCCAACCGGAAAAGCCTGGGTCAAATACCAAACGCAGAAGCGGTAGGAAAAACAGCAGGCGAGCGTGGGCCCAAAGCAAAGACACAAGAGAAAGAGTCAGAGCCAAACATGGGAACAGGGACGGAGGATGAACCCTCCATGAGAGAAATTTTATCTGCAATTAACAACTGCAAAACCTCTCTAGCTGAGATTTTTGCCCAGCTGAGAGGGATAAAGGACGAAATGTCAACATTAAAACACGAAGTTCAGGGGGTGGGGGAGCGCACCTCAGCTTTAGAAGAAAGACTCAGCCAGGTGGAGGACGATGTTAACCCTATGATAACGAATATGAAAACAATGCAAGAACAGATACATTTTTGTGTCAATAAGATCGACGACATGGAAAACAGGTTAAGAAGGAAAAACATAAGGGTACTGGGTCTCCCTGAAAAAAGCGAGGGCAGCCGCCCCACCGAATACATGGAAAAATGGCTCCTGGAAGTGTTTGGCCGGGACTGTCTATCAAAACACTTTTCTATTGAAAGGGCCCACAGAGTACCCTTTAGAGCTCCAGCCGAGGGCGGCCGCCCCAGACCCATGCTTATTAAACTTCTGCATTTCCCAGATAAAATCACAATCCTCCAAAAGGCAAGAGAGATGAAAGAGGTGTTGGTCAGCGGAACAAGAATCTCATTTTACACAGACTTCTCTCCTGAGTTACAGAGGCAAAGGGCCAAATTTTTTGAGTGTAAACAAAGATTACAAGAAAAGGGGATTAAATATGCAATGTTCTATCCAGCACGATTACGGATAACCATAAAAACGGGGAAAATACATTTTTTAATACGCCTGTTGATCTGATGACCTGGATGAATACAAAAGAAGGGGGAACATAGGACACTGGACACAGTCACTGATTTGGGGGTTTTTTTTTTTTTGATCCTACATGAAGAATTCAGATTCGTATCCCCTTTCTGATGGGCTTCTTTTTTTTTTTTTTTTTTTTTTTTTTTTTTTACCTTTGCCTGTGTTTTTTCAGCTTTAAGATCTGCCTCTTTTTTTTCTTTTTATACTATCGTGGTGGAGATAGGGGAACGGGGAGGGGGGGGAGCGGGATAGTTGGAAATGTCTTGGTCTATATGGGGAGTAGTACAAAAGGTGGAGAAATAATACAACACATCAAGTAAAAAGGAAAAAATATAGAAGGGAAAAGAAAAACACGAAACACCAGATGATGGGCCAAGAGGGGGAAAAGCTACACAGCAAAAGGGGAGTTCGGTCACTTTAGAGGCCCTCTACAGGGGCCCCAAATAGGGCAGGTGGGGGGAGGGTTGGGAGGGGGGAGGGGGGAGGGAGGGGAGGCACGGGAGTGGCTGTGGATGGCACATAATGACGATTGAAAGTACTAAAACACATCTCTGTGGGGTAGGGTGGGGGTGGGTGGAAGGAGGGATGTAAGAAGGAATATATGGATAAATAGGGCACTAGAAAGAAGAGATCCACAAAATACACGCTTACGTAATTTGATATTATTAAGGTATACACGAAGAAGATGGGTGGTATTCTAAAGAGGGAAGAAACAGGAAGGGGGGATGGTGAAGTATAGTAGAGAGAATGAACCCTCCAACTCGGGAACGGGCATCAAGGTATGTTCTTGGAAACTCCAAGGGGTAAAAGACCCAATAAAGAAACAGGCGATTTTTTCAGACGCTGATAGCAACAACATTAAAATACTGTGTCTGCAGGAAACACACCTGGATAAGGGGACTGTAAATCTATTGAAACACAGGAAATATCAGATTCAATACCATTCCACACACACCTCCTACTCGAGGGGGGTGAGTGTGTTGATAGACTCAGGGATGGTGTACTCCTGCAGCCACAGTAAGATTGATACCGAAGGACGATATGTATTTCTTCATTGCCGGATGGAGATAAGGGAATACGTGGTGGCAAATATATATATTCCCCCTCCATTCAGCACGGAAATTTTATGGGACCTGATGGAGTTTGTAGCGGACAGGCCGGGAGTTCCGGTAATAGTGGTAGGGGACTTTAACATGACGATGAATAAAAACTTAGACAGGCTCCCGGCGGCCCCCTTCTCTGCACAGACAGTTGGTAGTCCCCTTTTTCAATTCTGTGGGGAGGTAGGACTGATTGACGTATGGAGAAGGAGACATCCAGAGGAAAAACAATTCTCCTGCCACTCAAGGACACACTCGACCTTGTCCAGGATAGATTTAGTACTCTGTAACGAAGAGGCGATGGGAGAGTTAGGAGAGGTGGTATATGAACCCAGAAGCATATCGGACCACTCCGCGATGGCTTTTGAAATAAAGATGAATAGAAGATACCATAAAAGAGACTGGAAGCTGAATCCATTCTGGCTAGAGGTAATTAAAGATCCGGAGGGAATAAGCGACAGTTTGAAAGAGTTCATAGCTGTAAACACTGGCTCTGCCCCGATGGGAATAATCTGGGACACCCTGAAAGCATTCCTACGGGGAATCCTGATCCAAAAAATATCCCTTATTAAAAGACAGACGCGCGCCAAAGAAACTGCGGCGTGCGGAAAGGTGAGGAGCTCAGAGATTAGATACATAAGTAACCCACGCAAGGAGGAACACAAGGAATGGTTAGAGGCGCAGGAGGAATACAAAAAAAAATAATAAGAAGAAAGGCGGAAAACAAAAAATTATTTCAGAAACAGAATTTCTATGGTGAGGGTGAGAGAGTGGGAAGGATCTTGGCCATGGCAGCGAGGGCCGACAACCCCCCCATCCACCATACCGGCAATCCAAGATGAGGATGGGGAAATCAAGAGAGGCACACCAGAAATAATACAAGTGTTTAAAAAATTCTATCAGAACCTGTACAGTAGTACATGGCACAACAGTAGAGAGGGGGAAATGGCTGCCGTCCTCGCCAGCCTGAAGTTACACCAGCTGACAGAGGAAGATAGAGAGGGATTGGAGGCACCACTGACACTGGAAGAGATACAATTGGCAACAAAAGAAATGGCGGGGCAAAAATCACTAGGCCCGGATGGGTTGCCAATAGAAATATACAAAACTTACAGTGAGGTGCTGCTTCCGAAACTTCTGGAGGTATTTAATTGGGCGGCTGAGGAAGGGAAAATGCCCGGATCTATGGAGGAGGCAACCATAATACCATTACTGAAGGAAGGGAAAGATCAATTAGAGGCAAACTCCTACAGACCGATATCTCTCCTGTGTGCAGACACAAAAATTTTGGCCAAAATATTGGCAATAAGGCTAAACAAGATAGTTACAAAGCTGGTACACCCTGGCCAAACAGGGTTTATACCCGGAAGGTCCACTAGCTCTAATATTAGAAGGGCATTCTTGAACACTCAGTTGCCAGTAGAAGAAAGAGGGGAGAGAGCGATCTTGTCCCTGGATGCCACAAAGGCATTTGACAGCCTTGAATGGCAATATCTGTGGAAGGTGCTAGAGGAATACCGGTTTGGCCCAAAATTCAGCCAATGGGTTAGGTTACTGTATGGGAATCCCAGGGCAAAGATAAGGATCAATGGGGAGTGCTCGGCCTGGTTTAGACTGGCCAGGGGGACAAGACAGGGTTGCCCGTTGTCGCCCCTGCTTTTTGCATTGGCCATGGAGCCACTAGCCACTGCAATAAGGGAATCACCGGGGATAAAAGGCTTCAAAAAGGAAATTAGGAGAGGAAAAAAGTCGCATTGTATGCGGATGATATTCTGCTCTTTCTGGAGGACACACAGACCTCATTAGAGACAGCAATGAATATCATAGGGGAATTTGGGAAATTCTCGGGGTTAACAATAAATTGGGAGAAATCTGCACTCCTGCCGCTAGAACCCTTAAGAGGGCAGATAGACCAAGTGAAGGTGGTTCCCCAGATAAGATACCTGGGAATAAACATGACAAAGGACCCAGGGCAATACATAGGGGGAAATTTAGCGCCGCTATTGTCAAAGCTGAGACAAAAATGCAGGGTCTGGAACCGGCTACCTCTATCTGTAGTTGGAAGGAGCAATCTGATAAAGATGGTGTGGATGCCGCAAATCTTATACATTTTACACAATTCACCTGTATGGATACCAAAACGGTGGTTTAGGAAAATAGAAGGGGTATTCAGGGAATTGATCTGGAGAGGGGGGGGGGGGAAGCAAGAATATCGCTCCGCGCCCTACAACATCCAAGGGAGAAGGGGGGCTTGTCCCTACCGAACCCTAGATACTACTTCTTAGCTGCCCAATTGCAGCATATGAAGGGCAGTAACCAGCGGAAGGGAAGGGGAGTGGGAATGAGTGTAGTCATGAATGATACAAGCCACGACACGGAGGTAGAGGCAGTGGAGGCAGACTCATTCTACTCTAGGTGCCCCACAGCCCAATTAATGGTTAAATGCTGGAAAGAGGGCAAGAAGATTCTGGGATACACCGGCTTCTCTGAATTTTCCCCTATCTGGGATAACAGTAACTTACAGGAACTTAAAACCATGGGAAGGGTCGAGGAGTGGGACAGATTAGGCGTACATTTGTTGGGACAATTATTCACTCTTGGCAGAATAAAAACATTCCAAGAAATAAGAGGAATATGCGGTCCCAAATAGATCTTTTTATAGATATTTACAGGTCAGACATGCGCTAAATGCACAATTCGAACATAGCCCACCGGAAAGGAATGATATGGTTATCCTCCGAAGTTTAGTAAACGCAGAGATGGCCAGAGGGGTGATATCAAACATATACGACTCCCTAGAAAGGGCTGACCGAAGTGATACAATAAGGGGAAAAATTAGGGTGAAATGGGAAAAGGACGTGGGTACAATTTCCCCAGATCAATGGGAACAAATACTGGAAGCAGGCCCGGAACTGTCAATGTCCCCCTCCCAGAATATGTCTCAGCTTTACCTAATACATAGGGCATATTATACCCCTCAAAGAATGTTCCAGTTTGGTAGGAGACCGGACCCAGGATGTCAGAGATGTGGACAGGACAAGGGAGACCTAATACATATGGTCTGGAGATGTCCCAAGCTGTACCAATACTGGAAGCAAATAGTAGAAAAGATAAATAAAGTGTTTGGTACATCTCTGCAGCCCGAGGCGAGGCTATGTGTGCTGGGTCTGGTGGAAGAGAGGGGGACTATTAAAGGGTGAACGTATAGCAATAATGAGATGCCTGTTCCAGGGTAGGAAGCTGATCGCACAGCAATAACAATCGGTTTCCCCCCTACAGTAACCGAGTGGGAGGAGGCAATATATGACACTAGAATAAAAGGAATTTATATACACCAAGAGATGCAACAAAAAGAAGTTTAATAATATATGGGATAAATGGATCAATTGGGAGGCACGGGGGGGGGGGGGGGATGGGTCAGGGGAATGAGTCTGAGAATGTGTCAAGATAAGTTAAAGCACATATACACTGTGATATACAAAGGAAAAGCATATATGCACATGCTAGGGGGACCGTGGGAATGAGTAGGAGAATGAGTTAAGATAAATTAAAATACACATACACTGAAACATACAATTGAAAAGGTTGTATGACTAAGTTAGGGGGGTTATGGGAATGAGCAGGTGAATGTATTAAGACAAGCTAAAGTATATTGTAACACACAAATGAAAAGGATGTATGTATAAAATGTTTTGGTAAAGAAATAAATAAAAAAAGTATTTGATATAAAAAAAACATATTGAACATGTTTATACTGTGCAAAAGCGCCGAAAGCGCGCACACCAATGGGGCGTGGGAGGAAACCGGAGTATCCGGAGGAAACCCACGCAGACTGCCTACACATACCGTGTAGGTATTATAGCAAGTGTGAATAAACATATTGAACATGTGCATGCTGTGCATAGCGCCGAAGGCGCGCATACCATTGGAGCGTGGGAGGAAACCAGAGCACCCGGAGGAACCCACGCAGACACAGAGTAATAATACATACATATACCGTGAATGTATTTAGTGTTGTGTATAAACATATTGAGTATGATTATACTGTGTATGACACCGAAGACGCGCACGTCATTGGAGCATGGGAGGAAACACACGCAGACAGAGAGCAATAATACATACATACACTAATTACAGCCAGTGTTGTGTATAAACATATTGTGTATGTTTAAACTATGGCGCTGAGGGCGTTTAATCTTCTCTGTATCGTTCCAATCTGCGTATATGTGCTGTCGAAGCAAGCACCAAACCGCAGGTAAAAAGCAACCTCTGACACCTCAGACCGTGGTCCTGTCAGAGTCAGAGCATTCCCCAGAAAATGGCGGGAAAACCACAGGTGCAGGACTCTGCTGTTGCCTCACAGATACTGACTCCATGTTGGTCCTCTCCCCCGGGATAGAGGTTACTTATGATAACCGAGAGATCGGGGTGCGCTGAGGGACCGCAAGGGGCCTCTGTGACTGGTCTGTAGCTACGTAAGGAAAACCTTAAGCATAGCGGGTCGGTTTGTGCGACCAAAAGAAAAGGACAGACTCCGCTGTGGAAGAGTTGTATCATCCAGCTTGCGAGTGTCCGACAGCATAATGCTGTCTTGAGGTGGCCTGGACAAGGGGTCCTCCACAATGGGATGGTCCTTGTCTGCCGTTTCTGACATCTCAGAACCAGGGACCAGCCACAGCCAGGCCCGAGTCCGCGTCAGAGCAATTTCCCATGCAATGGCGGGGGGGGGGGGGGGAGGGAGCGCTTAGCAACCCTCTTCTTGCATTTGCACGCCTCTTCCACCTTGGCAACAAGGACTCCAGGACTGCCTAAACAGTGCCTATGGGAACCGCAGGTGCAGAGCACCAGATGCATTGAGGGGAACTGATAAATAAGTTGTTAATATTTATTTTTGTAATGTAACTCTGCATAAAACATTTAAGTATCATTTCTTGAGATAATTTATGAGGGCGTGATTAGGGGCGGGGCGAGTAAACCCTTGAGGCCTGGATAGTAGGTCAGGACTTGAAATTTTGATAGATAGGATAGACACACACACACACACACACACACACACACACACACCAAAAAGCTGGCACTTTAATTTTCCCAACAATCCCTGATCATCTGGAGGTCCTCCACTGAACAAACCAACCAGAGCTCCACACAGGGGCATTCCTCCTTGCTGCAGTGCTTTTTGTACCCCCATTCCTTATACATGTGTGGTTTTAGCTGTGCTCACCTAGGTTATATACAATACATGTATGGAGATCTGGTAAACAGGTACCATATCACACGCTGGGTGATGGTGGCTGCTGGTGACATGCATCTGGTGTTGAATTCAGTTCAGGGGCACAGCATTACTGAAATATTTGATTACTGGGACTTTTTATGGACTTTCAATTTCATGCTTAAAGTGTTACTAAACCCACAAAAGTAAAATCAGTCTACATATGCAGTAAAGCATGCTTGTTATACTCACTGTGGTACCCAAGGAGGTTAATCCTCTGCATGTAAAAAGGCAGTTTGATCCTGTTTTCTCTGATCTGCCCTTTCTTCGACAGTCCCCAATCTTTCTGCTGTTAGAACACCGCCTTGGGGGCAAGCTGCACATGCTCAGTTTAGTGTGATCAGCACAGGGCCAATCAGCACTGTCCAGAGGGTTAGGGATCCTGTATCTTCAGAGGACAATCAGGGGAGAATGAAAACTTCTCCTACAAGCTTTAACCAGACACTGAAAGAAGTCACAAGACTGCTCTAACTGCTGATGAGAAAAATATGATTTTTGTACTCACCGTAAAATCTGTTTCTCTGACGTCCATGGACTGACACAGCCTCTTAATATTTGACAAGTGGGTTTATGTCCCTGCTTACAGGAGAGAACTAGGCAGAAATGTTATAACATACATTCTAAAGACCAAAGCTGAACAGCCCCGCCCAGGGGGCGGTCCCTCCGGAAATAGCCCACCCACCTGCAGCTCTCAGTTTGTAACAAAGCAGTACAAACCTTAAAAAAGGAAGGGTGGGTGCTGTGTCAGTCCATGGACGTCAGAGAAACAGATTTTACGGTGAGTACAAAAATCTTATTTTCTCTTTACCGTCCATGGACTGACAGCCTCTTAATATTTGACAAGTGGGATGTCCCAAAGCAGTGTCAAAAAAGAGGGGTGGGAGCAAAGAGAACGGAAAACCAAACTTAACTCCAAAACAAGCAGAGCTCCTCAACGGAGGAGTTGCAACTTAAACAGCGGCCTGCAACAACTTGCGGCCGAAGGAAGCATCAGAAGATGCAGCCACATCAACCTTGTAAAACTTAGAAAAGGCATGAGCGGACGACCAGGTCGAAAAGCCCAGGAAGCACCAATTGCTCTGGTGGAATGCGCCCACCCCTTAAGGGCATAGGCCTGTATGATGGTCTGCCTGTTCCACCTAGAAATAGTGGCAGGGGAAACCGCTTGGCCCTGTTGTGGGCCTGACACAGCCACAAACAGCGAGTCAGACTTCCGAATGGGAGCAGTAACGGACAAGTACACCCGCAAGGCACGTACCACGTCTAGCGAGTGAAGCGGACACAAAGACGGAAGAACAATGTCCTCAATAAAGGTGAAAGGCAGAGACCACCTTCGGAAGAAAAGATCGGATGCAACACAGCTTTATCCTTATGGATGACAAAGTAAGGCGGCTTGCAAGACAATGCCGCCAAATCAGACACCCGTCTGACAGAAGTAATGGCTACCAGGAAAGCCACCTTCCGAGACAACGTCAAGAGAGCCTTAGACTACTTTGTGGCCATTTTGGAAGTGATATTAAAGACCAGAGTCCTACCTGAGTAGCGTAATCGGCTGATATATTTAGGTGGATTTAGAGGACCGAAGCCCTTATTTAAAACGGTGTAATTCCATGGTGCTTCCGTGCACCATGTTGTAAACATAGCCCTTTTTAATTGCTGGGTACCTGGTGCCGCTGGGCCATAAGGGACATGAGCTCCGTGGGGCTTACAAGATGTGTAAACAATGACAGTCTTGAAAAAATTGCTTAAATGTGTATCCTCACAGGGTGACACTGTGGATGCACATGTACAAATGTGCCAACGTCCCGATATCACAGGAGAAATATAGACTAGAAAAATTGACTTTTGGCGGCACATGGATAAGTGCTGTAAAAAACTAGGGGTATTTATTTTTAAGCAGAGTAATAAGAAAATACATAAACATTCAAACAATAACAGTTTGTTTATACTTAGATACAGGGCTTAGGTTCACGCTTTAACGACCGCTCACTGTATATATACACACACGTCGGCAGAATGGCACCGACAGGCACAATCACGTACAGTGTACGTGACTGCCTTTGTATAGTTGGGGGGTCCGATCGGACCCCCTTCTATACAGTGAGCGGTCGTTATCCGTTAGGGAGCGATCCGGGATGAGGGGACGGCCGTTAGATTCCGGCCACCCCCTCGCGATCGCTCCCGGCGAATGAAAATCTTCCTCTGCCTGTGTAAATGTAAACACAGGCAGAGGAAGTGATGTCATCTCTCCTCGTGTCGGTCTTTTCGTTCGCGGCGCCGAGGAGAGAAGACAAAGGTTAGTGCACCAACAGTCCACTGACACGTAGGCACACATTTCACCCCCCCCAGTCACAGTGTCACTGATTGCAGTGATCATTTATTTTACTGATCACTGCATTTAGCGTCATCTGTGACAGTAAAAAGTTGCAGGGCAGTTAGGTTTAGGCCCCTTTAGGTCCAGGGTAACCCCCTAACTCCCCTAATAAAGGTTCAACCCCTTGATCGCCCCCCAGGGTAACCCTTTCACCCCCTAACTCCAGCGTCCGATCGCTGTATTCGTGTCGCTGGTGCCCTAGATAGCCAGTTATTTTTAGGTTCGCCGCAGGTTTTTATAGCGCAGGTACCCCCATATATTATTTTAACCCTGATTGCCCCTAGAGTTAACCCTTTCACCAGTGATCACTGTATAAGTGTCACTGGTGACACTGGTTGGCCAGTTAGTTATTTAGTTTTCTAGGCTACCCGTCAGGTTTATATAGCGTCAGGTACCCCCATATTTAACCTAATAAAGGTTTTAACCCCCTGATTGCCCCTAGTTAACCCTTTCACCAGTGATCACCATATAAAGGTTACGGGTGACGCTGGTTGGTTAGTTTGCTTTTTATAGCCTCAGGGCACCCACCGTATATAACCCAATAAAGGTTTAACCCCCCGATCGCCCGGCGGCTGATATCAATTAGGTTTTAGCGCCAGAGAGGGTCTGCGTCGCCCCAGGCAGCGTCAGGTTAGTGCCAGTAGCGCTAACACCCACGCGCAAAGCATACACCTCCCTTAGTGGTATAGTATCTGAACAGATCAAGATCTGATCAGATCTATACTAGCGTCCCCAGCAGTTTAGGGTTCCCAAAAACGCAGTGTTAGCGGGATCAGCCCAGATACCTGCTAGCACCTGCGTTTAGCCCCTCCGCCCAAGCCCAGCCCACCCAAGTGCAGTATCGATCGATCACTGTCACTTACCAAACACAAAACACATAACTGCAGCGTTCGCAGAGACAGTCCTGATCCCTGCGATCGCTAACAGTTTTTTTTGAAGCGTTTGATACATTTGCTGACAGTCAGGTGCTTTTTTTACCTGTGAATCTTACTAGTGTACCCCTAAATTTAGAGCCCAAAATGGCAAATCGAAGGTACACTAGTAAAGAAGCCTACAAGATTCTGAGCATGACAGATAGTGAAGAGGAGGTCACGTATCTGTCAGATTCAGGCTCAGAATATCTTCCCGTAGAAGAGAGTGAAGTCAGCGGCTCCACGTCAGATAGCTGACGACGAAGGGGAGGTCCCTGCTAAGGTCAGGCGTACCTGATCCCGATCTTCTGAGGTTGTTGAGGAGCAAGAACCGCAGGGCTCTCGTATCATGGAGCAGAGTAGTACTAGCGCCGCTATTCCTTCTGGTGACTTGGCAAGCACCAGCGGCCTAGTACAGCCTGGGCGTACATCCAGCACTGCAGTATCACGTGGTGACGTGGCGAGTCCCATAAGTGCAGTTCAAGCTGGCGAGGTGACAAGCACAAGTAGTGTCCCGCTGCCACCAAGAAGAAGACAAAAGGCAGGCCCGTCGTGCTCATAGTGCCCTTCCTGCAGAATTTGCCTATCCTGATTGGGTCCCCACCACTTCTGCAGAACCCGTACTTCCGCCATTCACTGCCCAACCCGGTATTCAGGTGGAAACAGCTGATTTTAAGCCAATTGATTATTATGCACTGTTTTTCACGAAAGATCTCTATAGATCTATTGTGGACCAGAGTAATTTATATGCTGGTCAATTCATCGCCGCTAACCCCCAGTTGCCTTCCATTGCCAAAGATTGGAAACCAATTACGGTTTCCGAATTTAAAGTGGTTGTAAACCCACTTTTTCAACTTGCACCTACAGGTAAGCCTAGATTAAGGCTTACCTGTAGGTGTAAGAAATATCTCCTAAACCTACACGGTTTAGGAGATATTTAGTTAAATGACAGGTGCCTCTGTCTACGGTGCATGCGCACCGTAGACAACGGCGCATTCATGGGGTTAATCCCATTCAAACTTGGCTACTTCCCAGCAATCGCTGGGCGTAGCCGAATGTGAAGGCTCCCGCGCACATGCGCAGAGTGACGTCTCCGCCGCTCCGGCCAATCACAGCGCCGGAACGGCGCTGTGATTGGCTGGAGCGGCGATACCCGTAAGTAACCTTCCGGCTATCGCCACAGAGATGGCTGCGGCTGAAGAGGGAGACGAGGACGGCTTCGGGGGCCCCGATCTAAGGTAAGTGATGCATAATGAGCTATTATGCTAGTCATATTAGCTCATTATGCCTTTCTCTTCCAGGTAGTTTTCAAAAAAAAAAATTTTTAAAAGGGTTTACAACCACTTTAAAAAACATTTCTGGGCCTTTCCCTCAACATGGGCACACAAATTCCCGTCATTGCGTGCTTATTGGTCCAAACACCCAATTGACCACATGCCCGTGTTCTCTGCCTCCATGCCCAGGAAACGATACGGGCAGATTTTGCGGTTCATGCACTTCAACGACCATGAACTTTGTCGTCCACGTGGAGACCCTGAATACGACCCGCTCTACAAAATTCGGCCCCTCATAAACCACTTCAACGAACGTTTTGCAGCCTTGTTTATTCCCGATCAAGTTGTCTGCGTTGATGAGTCCCTGATTAAATTTTCTGTCCGTTTGTCTTTCAAGCAGTACCTTCCCAGCAAGCGTGGGAGAAAAAGAAACCCTGGACTGCCGCACTCTGTATAGACAGTTATTTATTCCAAAATTTAAAGTAAAAAATCCAAATTCAAAATAAATCCATAAATCCAAAACAACAAATGCAGATAGTGTGCATGCAGGGAAGGGTGGCTAACGCGTTTCACGTCACGAATTGACGCTTACTCATGTGTGAGTGACCGGGCGGAAGCAGCTATTTGGTGAATTCTTAAGCTTTTGAGCGGTACGTTTTTCCTTTCCCAGCAAGCGTGCCAGATACGGGGTCAAGCTCTATAAGTTCTGTGACAGGGCAACAGGCTATGTATGGAGCTTTATGGTTTATGAGGGAAAAGATAGTCAGGTTGAGCCGGTCAACTGCCCGGATTACATAGGGAGCGCTGGCAAGATGGTGACACCAATTTTCACACTCTTATTCGGAAAGGGGTACCACTTGTATGTGGACAATTATTACACGAGCGTGCCACTGTTTAGTCACTTGTTTGATCATCAGATTGGAGCATGTGGCACCGTGTGACCTAATCGCCGGGGCTTTCCCCAGCAGCTTGTAGATGCCCGTCTTAGGCTGGGGGAGAGAGCCTGCGTGAAGTGTAATAACTTGCTCGCTATGAAGTGGAGGGATAATAAGAAAGTTTTCCTTCTTACCTCCCTTCATGCAGACACGACAGTCCAAATTCGTACGGCGACTGGTGTTGTGGAGAAACCCCTCTGTGTCCACGAATATAACAAAAATATGGGAGGGGTGGACCTCAACGACCAGTTGTTGGCGGTCGTATCTAAATTGACCGTAAGGCGAGATGCTGGTACAAAAAAAAAAAAAAGTGTCTATCCTTATTCCAATTGGCTTTGCTGAATGCTCATGTGCTATACAGAGCTTCAGGCGGGATTTTATCTCTCCTAAAATTCCAGGATGAGATTGTCACAGAACTCCTGTATCCAGGCGGTTCTGCACCTCACCAGCCCCTACCAAATGCAGTAAGCCGGCTGCATGAGAGGCATTATACGTATGTCCTCGAGAGTACCCCTACCCAACGAGCCCCCCAAAAAAGATGTTGTGTCTGTAGCAAGCGCGGATTTAGGCATGACACCCGTTATTGTTCACGCTGTCCTGACAAGCCTGCTCTTTGCCTTGGTGAATGTTTTGAATGCTTCCACTCAAAAGTGAAGTTTTAGCGTAGGGTACAGCATTTCACAGACTAGGACACACTTACACAGGGTCTCCCAAGATGCCATCGCATTTTGAGAGACCCGAACCATTACAGTGGTTAAAGTAACAAAAAAAACACACACACACACACACACACACACACACACACACATATATAAAATAAAAAACCAAAAATCGTTGTTTTATTGTTCTCTCTCTCTCTCCTCTATTGTTCTGCTCTTTTTTACTGTATTCTATTCTGCAATGTTTTATCATGCTTGCTTTTCATGTATTTTTTTGTTTTCAGGTGCGCCATTCAGCTACAGCGCGGAATTATTTATCTTGACAGCAACAGCGTTTGCTCCCACGATACATAAAGCCGTGACTCCAAACGCTGTAGGAGGTGATTTCACCACCACAGTTAAAAAAAAAAGGAGCATATATGCCGAAGCATGTGGGCAGCAGGGGCGGAGGAGCGATTTTGCTCCTAATGCCGCGTACATATGGTCGAAATTCCGACAGAGGCTTGCCCGTGGAAAAGTCCGACCGTGTGTACGCGGCATAACTTTTGCGGGAGGATGCCCCATGCTTCGGCATATATAAATGGTGCATGTATGCCCATCATTAGAAGTGGGTGGATGAAGGGAGGTATTCTAATGGTGGGCATACCCACCGATCAATCTCTTTTTTTTGTTCAGCCAACAGGCTGCATGAAAAAAAAAAAATTACAATACATGTCCAACAAGGACCAGCAACGTACTGGTATGTTGCTGGACTTTGAATGGTTATACCAGAATGATGCCTGCAGATTTAGGTATCATTCTTTTCAGACAGCGGCCGGCTTTCATGTAAAAGCAATCCTAACAGATAATTAGCCTCTAAACTGCTTTTACAAGCAGTGGGAGGGAATGTCCCCCCCCCCCCCGGATATAAACAGCGCCATTGGGAAAGCATTTTATCACACCGATCTTGGTGTGGTCAGATGCTTTGAGAGCAGAGGAAAGATCTAGGGTTTAACCCCCCCCCAATTTTTTGCAAAAAAAAGGAGTACCTGTCACTACCTATTGCCATCATAGGGGATATTTACATTTCCTGAGATAAAAAAAAAAAAAAAAAAAAAAAAATATATAATATATGGAAGGAACAGTTTAAAAATAAAAAAGCAAAATAAAAGCACCGCTGTCCCCCCCTGCTCTTGCAAAGGCGAACACAAGCTCCAGTCTAGCGTCATATGTAAACAGCAATTGCTCCATGCATGTGAGGTATCACCGCGAAGGTCAGATCGAGGGCAGTAATTTTAGCAGTAGACCTCCTCTGTAAATCTAACGTGGTAACCTGTAAAGGCTTTTAAAAATGAATGTTGTTTGTCGCCGCTGCGCGTTTGTGCGCAATTTTAAAGCATGTCGTGTTTGGTATCCATGTACTCGGCCTAAGATCTTTTTTATTTCATCAAACATTTGGGCAATATAGTGTGTTTTAGTGCATTAAAAATAAAAAAATAAAAAGGTGTTTTTTCCCCAAAAAATGCGTTTGAAAAATCGCTGCGCAAATACTGTGTGGAAAAAAAAATGCAACACCCACTATTTTAATCTGTAGAGCCTTTGCTTTAAATATATAATGTTTGGGGGTTCAACATAATTTTCTTGCAAAAAAAAAAAAAATGTTTTCATGTAAACAAAAAGTGTCAGAAAGGGCTTTGTCTTCAAGTGGTTAGAAGAGTGGATGATGTGTGACATAAGCTTCCTAATGTTGTGCATAAAATGCCAGGACAGTTCAAAGCCCCCCCAAATGACCCCATTTTGGAAAGTAGACACCTCAAGCTATTTGCTGAGAGGCATGTTGAGCCCATTGAATATATTTTTTTTTTTGTCCCAAGTGATTGAATGACAAAAAAAAAAAAAAAAAAAAAAAAAAAATGTACAAAAAGTTTTCACTAAATGATATATTGCTCAAAACATGCCATGGTTATATGTGGAATTGCACCCCAAAATACATTCTGTTGCTTCTCCCGAGTACGAGGATACCCACATGTGCGAGACATTTTGGGAGCCTAGCCGCGTACAGGACCCCGAAAACCAAGCACCGCCTTCAGGATTTCTCAGGGTGTAAATTTTTGATTTCACTCCTCACTGCCTATCACAGTTTCGGAGGCCATGGAATGCCCAGATGGCACAAACCCCCCCCCCCCCAAATGACCCCATTTTGGAAAGTAGACACCCCAAGCTATTTGCTGAGAGGTATTGTGAGTATTTTGCAGATCTCGCTTTTTGTCACAAAGTTTTGAAAATTGAAAAAAAAAAATGTCTTTCTTCATTTTCAAAAACAAATGAGAGCTGTAAAATACTCACCATGCCTCTCAGAAAATAGCTTGGGGTGTCTACTTTCCAAAATGGGGTCATTTGGGGGGGGGGGGGGGGTTTGTGCCATTTTGGCATTTTATGGCCTTCGGAACTGTGATAGGTAGTGAGGAGTGAAATCAAAAATTTACGCCCTTAGAAAGCCTGAAGGCGGTGCTTGGTTTTTGGGGCCCCGTACGCGGCTAGGCTCTCAAAAAGTCCCACACGTGGTATCCCTGTACTCAGGAGAAGCAGCAAAATGTATTTTGGGGTGCAATTCCACATATAACCATGGCATGTGTGAGCAATATATCATTTAGTGACAACTTTTTGTAATTTTTTATTTTTTTTTGTCATTATTCAATCACTTAGGACAAAAAATATATATATATATATATATATATATATATATATATATATATATATATATATATATATTCAAATATTCAATGGGCTCAACATGCCTCTCAGCAATTTCCTTGGGGTGTCTACTTTCCAAAATGGGGTAATTTGGGGGGGGGGGTTTGTACTGCCCTACCATTTTAGCACCTCAAGAAATGAGATAGGCAGTCATAAATTTAAAGCTGTGTAAATTCCAGAAAATGTACCCTAGTTTGTAAACGCTATAACTTTTGCGCAAACCAATAAATATACGCTTGACATTTTTTTTTACTAAAGACATGTGGCTGAATACATTTTGGCCTAAATGTATGACTAAAATTGAGTTTATTCGATTTTTCTTATAACAAAAAGTAGAAAATATCATTTTTTTTCAAAATTTTCAGTCTTTTTCCGTTTATATCGCAAAAAATAAAAAAATCGCAGAGGCAATCAAATACCATTAAAAGAAAGCTCTATTTGTGGGAAGAAAAGGACGCAAATTTCGTTTGGGTACAACATTGCATGTCCGCACAATTTACAGTTAAAGCAGCGCAGTGCAAAATTCTGAAAACACCTCTGGTCCTTTAGCTACAAAATGGTCCGGGGCTTAAGTGGTTAACAATGCTTCAAGGTATGTAACATGCAAGCATTCCATCTTAGTTGGAATGCGAAACCAGCAAACCAGAGGCTAGTACAACAGTGATTGTATGAAGCAAGTTGGTAAGAGCCATGGGTCCAGTGTATCATGTGTAGTCCTGACTTGCTCTACTAGTTTCGCGAATTACCGCTTCTTCAGGAGCACAGTAGTCTGTTTAACCACTTCCCGACCGCGCCATGTACAAAAGACGTCCACAGCGCGGTCGAGTTATCCTGAGTGGACGTCCCAGGGACGTCCTCACAGAATCTTACTCCTGCGCGCCCCCTGGGGCGCGCTCCAGGATATGTCCGTGACCGCCGGGTCCGGAAGACCCGGCGCATCACGGTAGATGGCCGCTAATCGCGGCCGTTTACCACGTGATCGCTCCGTCAAATGACGGAGCGATCACTTGTAAACAGACCGGCGTCCTGTGATGACGCCGGTTTCCTCCCTCCCCTCTCTGTACCGATCGGTACAGTGTGAGAGGAGAGGGGAGGGAGCGGATCATGTCCGCTCCCTCCCCCATGTCAGCTGTGGGCTGGATCTGTGACAATTGCAGTCACAGATCCAGCAATCCATCCATCCCTGCTCAGCCATCCCTGGTGAAATACCCTGCCAATACTCTGCAATACACCCTGTGCAATACTCTGCAATACACCCTGTGCAATACTCTGCAATACACCCTGTGCAATACTCTGCAATACACCCTGTGCAATACTCTGCAATACACCCTGCGCAATACTCTGCAATACACCCTGCGCAATACTCTGCAATACCCTGTGCAATACTCTGCAATACCCTGTGCAATACTCTGCAATACACCCTGCCAATACTCTGCAATACACCCTGCCAATACTCTGCAATACCCTGTGCAATACACCCTGCCAATACTCTGCAATACCCTGTGCAATACTCTGCAATACCCTGTGCAATACCCTGCCCATACTCTGCAATACCCTGTGCAATACCCTGTGCAATACCCTGCCCATACTCTGCAATACCCTGCCATACCCGGCAATACTCCACAATACCCGGCAATACTCCACAATACCCGGCAATACTCCACAATACCCGGCAATACTCCACAATACCCGGCAATACTCCACAATACCCGGCAATACTCCACAATACCCGGCAATACTCCACAATACCCGGCAATACTCCACAATACCCGGCAATACTCCACAATACCCGGCAATACTCCACAATAACCACTTCCCGCCCGCCGGCCGTCATATGACGTCCTTGACTTTGTGCGGAGATATCTGAATGATGGGAGCAGCTACAGGCATCATTCAGATATTCGCTTTTTCAGCTGGTGATTCCCTACACCATAAGAACGATCATAGCGGCTGTTCCACCGCTTGATCGCTCTTACGGGAGGTGAGAGGGGATGCCCCCCCTCCCGCTGCCCTCCGGTGCTTCTACCGACTCACCGCTATGATCAAAGCCAGGATTGTTTTTTTTTTTGTTTGTTTTTTTCAGGCTTCCCAGCCTAGAGGTGAGATGTGGGGTCTTATTGACCCCATATCTCACTGTAAAGAGGACCTGTCATGCCATATTCCTATTACAAGGGATGTTTACATTCCTTGTAATAGGAATAAAAGTGATCAAAAAAAAATTTGGGGCGGAAAAACATGTCAAACTAAAATAAATAAAGTAAAATGAACAATAAAATATATATATATTTTTTAAAGCGCCCCTGCCCCCGCGAGCTCGCATACAGAAGCGAACGCATACGTAAGCCCCGCCCACATATGAAAACGGTGTTCAAACCACACATGTGAGGTATCGTTGCGAACGTTAGAGCGAGAGCAATAATTTTGGCCCTAGACCTCCTCTGTAACTCAAAACATGTAACCAGTAAAAATATTTAAAGCATGGCCTATGGGGATTTTTAAGTAGCGAAGTTTGGCGCCATTCCACGAGCGTGTGCAATTTTGAAGGGTGACATGTTAGGTATCTATTTACTCGGCGCAACTTCATCTTTCACATTATGTAAAAACATTGGGCTAACTTTACTGTTTTTTTTTTTCTTTTAGGCACAAAACAGTTTTTTTCCGTAAAAAACGCGTTAGAAAAATTTCTGCGCAAATACCGTGCAAGATAAAAAGTTGCAATGACCACCATTATATTCTTTAAGGTCTTTGCTAAAAAAACATATATAATGTTTTGGGGTTCTATGTAATTTTCTAGCAAACAAATTATGATTTTTACATGTAGGAGAGAAATGTCAGAATTGGCCTGGGTTCTCCAGAACGCCTGAAGGTGCTCCCTGCATGTTGGGCCTCTGTATGTGGCCACGCTGTGTAAAAGTCTCACACATGTGGTATCGCCATACTCGGGAGGAATAGCAGAATGTGTTTTGGGGTGTAATTTGTGGTATGCATATGCTGTGTGTGAGAAATAACCTGCTAATATGACAATTTTGTGGAAAAAAAAAAAGAAAAAAAAATCTTGATTTTTGCAAAGAATTGTGGGAAAAAATGACAACTTCAAAAAACTCACAATGACTCTTTCTAAATACCTTGGAATGTCTTCTTTCCAAAAAGGGGTCATTTGGGGGGTATTTGTACTTTTCTGGCATGTTAGGGTCTCAAGAAATGAGATAGGCCGTCAGTACTTCAGGTGTGATCAATTTTCAGATATTGGCACCATAGCTTGTGGACTCTATAACTTTCACAAAGACCAAATAATATGCACCAATTTGTACTTATTTTTACCAAAGATATGTAGCAGTATAAATTTTGGCCAAAATGTATGAAGAAAAAATACTAATTTGCAAAATTTTATAACGGAAACAAAGAAAAATTCATTTTTTTACAAAATTTTCAGTCTTTTTTCTCTTATAGCGCAAAAAATAAAAAAACCAACAGTGATTAAATACCACCAAAAGAAAGCTCTATTTGTGTGAAAAAAAGGACAAAAATTTCATATGGGTACAGTGTTGTATGACTGAGTAATTGTCATTCAAAATGTGAGAGCACCGAAAGCTGAAAATTCGTCTGGTTAGGAAGGGGGTTTAAGTGCCCAGTTGTCAAGTGGTTAAACACATATATAAACAGCAGAAAATATATTTAGCATCTTTTTAATACATAAAACAAAACAAATATAAAAAACAGCATAAAAAACAACACATATAAAAAGGTAAAGATTGCTGACCCCGCATAACGCAGACACCCAGGAGCAAACCATGCATAGGACACCAGCCCAGCACGTAGACCAATCCCCATGCCAGGGCAATAGAGGATGGTATTGGTGCTAAGGTGGCGTCCAATGGGAAAGGGGGTGGAGAGGGAAGGGAGGGGGAAGGGAATTGGGAGAGGGAGAGGGGAGAAGAAGGGGGGGGGGGAGGACTTGATTAGTGAGATGATGGTGCTTATAGAAGACCAAGTGAAATATCAACCCAATTAGGAGAAGAATTAATAAAAAGGGTAGTGAAAACGTGATAGAAAATAAAGAAACACCCCTCTATAGTGGTAGAAATTTTTCGCTCCCCTCTCCCCTTTCCTTGTTCCACCTCACCTTTCCCCTCCCCCTGGTTCCCTTTCTCATATCCTGCCCGCACTCCTTTATCCAGTTTTAGCGTTTGTAGCACTACTCAATACTTTATCACTCACTTTTATCACAAGGTCTAGAATCTATGTGGCATGATAATTAAAAACAAACTTCCTAAGCTACTCCCTAATGTTCCTAACCCCTGTTACCATCCAAACACAATTTCACACGTCACCCCTTTTCTAGTTTTATTTTAATCACACTAACACACTGATTGACCATTTCCTCCTGGTATTCTCGTGGCTTTGGGCAATCCAATGTCTGGTTGTCACCATGCAGTTTTCATGCGTGTGTGAGAAATTCTTTGCTATTATGAACCAATTGAGACACTAAAACCCATACTATCCATCCCTGTTTAAAATTCAGGATCATGACAACCTACTATATTTGTTAGTCAATCTGTCTTGGTCATCCCCCCCTTTGTCTGTCCTTTTCTCCTTGTTTATTTGTATAGGCTCAATCAAATTTTTGGATGTATAATGTAGCAATACACAATTGTCTCAATCATTATACGGGTGCGTTCCAGTACGTTTTTACTGTTTGCTGATTTTATGATTGTTTGTGTTTGCTGCCCCTGCCTCGCGGCTATGCCAGGAGCACTCCCCCTCCCCTTTTCCTTCTTTACTTTTCTCCCCCACCCTCCCCCTTCCTCCCCTCCTCTATTGTGCCCCATCGCGGCATTTGGATCCTGCGCTCGATGCCAGATCCACACATATTTCTTTGGCCGTAAGGGTCCCGTCCCTGTGAGTGTTTCACTGGTCGGAGTTCGCCGCGTTAGTTGCAGCTTCGGCGCATGCGCATCTGCCTTTTCTCTACTGCAAGATGGGAGCTATCCCTGCTGGCATCTCACTGGCTGAAGTTCGCGGCGTCAGCGGCATGTCCGGCGCATGTGCACATTTCCTATTGAGATGACGCATTTCCTGTGGGGACCTATATGAGCGGTGCACACCGCTCGATCAATACAGCTGACTGATGTAAACTCCCCTCTAAGGCATAGGTCTACAGGTACGTTGACTTTGATTTCACTGCAGGACTGACACTTCGTATCAGTCCTGCATAACTTACTAACATATATTTATATCTACCTTTCAGCCTGGCCATCGTACTAAAGGCCTTGTGGAGTGAGATATTCTCTCACACATACACCAGGACTCATACTGGTGTATGTTAAGTCTTCTTCCCTTACTGTGATAGTTACAGCCCCAAAAGTCCTGGAGGACATTACCTGTCGCTGCATACAAGCAGCCTGCGCCCAGCAGTATACCCAGCTGTTGATAATTGTGGTGAGCACCTTCTACATATATATTTTATTCTTTAGTCCTTATCTCTTATTCTTTATATGTACTGTGCCACACGTGCTATGGCCAACAATAGGGTGACCATCCTCTATATTTTGTGGCCATATACTCTATTTCCTAGTTTCTATTTTTCACTATATATTTTTTTTTTTTTTTTTTTTTTTACACACAGTGTCATCTAGGTTCTGGACACTAAGAGGGCCATTTCACATCTACATATATATCCCTTTTTTATCCCCCCCCTTTTTTCTTTTCTCCAGATTTTTTACTATGGCTGGCTATTTGTTACCGACAAATAGCCAATCAAATCTTACATGGATGTGTTTTGCCATCGGCAGCACATCATCCGGCCTGTGAGTATACCCCTGTAGTCAAATCAGTATACATTTCACTGACCACTATAGAGGGGTGTTTCTTTATTATTTTCTATCACGTTTTCACTACCCTTTTTATTAATTCTTCTCCTAATTGGGTTGATATTTCACTTGGTCTTCTTCTATAAGCACCGTCATCTCACGCTAATCAAGTCCTTTTTTCTTCTTATTCCCCCCCTTCCCCCCCCCCCCCCTCTCCCAATTTCCCTTCCCCCTCCCTTCCCCCTCCACCCCCTTTCCCATTGGACGCCACCTTAGCACCAATACCATCCTCTATTGCCCTGGCATGGGGATTGGTCTACGTGCTGGGCTGGTGTCCTATGCATGGTTTGCTCCTGGGTGTCTGCGTTATGCGGGGTCAGCAATCTTTACCTTTTGGTATATGTGTTGTTTTATGCCGTTTTATATTTGTTTTGTTTTATGTATTAAAAAGATGCTAAATATATTTTCTGCTGTTTATATATGTGTTTAAACAGACTACTGTACTCCTGAAGAAGCGGTAATTCGCAAAACTAGTAGAGCAAGTCAGGACTACACATGATACACTGGACCCATGGCTCTCGCCAACTTGCTTCATACAATCAGGCCCACTGGCGTTTTTACAGCTGCGTTTTTTGCAGCTTAAAAACGCCTGTCCATGTTATTGTAAATATTTTTTTTTTTTTTTTTTTTTTTTTTTTTAAAAAAAAAAAAAAAAAAAAAAAAAAAAAAAACGTCGGAGCTAAAAACGCGACCGCGCGTTACTGCGCGTTTTTTGACGCTCGCGTTTTTTTCTGCCTAATTCTGACGCTGAGGAACGCACTGGTCCTGTTTTTTTTTTTACAGCTTACAAACGCCTAGGTGGGCATGAAGCTATAGACCAGGGATATGCAATTAGCGGACCTCCAGCTGTTGCCAAACTACAAGTCCCATGAGGCATAGCGAGACTCTGACAGCAGCAAGCATGAAACCCAGAGGCAGAGGCATGATGGGACTTGTAGTTTTGCAACAGCTGGAGGTCCGCTAATTGCATATCCATGCTACAGACTAACATGGACAGGCGTTTTTAAGCTGTAAAAAACGCTCAAAAACGCGGCTGAAAAAACGCCCGTGGGCATGAGGCCTCACTGTTTTACTAGCCTCTGGTTTGCTGGTTTCGCATTCCAACTAAGATGGAATGCTTGCATGTTACATACCTTGAAGCATTGTTAAAGCGTGAACCTAAGCCCTGTATCCAAGTATAAACAAACAGTTATTGTTTGAATGTTTATATGTATTTTCTTATTACTCTGCTTAAAAATAAATACCCCTAGTTTTTTATAACATTTATCCATGTGCCGCCAAAAGTCAATTTTTCTAGTCTATATTTCTTCAATTAATGACAGTCATCGTAGAATACATAATGGAGCATGATAAAAGCATGTTAAAAATGCATATGTTAAACTATGTTAAGAAATGAAAAAAAAAAAATTAGAATATATCTATAGAAAATAAATATAGATGGATAGATAAATGGAAACCATACAAATCCTATTGGATAAAAGGTGCTAAATGTTTGAGGAAATGGTTATGTAACCCATAAAAAAAAAAAAAAAAAAAAAAAAAAAACACATAGACCAAATGCATGTGAGAGAAAAAAAAAAAAGGTAATTATAATGTATATGAGAGTACATATAGTATGTGTAGGGACGTATGATAGACCATCATATGCTATGTGGACCATGGTATTGGATATATATATATATATATATATATATATATATATATATATATATATATATTTATTATGTAACCTGGGGGACAGGTAGTAGGTACAAAAACTCCCTGGGATGAGCAGGCACAGATACCAAGTCCATTGGATCAGTGAAAACAGTGTTGTTTATTGGTGCTATATACAAAGTCTAATGACAGGTGCTGTACAGTGTGCTGAAAACAAACAGAAGAAAAAATAGCTAAACAAAAGCCTAGCCGTGTCTCGGCTCTAACTACACAGTATGTACAGGCCCTCACTACCAGGCTGGACAAGCCTAACGCTTGTCAGCTTCCACATTCACAGGGTAACAAGTTTTACCAACCTTCTTGCTCTCACAAACCAACGTTGTCTGTGTTTCCCAGGCTGAGCAAAGGCTGTCTGCTCAGGTGAGCTTTTAATTAACCTGTGGGAGAGAACCAACACCTGAACTGGACCCTGGCTCAGAGATCCCTGAATGTATATGAGAGGAGCCTGGGAGATGTATAAACCCCGAATAGGACTTTCCCAGGCTCTCTCTGGGATGCTCTGTCACTATATATATATATATTGTGACAGCAGGAAGGTAAAGTCACCTGGTTGCATCCAGGGGGGTAGATATATTTCTCCCAGATTCAGGCTTTATGCCGACTTATACAACTAGGGAGGGAGTTGATGAAGCCCAGCTGAGGCTAGTGGGCTCATGGATGACTCATACCTCTAGGGAGAGGGCTGGGCGTCGTACAGGCAGGGAGTTGATGAGACCAGCTGAAGCCTGTCAGTTCGTTTAAGGCCTCTATAAAAACTCCCAGATTCATTAGGTGTTTGCTCATGCCTGGAACCAGACCTGTGTGGACTGTCTAGGGAGAGTGAACCCCTGTGCGGTGAGAAAAAGCCTGTGTGGCTATTTGTTTGGACATTGACTAAACCAGGGACTTAGGGACTAGGACAGCACCAGGCTGATCCCAGTTGTTAGTTAGGAAACCTGCATGTTTAGTCAGAGGTCAAGCTGACCAGGATTTATTTTGTTTATGTTTCTTTTTGGCTTTGCTGTGTTTTTGTCACTGTACATAGAGAAATAAACCGCACCTTTTGATTTTGAAAACCACAACCTCCGTCTGCTGGCCCTGTTTTTGTGTGGGGAGCCCAACCAGGGGGTCACACACACCCGCTACCGAGTTAACCCCCTCACAGTATATATATATATATATATATATATATACATATACACATACACATACACACACACACACACACACACACACACACACACACTATCCAATACCATGGTCCACAGAACAAAAATATATGTGTGCGTTGGAACTGAGTTTAGAAATTTGTGCGGAAACAATTCAAGTCCAAATCTATGTTCATTCCTGCTGGCTGGAGGGTGTCAAGCTGGAATATCCATTTTGTGAGATTTTTACTCTTGTTTTCCCCTCTCCAATGGCCCTTTATTCCATCAATGGCATAAAAAAAACATACAGGAAGAGTCTTTTTTGTGGTAGTCTCTGAAGTGTCTTGAGACACTGTGCTTAGGGAACCCATTTCTAATGTTATTTATATGTTCTCTTACTCTGACGTGCAACTCTCTGGTGGTTCTGCCAACATACTGTTTGTGACATGGGAATTCTAGAACGTAAGTTACATGTGTGCTGTGGCAGGTAATTAGCTCTCTTATATTGTGCTCCGATCCATTGCTTGTTGAAGTGAATTTTGATGTTTTTCCTATTCGTTTTTTTACTCACTCTGCATGGAAGACATTGTCCACACTTAAAGAACCCTTTGAGGTTTTTGAAAATTTTGATTTGTTTTGGGGGGGGGGGGGGGGTCCAGAACATTGTGTACCAGTCTGTTTCTTAAGTTTGGTGCCTTCCTGTAGACGAAGGAGGGTTTTGGTGGCAATATGGTTTTCAACATTTTATCCGATTGCAGGATGGGCCAATGTTTTTTTTTGAATTTTTTCAAAAGTTTTGTGTTGCTTGTTGAAACCTGTGAGGAATGCCATATCCAGATATGTATTCTTCTTTTTGGTTGCATTGGTTCCTTCCATCATGGCGTTTCTATTCATACTCTTGACTTTTTCTTTCAGATTTAGCAGTTTTCTCCTTATATCCTTTGGCTATGAACCTTTTGATAATATCTGCTTGGTGTTCATACTCATTTAGATTGCTGCAATTTCTGTATACACGCATGAGTTGCCCTTTCGGTATGTTTCCGATCCACTGTGGGTGATGACAGCTTTTCGTTGGGATATACCCATTCTTGTGTTTTGGTGTTTAGAAATCCATTGTTACTCAGGTAGGACTCTGATCTTTAATATCACTTCCAAAATGGCCACGAAGTAGTCCAAGGGTCTGGTCTGCTAAATAGCCACAGTAAACTCTGATAGAATAGAGGACTTCGGTCTCTCAAAGTCACCCACAACATAGCCGCCGGAACTTTTTTCAGCGAGCATGCGCACATGAGACTCTAAGGGGTATATAAGTCAAGGAAGTGAAGCCTGACGTTACGCTCCCGCTGACGTCAAGCTGACGAAATGCGTAGGGCGGAGTCAAGGCAAGTCGGTTCATCACTTCCGGTCTGCAAACAGTTTACATCGCCAGCACAAAACTATTTTCTTTGCCTAATATTGTTTGATACAATGTGAGTATTTTTAATCCTTTATCCACAATAAACCATTTTATAAAAACGGATTTACACTATGGGCATCCTTTCTTCCTTTCCATAATAAATGTCCTGGAGGAGCGCGAGAGACCCTTGAAGGTGTTCCCGTTTCCAAGGCTGCTACACAGTGGCACTTATACTGTGACTGCATCATACCCCTAGAGGGTAAGACGTTTCTGGTGAGTGCAATTTTGTAAAGAGCACGGATATCACACACAAGGGAAGATTTTATGGTTCAGCACCGAAGCCTTAGGCCCCATGCACACAGGGCGTTTTTGCAGCTGCTAAATGCCCATCCATGTTATTCTATTGTGTCATGCACACATAGAGCTTTTATGAGCTCCAAGTGGGATAGGCGTTTTCCAGCTGCAAAAAAAAAACAATTCCAGTGCGTTCTGGAGCTCCAGGTTTGAGCTGCAAAAACGCCTGACGCTACTAAACGCGCATAAACGCGCAAAAACGCCGCGATTTGCGTTTTTGAGCTCCTGGATTTTTTTTTTTTTTTAAAAAGGTCAAAAAATGTTTACAAAACATGGACAGGCGTTTTTAAGCTGTAAAAAACGCGGCTGTAAAAACGCCCTGTGTGCATGGGGCCTAAAGCACAAGTCACCATCACTCATTTATTTATTTTTCATCTATGGACTTTGTTTGATTTTAAATATTTACTCCCACATTGGACGGTAAATACATGTGTTTTCAGTTTATATACGTTTTTATATATGTAACGTGGTTTTAGCAGTTTTTACCACATCACTTCAGCACATATTAACCTTCCAAACACCCGGCCGAGGGTGTAACACCCGTAAAACTCCCGGCAGGGTATTCATATTTATCCCACTACAACACTAAGAGTTGACACAATTTGAGGACATCATTTGTATTTTTTAAAAATATATCTCCCCCACTTTAGCAAACACCCAGCTGGGGCTCCACCCGTTTTTTTCTCAAAACATTGGGAATTTTTGGAATTTTATGCTTTTTTTGCTACTTTGCACTTTTATGAAGTAATTGATACTCTGTACACTAGAACAGCGCCACAACTACACCTCCCATCCTTCTCATTTCTTGCTCCACTTTTAGTGGCAGCAATTAGTAGGGGCAGCAGTTCTACCTGCTGGGCAGTATTTGATTCCCTTTGCGCGGAGGCACTTTAATCTTTTCAACGTCAAGAGAGGGATATCTCTGATGTTTACAAAAGGAGGTTCTTGAAGAACCGAGAGCACCAAATTCAAATCCCAAAGAGGGAGAGGAGGTTTGACAGGGGGGGGGGGGAGCACATGGCAAACCCCCTGCAGAAAGGTGCTAATCAAGGCATGGCCCGCAGGCGGTCGTTGAAAGAAGACAGCCAGGGCCAAAATTTGACCCTTGATGGTATTCAAAGCCAGCTTTTGGGTCACACCACGCTGTAAGAACAGCAGAATCCTGGGAACGGAATACGTTCGTGGACGCCAATCTAGCTCCTCGCACATAGCGATGTAAGCTTTCCAGGTACAGTGATGTATCTTTCTAGAAAAAGATTACCGGGCCCTCAACACGGTTGCGATGACCGAATCTGAGAGACCTCGTCCCTCAGCACCTGGCTTTTAATAGCCATGCTGTAAAAGCCAAGGACTGTAAAGCAGGATGAAGTATGGGACCTTGAGACAGAAGGTCCTCCCGCAGAGACAGTCGCCAGGGAACGTCCGCGACTAGCCGCACAAGATCGGCGTACCAATGACGCCGTGGCCAATCCAGAGCAATGAGGATCACCGGAATTCCCCCGGCCTCCACCCTGCGAAGCAGGCGAGGCAGAAACTGCAGCGGAGGGCTAGCATATAACAGGCGATACCGACCCCACAGGGCCACCAACGCGTCTGAGGAGTCTGCCTAGGGGTCCCTGGACCTGGCCACAAAATCTCGACATCTTGCGATTGAGTCGAGAGGCCAAGAGGTCCACGTCCGGCGTGCCCCACCGCCGGAAAAGGAGTTGGAACACCTCCGGATACAAGGACTATTGCGCCTGGTCCAACGTACGCCGGCTCAGATAGTCGGCCTGCCAGTTGTCTATTCCTGGAATATAAACGGCTGACAGAGCCGGCACACTTCTTTCCGCCCATCTTAGGATGTGAGCTACCTCGCCGCTGAGCTCAGAGTTCCCCTCTGATGGTTGACATATGCCACCGCTGTGGCGTTGTCCGACTGGACCCTGACCGAGTGGCCCTGTAGCCTCTCCGACCACGGGGAGAGGGCACAGTCGGATCGCTCGGAGGTCTAGGACATTGATCGGAAGACGGGATTCGGCCGGGGTCCACAGCCCTTGAGCTGAGAGGACTCCCCAGACCCCACCCCAGCCCGTAAGGCTGGCAGCCATCGAGATCACTGGATAGGAAAGAATGACTTCCCGGACCGAAGAGCCGGGGATCTCAACCAACACATCAGGGACGCCCTGACCGGGTGACTCGCCTGGATCTGATGATCCAATGACAACGGGGACTTGTCCCAAGCGGACATGATCCCCTTCTGTAAGGCACGAGTGTGAGATTGGGCATATGGAACTGCCTCGAAAGAGGCCACCATGAGCCCTAGGACCCTCATGCAGAAAAAGGATTTGTAACGGCACCCCAAGTATGAAAGGGGTTAACGCCGTTTAGGATATTCCCTCTGGACACACATCCACTGCCGATCCTCCACAGTCAGGCTACCGCTTCCCATAGGATTAATCCTTCCAAACATACGAGACAAACGCTCTGTATCTTTCCAAATGGACGGACACTTTTTATTGAAACACTGCAAGTTTTATACACAGAGGAGTTTTTTCTTTCCTCTCACCAGACCTAATTTACATGAGCTAATTAACTACAGCCGATGACTCACATACATGACCTTTAGGCTAGCCTTACTGTCTCCTACAATACACATTAGTTTGACATCTCTTAAGAGACAAATAGGTGGGTTCGTTAGCTAATCCCTTTTCAGTTTAAATGACTAAGCCTGACCTTTATATATATATATATACACACACACACACACACACACACACACACACACACACACACACACACACACACACACAATTATCTCTATTCACAATGAAAGGATCTTTAGAACACATCAGCCCTTTTCAATTAACCTGTTGAGTTCAGGATCAACAAAAATAGTTATTTACAGATATCCTGGGAAATATTGTGGAATAATATTACCGTATTTATCGGCGTATAACACGCACCGGCGTATAACACGCACCCCAAGTTTAGGAGGGAATTTTAAGGAAAAAACTTTTAGGAGGGAAATTCAAGGAAAAAAAAAAAAAAAAAAAAAAAAAAAAAAACTTACATTTAAATGCAGCATGCAGCCTTGCCCAGTGTCCATCTGTCCATCTGCAGCCGTGCCCAGTGTCCATCTGTCCATCTGCAGCCGTGCCCAGTGTCCATCTGTCCATCTGCAGCCTTGCCCAGTGTCCATCTGTCCATCTGCAGCCTTGCCCAGTGTCCATCTGTCCATCTGCAGCCTTGCCCAGTGTCCATCTGTCCATCTGCAGCCTTGCCCAGTGTCCATCTGTCCATCTGCAGCCTTGCCCAGTGTCCATCTGCAGCCGTGCCCAGTGTCCATCTGTCCATCTGCAGCCTTGCCCAGTGTCCATCTGTCCATCTGCAGCCGTGCCCAGTGTCCATCTGCAGCCGTGCCCAGTGTCCATCTGTCCATCTGCAGCCGTGCCCAGTGCCTTTGCGATCGTGTCAGTCCCGGCGGTTTTTAAAATTTGGCGCTGATTTCTGTGGAAAGGAGCGAGCGGGGCCGAGTGTACTTCGGCTGGACTCGGCTCCTCTCGCAGTTCCGCCCATCTCCACTGACTGCGCCGCTGACGGAGAAAGCCGAGTGTACTTCGGCTAGACTCGGCTCTGCTCAGTCACAGGCAGGACTGTGAGAGGAGCCGAGACTAGGCGAAGTACACTCGGCTTTCTCTATGTCAGCGGCGCAGTCAGAGATGGGCGGGACTGCGAGAGGAGCCGAGTAAAGCCGATTGTACTTCGGCTCCGCTCGCTCCTCTCGCTCGTTTTCAGCAGGGGAATTCGACGGAGTATCGGCGTATAACACGCACCCACGATTTTCCCCTGATTTTAAGGGGAAAAAAGTGCGTGTTATACGCCGATAAATACGGTACATACCCATTTTAAAGCAATCCAATACATATTCTCAATGTCCATTATTTCCTGGCTCACACTTTCTAAGAACTTCTGGGTTCCACGGGCCCAGCCGTTACAGGATTGATGACTATTTTCGGGACATCAGAAGCCGCACCACAGATTGAAGAGTCTGCAACTTCTCCAAGGGTAGGAAGACTTTCGCCTCAGAGGAGTCCAGGATCAACCCCAGATACCAAACGCTGGGTCAGGACCAGGACTGACTTCTGAGTGTTCAGAAGCCACCCGAAGGCCCAGAGGGACCGACTGACCATTGTCACAATTTCTTCTAATTCTGAGCCAGTATCTGCTCTCAGAAGATCTAGATAGCCCACGTTAGCAATGCCTCGCTGTCTCTGCAAAGCCAAAATCAGGGCAAGCACCTTGGTGAAAACCCGCGGTGCCGACGCTGAGCCACAAATTGATAGTGGACTTCGCCGATCGCAGAAACTTCTGGTGACCTGCACAGATTGGAACATGCAAGTCAACGTCCTTGATGTCCAAGGATGCCATAAAGTCTTCATACTGTGCAAGGCGATGAAGGCACGCACACCATTGGGGCGTGGGAGGAACCCGGAGAACCAGAGGAAACCCACGCAGACCGCATACACAAACCGTGTAGGTATGTTAGTATGCAAACAAATTACACCTGTTTATGCTGTGCATAGCGGCGAAAGCGCGCACACCATTGGAGTGTGGGAGGAAACCGGAGAGCCCGGAGGAACCCCACGCAGACCCAGAGAGCGTAAAATACATATATACTGTGAATGTATTTAGCGTCGTGTATAAACATATTGAGTATGTTTACACTCTGTATGGCACCGAAGGCGCGCACGTCATTGGAGCGTGGGAGGAAACCGGAGTACCCGGAGGAAACCCACGCAGACCGCATACACATACCGTGTAGGCATTATAGTATGTGTGATAAACATATTGATCATGTTCATACTGTGCATAGCGCCAAAAGGCGCACACCCCGTTGGAGCGTGGTAAGAAACCGGAGCACCCGGAGGAACCCACACAGACTCAAGAGTAGAATACATACATATACTGTGAATGTATTTAGAGACGTGTATAAACATATTGTGTATGTTATACTGTCATTGGAACGTGGGAGGAAACCCACACAGACACAGAGAGCAATAAACACAGACATACACTGTGCGTTAAGTATAATTGGGTAAACTATGGCGCTCATCTCTGTATCGTTACAACCTGCGTATATGTGCTGCCGAAGCAAGCTGCAGGTAAAAAACTACCTCCGACACCGCAGACCGTGGTTCTGTCAGAGTCAGAGCGTTCCCCAGGAAAAGCGGAAAACCACAGGTGCAGAGACTCTGGTGTTTCCACAGAGAAATTACACACCATGTATCACTGTATCTTCCATGCAGCTCTAGAAGCAGTGAGTGAGGAAGCTGTGAGGAGAATTGTGCTGCGCCTGCAGGAGCCAGCACTAAGCCAATGGTGTAAAAGAAAAGCTTTAAAGAAGCAAGGGAGACCGTCTCCGCCAAAAGGATCTCCAGCTGCAGCCTCCAGCATGAGAGTGTCCCTCACAATCAATGAGTTCACTACCAAGCATCCCATCATTTACTGACCCAGGAGTCTTCCTCAGAAGGAATGTCCTGGTCAAAAAAATATACAATAAAATCCAGAGCTAGGGTCCTGAGCTGCAGCTAGGCCCACTCCTCCACTAAAGATTGTGTGGGGAGAGAGCGTTTTATAGCTCCCGTTCGCTCGCACACCGCTTCCATCCTGACAAGAAATTAGTCCAGGACTGCCGACAACTGATCCATAGGGACTGCAGGTGCATCAGCCCTGCCTGTTGTGACATGAATGGGGAAGCAGGTAAACCAGACTCTATAACTCGCCACTTCTCTGAGACTTTTGTACAAAGTCCACCCTCTGGCTGTGCTGGCTGTGGGAGGTTACCCAGGGGACTCACCGACCCAGTGGGGACCGCTCGGATCCGCTGCCTGTGCTGCACAGCGCGAAGGAGTAGCGAGGAGAATGTGAGGAGAACCGCTGCGTTCCAGCAGCGATAGACGCCAAACAGTAGAAAAAACGCGTGCGGCTCCAAGAAAATGGCCGCCGCAACTGTAACTGCGCCATAACGAACCACGGCAAGATGGCCGCCATGCGCGCCAATGAAAAAACACATAGTGACAGAAAAACATGGCGCCGAACGGCGCACAGGCCAAAAAAAAAAAAAAATTCTCCAATGCAGATACCCATAAGCCTCCCCCCCCCTTGACAGAGTGACCCCCCAGGCACTCCCAGACAGCACAGCGCCAGCAAGGTGACAGAGTAACAAACAGGGGGAGACAGGGAAAATCCCCCACACATAGGAACACACAGCATGTACTCACCTGCAGAGGCAGGAGATACTACTAACCCGGTGTGTTCCTGACAGACCTATCACAGTTCGGTACTGAGTAGCTGTCGGCCCGGTCCACCGCGAAAAGAGACAGCCGGTACTGTTCAATCTTAGCGAACCGCGAAGCATATAAAAGCCCACCGGCCACCCCTGGAGTCATGGGGCATGTCGTGAACTGAGTCGCACGCCAGCACGAGGATTCAGCACGCTCGATGGTCGGACTGGGAAGACTACGAGGATATCCAATGTACCCAACCTGTTGCCCAGCCGACAGTTGATAGAAGATCAAAAAATAAAATAAAATTCCAAAAGGAATAAAAAATTCTTCAGGAGACTGGCTCCGAAGCGAGCCACGTCCTCTCCTTCTGCTAGGCAAAAAAAAAAAAAAAACTAAGGGCTGCTGGGTTATGTCCGGAGGGACCACCCCCTGGGCGGGGTTGTTCAGCTCTGGTCTTTAGAATGTATGTTATAACATTCTGCCTAGTTCTCTCCTGCAAGCAGGGACATGAACCCACTTGTCAAATATTAAGAGGCTGTGTCAGTCCATGGACGGTAAGAGAAAATAGGATTTTTTGTACTCACCGTAAAATCCTTTTCTCTGACATCCATGGACTGACACGGTGTCTCTTTACACGTGGGTTATGTCCCTGCTTGCAGGAGAAGACCTAGGCAGAATGTGAGATGTTATACATACATTCTAAAAGCCAGAGCTGATCAGCCCCACCCAGGGGGCGGTCCCTCCGGACATAACCCTCCCACTACAGTCAGCAGACTTCAGTTCGTAACAAAGCAGTACAAACTTAAAGGAAGGGTGGGTGCCGTGTCAGTCCATGGATGTCAGAGAAAAGGATTTTACGGTGAGTACAAAAAATCCTATTTTCTCTTACCATCCATGGACTGACACGGTGTCTCTTTACACTTTACACGTGGGATGTCCCAAAGCAGTGTCAAGAGGGATGGGAGCAGTATCAATGGAAAAAACAAAACTTCACTCCAATAAGGCAGACCTCCTCAACGGAGGAGTCGCAACTTTAAACAGCGGCCTGCAGCACCCTGCGGCCGAAGGAAGCATCCGAAGATGCAGCCACATTAACCTTATGAAACTTAAAAGGCATGAACAGACGACCAGGTCGCCACCTTACACACTTGTGCAACCGACGCTTGAGGTCGGAAAACCCAGGAAGCACCAATTGCCCTGGTGGAATGCGCCGTAACCGGAGAGGGAGGTGCCCGCCCTTTGAGAGCATAGGCTTGAATGACGGTTTGTCTGATTCCCCTAGAAATGACGGCAGACGAAACCGCTTGGCCCTGTTATGGACCAGAGACAGTCACAAACAGTGAGTCGGACTTCCGAATAGAAGCAGTAGCAAACAGGTACACCCGTAAGGCTCGTACCACATCCAATATGTGCAGCACAAACTCTCTGGGATGCGATGGGTGAGGACACAAGGACGGGAGGACAATGTCCTCATGTAGGTGAAAGGTCGACACCACCTTTGGCAAAAAGGAAGGTCGCGGATGCAACACCGCCTTATCCTTATGGATGACTAATAATGGCGACTTGCCAGGACAAGGCCGCCAACTCAGACACTCGTCAAACAGAAGTGATTGCCACTAAAAGGCCACCTTCGGAGACAAGACAAGAGGGGAATATCCCGGATATTCCCAAAAGGAGGTTCCTGGAGGACAGAGAGCACCAAAGTCAGATCCCACGGAGGGAGAGGAGGCTTGACAGGAGGGAGCACATGGCGAACCCCCAACACAAGGTGCTAACCAAGAAATGACCCGCTAGAGGTCGCTGAAAGAAGACGGCCAAGGCCGAAATCTGATCCTTGATGGTACTCAAAGCAAGCTTTTGGGTCACTCCACACTGCAGAGGACGCAGGATTCTGGGGACGGAATACGTCCGAGGACGCCAGTCCAGCGCTTCGCACATGGCGATAAGCTTTCCAGGCACGGTGATAGATCTGGGAGGAAGGGAGCCGCTCAGGTGTGGAAGTCCCTGGAATTACCTCCTCCCAGCAACCAAGGGTGCAGGCAAATGCAATTGAAAAAAGAAAAGGTCTTCTGGACGCAGCACTCCGGTTAAAAAGCCTTTATTCCAAAAAAAAAGGTTTCAGGAAACCAAAAACACTCTGCGCAACACAACAAACTGATCTAGTTTAGCTGACGCGTTTCACACTATTTAAAGTGCTTATTCATAGCCGGTGATAGATCTGCCTGGAGGAAGACTTCCGTGTCCTTAACATGGTCAAAATGACCGAGTCCGAGAGACCTCGGTCCCTCAACACCTGGCTTTCAACAGCCCTGCCGTTAAAGCCAGAGACTGTAAGCCGGATAAAAACATAGGACCTTGAGACTGAAGGTCCTCCCTCATCGGCAACCGCCAGGGAACGTCCGCGACGAGACGTATCAGATCAGCGTACCAGTGACGCTGAGGCCAATCCGGAACAATTAGGATCACCAGAGATTATATCAGGTGATAAGGACCCTATGGGGCCACCAACGCATCCGAGGCATCGCCCAAGGATCCCTGGGTCTGGCCACAACCGCGACACCTTGCGATGGAGTCGAGAGGCCATCAGGTCCACCTCCGGCATGCCCCACCGTCGGCAAAGGAGTTGAAATATGCAAGGACCACTCTTCTTGGTCCGGCGATTGGCGACTCAGATAGTCCGCCTGCCCATTGTCTATGCCCAGAATGTAAATGGCCTACAGAGCCGGCACGTTTCTTCCGGCCCACTTCAGGATACGGACTACCTCGGAAGCCGCAGCTGAGCTCCGAGTCCCCCCTTGATGGTTTACATACGCCACCGCCGTGGCGTTGTCCGACTGGATCCTGATGGAGCGACCCTGTAATCTCTCCGACCTGAGACCAGGTGACTCACCTGGATCTGAAGATCCAAGGACAACAGGGATTTGTCCCAGGTGGACAAGATCTCCTTCTGCAATGCCCTGGTGTGTGATTGGGCATACAGAACGGCCGCTAAGGAGGCCACCACGAGTCCCGGGACTCTCATGCAAAAAACGGATTGACAACCATTTTCGGGATGTCAGCACCCGCACCGCAGACTGAAGTGTCAGCAACTTCTCCAGAGGTAGGATACCTTTGCCTCCAAGGAGTCCAGAATCAGACCTAGATACTCCAGACACTGAGTCGGGACCAGGACTGACTCCTGAATGTTCAGGAACCACCCGAAGTCCCTGAGGGTCTAATTGACGATAGTCACCTTTCTTCTAAGTCTGAGCCACTTTCTGCTGTTAGCAGAAGATCGTCCAGATAGCCCACGACAGCAATACCTCGCTGTAACAGAAGGCTAGAACCGGAGCAAGCACCTTGGTGAACACCCTTGGTGCCGAGGCTAGGCCGAAAGGAAGAGCCACAATCGATAGTGGACTTTGCTGATCGCACAGCGCAGAAACTTCTGGTGACTTGCGTAGATCGGAACATGCAAGTAGGCGTCCTTGAAGTCCAAGGACGCCAGAAGAAAATCCCTTTGGTGGAGTGTAGCGATCACCGTGCGAATGGATTCCATGCGGAATTTCTACACCTTCTCGAAGGCATTCAGGGCCTTGAGGTCCAGGATAGGTCGAACCACGTCCTCTTTTTGGGACGACAAACAGATTCGAGTAGAATCCCTGAAAACTCTCCTGTGACGGAACCGGCACAATCACTCCGGACCTGATCAAATCCTGTACAGCCCCCAAGAGGGCTGCCCGACGGGTAGAAAGGAGAGGAAGATGCGAGGGAAAGAATCTGAGGGCCAGGATCGGAATACTATCCTGTATCCCTGAGGTGACCACCTCGCACACCCACCAGTCGGAGTTTCGGGAGGACCACCGATTCGTGACCTGCGAAGTCGTCCCCCCACCCCAGAGTCGGGCGGAGGCAAGACTTCACGCGGAGGCGGGCTTGGGAGCCGCTTGTTTGGCTTACGCACCCAGGGGCACTTGTGCCCACCAGCCGCACTGCCGTCAGTCTGAGAGGGCCTACCCATGGACTCCGACTGACGAAAAAACCCCGTTTTGCTGGAAAGGAAGGCCCCTGTTTGCGGCGGGCCTACTCACCCTTGGAAGAAGAAGAGTGCTTTTACCTCCCGTGACATCCATGACGATGTCATCCAGAGCAGCACCGAAAGGTCTACCACCTTTAAATGGTAGATCCGTCAGGAGCTTCTTAAGGCTAGGTCAGCAGACCAGCATTTCAACCAGATAAGACGCCGCAATACCACCGCCGAGACAGAGGCCCTGGATATTAAAGGGGCCGCGTCCAACGTGGCGTCGCGCACATAAACCAGGCCCTGAACCAGTTGGTGGGCCAGAGCAACTGTGTCTGGAGGAAGATTATGCTCCTGTACAGCTAGGTGCAACATTTTTGCCCAACCTGTAAGTGTTTGAGACACAAGGGTCGCCGCTACCACAGGCCGTAGGGCGGATCCCAACAAGGCAAACATGGCTCTGCTCACCACTTCTGACCTCCTGTCAGTGGGGTCCTCAAACGTAGGAATCCCCTCCAGCGGGAGAGTGATGGCCTTGTTAAACCGGGCGACTGGAGGGTCGACCACTGGGGGAGAAGCCCACTTTTTAAGTAGGGCATCTTCAAGGGGGCATCTGATAGACAAAAGCCGCGGGACCATAAAAATCTTCTGCGGCTTTTCCCAGACCTTATCAATGAGCTAGTCAAAGAAAGTCACATATGGAAAAACCTCTTTAGAAGGCCTGGCCTAAAAAGAACCAAAGGAGACTGTATCCGCCTGAGGTTCTGCACCCGCAGCATTTAGCTTGAGAGTGTCCCTCACCGCAGTCATGAGTACACTAACAAGCGCCCTGTCATTTACTGACTCAGAACTGGAGTCTTCCTCATAAGGAATGTCCTGTTCAACACCATCAAACATATTCAGAACTAGGGTCCTGAGCGGTAGTGGCTAGGCCCATATCTGAATCAGCGCACACCCCTTGCATAGAAAAAGAGGGGAGAGGGAACTTTTTTGCTCCTTTGCGCTTGCACACAGCTCCCACCCTGGTCAGAAAAGATTCCAGGACTGCCCACAACTGGTCCATAGGGACCGCAGGTGCTGAAGCACTGCCTGTTGCCACTGACATGTTAGGGGAAGCTGGTGACAGAGACTCCATATTGCCCCCCTCTGAGACTCCTCAGATAAAAAGTCCACCCACAGGCTGTGCTGACTGAGGAGGGGGCGCCCAGGGGACTCACCAAACCGGATCAGGGACCGCTCAGTTCCGCTGTCTGTATCGCACTGTGTCAGCGCTGGTGAGCTGTGAGGGGAATGTGAGGAGATTCGCGCTGTTACAGCAGCGCTAGAGGCCAAAACTAGTGCTGAAAAGCACGCGGGCTACAAGAAAATGGCCGCCGCACTTCACTGAGGCGATCCGCGGCAAGATAGCCGCCATGACGCAGTTAATGTGAAAACAGCACACACACAGCGCCACTTGGTGCTCAGGCCCCAAAAACACACAAAAAAGGCCCCAAACATATCTGCAGACCAGCATGAGCCCCTCCAAGAACAGTGTGACCCCCCAGGCACCCCACACAGCACAGCGCCAGCAATGGTGACAGAGAGAGACAATGAAATACAGGGGGAGACAGGGAAAATCCCCCAGAGAAACACAGCCTTTTGTACTCACCTGCAGGCAGGAGAGACTACTTACCCGTCCCCTGAGGGACCCACTGGTGTGTTTCTGACAGGACTATCACAGTGCAGTACTGAGTAGCTGTCGGCCCGGTCCACCGCGAAAGATACAGTCAGTCAGGAGCTGTTCAGTCTTGAGAGGACCGTGGGAGCATGAAAGCAAACCCGGCCACCCCTGGAGTCATGGGGTATGTCGTGAACTGAGTCTCACGCACACCAAGGCGAGGATCAGCACGCTCGATGGTCGGACAGGGAAGACTACGAGGATATCTTGTACCCAACCTGTTGCCCAGCCGACAGTTGATAGAAAATTCTCAAAAATAAAATAAAAAAGAATTCCAGAAAAGGAATAAAAATAGGTCAGGAGACTGGCTCCTGAGAGAGCCACGTCTTCTCCTTCTGCTAGGCAGAAAAAAACTGAAGTCTGCTGACTGTAGTGGGAGGGTTATGTCCGGAGGGACCGCCCCCTGGGTGGGGCTGTTCAGCTCTGGCTTTTAGAATGTATGTATGTATAACATCTCACATTCTGCCTAGGTCTTCTCCTGCAAGCAGGGACATAACCCACGTGTAAAGTGTAAAGAGACACCGTGTCAGTCCATGGATGATAAGAGAAATAGGATTTTTGTACTCACCGTAAAATCCATTTCTCTGACATCCATGGACCAGCACGGCGGCTCTTATCACTGAACGTATGGGTATATGTCCCTGCTTGCAGGAGAAGATCTAGGCAAAATGTTAAAACATTCTAGAACAAACCAGAGCTGAACAGCCCCGCCCAGGGGGGCGGTCCCTCCGGACATTACCCTTAGAGGTCGACCGATATATCGGCCGATATTTGGCCATTTTTGATAAATCGGCATCGGGCCGATTATCATCAAAATTAGGCCGATATTTTACACTGGCCGTCCCTCCTGTCCTTTCTTCTCCACACTCAGCAGCTCTGGCAGCATCAAGTGCCGCGCTGAGTGTGTGAACAGAGAGGAGGGAGAGAGAGGGAGAGAGAAGCTGTCAGCTTGATGTCGGGAGTAGGGGGGAGGGGGCGGGCGGTGTAGCAGATCACTTCACTTCCTTGTTACTTTATGGTCAGTCCAGGCAGCTCCTCCCGTCTGCACTTATCTCTCTGCATGATCACACAGTAAGTCAGCACGATTCTCCTCACTCCCATGCCTAGTTAATTTTTCCCGTATCTTATCTGCTGTCCTCTCCATAAATCTTCACTGCACATATCATGCTGCCTCCTGTCCTGTCTCAGCTCAGCATTCCACACACACACAGATCTTACACCCTTTCCATCCCAGTTTGCTTTTAGCTCTCATAGTTGTCCTGTCCCCACCATGCAGCCTAGCACATTCCCTGCATTCTGTCACTAATAAAGACATTAGCACTTACATTTACCACCCCAACCTCCTCACCATTCTCTCTTTTATAATATCTTAACCTCCCCCCCCCTCCCCCTTCACATTGTAGCAATTTGACAAGTCACATCCTATTGCCGGCAAGGCACTGTTCAAATCAATGCGACACTGACTTTGAGTTGCCGCATAAATTTGAAAAAGTAGTACATGCACTACTTTTGCGATTTAGGGTGTGACTTCAATAACCACACAGATGTCTTCAAAGTCGCAACCCAAAGTCGCACTGAGATGCAGCTCTGAAATTGTGCGATTTCAGGTTAAGTCGCACAATTTCAAAGCCACAGTCAATGTGAACGGGGGCTAATAGTAGGTTCACACTGGTGTGCTGTGGTCTGGCCACAGTGCGATTTGTATATTCAGTTTACCCAGAGTTTTAGGTGCGCTCCCATTCAATTCTATTAGACTGTCTGTTTTCACGAAAGCAAATTACAGTCTTGCGTGCTGCATCTTTGATGCGCAATCAGAAAACACAGTCCACTAGAATTCATCAGGAGCACACCTACAACTGCAAGTAAATCACACATACAATCGCACTGTGGTCAAACCAAAGCGCACCAGTGTGAAACCCGAGGGGGCGCACTTTGCCCTGGGCACTGGATGACCTTGTCCCAGCACTGGTTGCAGTTACACTCGGCTTAGTGTGAAACCTGCCAGTGTCACCGCCAATCAGTGCCATCTCAGTGCCACCTGCCACCCGCCCCTGCCAGCCAGTGCCACCCGCCCCTGCCAGCCAGTGCCAATTGCCAGTGCCATCTGTCCCAAACTAGTGCCATCTGTCAGTTCCAAACCAGTGCCACCTGCTAGTGCCAATGCCATCTGACAGTTCCAAACCAGTGCCACCTGCCAGTGCCAATAGTGCCATCTGTCAGTTCCAAACCAGTGCCACCTGCCAATGCCAACCAGTGCCATCTGTCAGTTCCAAACCAGTGCCATCTGACAGTTCCAAACCAGTGCCACCTGCCAGTGCCATCTGTCAGTTCCAAACCAGTGCCACCTGCCAGTGCCATCTGTCAGTTCCAAACCAGTGCCACCTGCCAGGTCCAACTAGTGCCATCTGTACTGAGGACATCAAGGGTGTGCTAGAGTGACAGGAGTAAGCAAGGAGTTGAGTGGGTGAGTTTTTTTTTTTTTTTTTTTTTTTTTTAAATCGGCCTAAAATATCGGCCACAAAAATCGGCCATCGGCCGCCCCAATTTCTAAATATCGGCATCGGCCAGAGAAAAACCCATATCGGTCGACCTCTAATTACCCTCCCACCTGCAGCTAGCAGACCTCAGTTCGTAACAAAGCAGCACAAAAACTTAAAGGAAGGGGGGTGCCGTGTCAGTCCAGGGATGTCAGAGAAATGGATTTTACGGTGAGTACAAAAATCCCATTTTCTCTTATCATCCATGGACCGACACGGCGGCTTTTATCACTGAACGTGTGGGACGTCCCAAAGCAGTGTCAAGAGGGGTGGGAGCAGTATAAATGGAAAAACCAAAACTTCACTCCAATAAGGCAGAGCTCCTCAACGGAGGAGTCGCAACTTTAAACAGCGGCCTGCAACACCTTGCGGCCGAAGGAAGCATCCGAAGATGCAGCCACATTAACCTTATAAAACTTAGAAAAGGTATGAACAGACGACCAGGTCGCCGCCTTGCACACTTATGCAACCGACGCTTGATGTCGGAAAACCCAGGAAACACCAATTGCCCTGGTGGGATGCGCCGTAACCGGAAAGGGAGGCGCCCGCCCTATGAGAGCATAGGCTTGAAAGACGGTTTGTCCGATCCACCTAAAAAATGGTGGCAGACGAAGCCGCTTGGCCCTGTTTCTGACCAGAGAGAGTCAGAGTCAGACTTCCGAATAGAAGCAGCAGACAGGCACACCCGCAAGGCTCGTACCACATTCAAAGTGTGCCGCGCACACTCTGGGATGCGATGGGCGAGGACACAAGGACGGGAGGACTATGTCCTCATTTAGGTGAAAGGTCGAGATCACCCTTGACAAAAGAGAAAGTCTCGGATGCAACACCGCCTTATCCTTATGGATGACTAAATATGGCAACTTGCAGTACAAGGTCGCCAACTCAGACACTCGTCTAACAGAAGTGATTGCCGCTAAAAGGGCCACCCTCTGAGACAAAGCGAAGAGGAGAATATCCCTGATATTCTCAAAAGGAGGTTCCTGGAGAACCGAGAGTACCAATTCCGATCCCACGGGGGGAGAGGAGACTTGACAGGAGGGAGCCCATGGCGAACCCCCTGCACAAGGGTGCCAACCAAGGAATGACCCGCTAGTGGTCGCCGGAAGAAGACGGCCAAGGCCGAAATCTGACCCTTAATGATACTCAAAGGGAGCCTTTGGGCCACTCCATGCTGCAGGAAACACAGGATTCTAGGGATGGAATACGTCCGAGGATGTCAGTCCAGCTCTTCGCACATGGCAATGTAAGCTTTCTAGGTACAGAGATAGTTCTGGAGGAAGACTTCCGTGTCCTTAATATGGAAGAAATGACCGAGTCCAAGAGACCTCGGTCTCTCAACACCTGGCTTTCAACAGCCATGCCGTTAAGGCCAGAGACTGTAAAGGCAGGATGAAATATATGACTTTGAGACAGAAAGTCCTCCCTTATTGGCAACCGTCAGGGAACGACCACGACGAGACGTACCAGATCGGCGTACCAGTGAAGCCGAGGCCAATCCAGAGCAATGAGGATCACCGGAATTCCCTCGGTCGCCACCCTGCTCAGCAGACGAGGGAGCAACTGCAGCGGAGGATAAACGTATATCAGGTGATAAGGACCCCATGGGCCATCAACGCCTCTGGAGGCATCCGCCCAAGGATCCCCGGATCTGGCCACAAATCTCGACAACTTGTGATTGAGTCGAGAGGCCATCGGGTCCACCTCCGGCGTGCCCCACCGTCTGTGTGGCAAAGGAGTTGAAATACCTCCGAGTGCAAGGACCACTCTCCCTGGTCCAACGTCTGGCAACTCTACATTCCGGCCATAGAACTGACGGACTATTTAACGGCCGGCACGCTTCTTTTAGCCCACTTCAGGGTACGGGGGACCTCGGAAGCCGCAACTGAGCTCTGAGTCCCCCCTTGATGGTCGGCATACGCCACTGCCGTGACTTTGTCTGACTGGATCCTAATGGAGCGATCATGCAAGCTCTCAGACCACGAGGAGAGGCACACTCTGATGGCCCGTATTTCCAGAACATTGATCGGCAAACGGGCTTCGTCCGGAGTCCAAGCCCTTGGGCCAACAGGACTCCCCAGACTACACCCCAGCCCTTCAGGCTGGCGTCCGTAGTGAACACCATCCATTGGACGGGGAGGAACGACTTCCTGGACCGAAGAGCCGGGGACCCAAACCACCATGTCAGGGACGCCCTGACCAGGTGGCTCACCTGGATCGGAAAATCCAAAGACAACAGGGATTTGTCCCAAGGAAACAAGATCCCCTTCTGCAATGCCCTGGTGTGTGATTGGGCATATGGAACGGCCTCGAAAGAGGTCACCATGAGTCCCAGGACTCCCATGCAAAAAATGGATTGACGACCATTTTTTGGGATGTCAGCATCCGCACTGCACACTGAAGTGTCAGTAACTTCCCTGGAGGTAGGAATACCTTTGCCTCCAAGGAGTCCAGAATCAGACCGAGATACTCCAGATCTTGAGTCGGGACCCGGACTGACTCCTGAATGTTTAGGAGCCACCCGAAGTCCCTGAGGGTCTGACTGACGATGGTCACACTGTCTAATTCTGAGCCATTTCCTGCTCGGAGAAGAAGATCGTCCAGATAGCCCACGACAGCAATGCCTCGCTGTCTCAGCAAGCTAAAACCGGCACAAGCACCTTGGTGAACACCCTTGGTGCCAAGGCTCGGCCAAAAGGAAGAGCCACAAATTGATAGTGGACTTCGCTGATCGCAAGCGCAGAAACTTCTGGTGACTTGCGCAGATCGGAACATGCAAGTAGGCGTCCTTGATGTCCAAGGTCGCCAGAAAATCCCCTTGACGGAGTGCACTGACCACCGTGCGAATGGATTCCATGCGGAACTTTTGCACCTTCACGAAGGCATTCAGGACCTGGAGGTCCAAGATAGGCCGAACCCCGTCCCTTTTTTGGGACGACAAAATGAATTCGAGTAGAATCCCTGAAAACCTCTCCTGTAACGGAACCGGCACAATCACTCCGGACCTCAAACCTGAATAGGCCCCATAGGGCCGCCCGACGGGCAGGAAGGTGAGGAAGATTTGAGGGAAGAATCTGTCTGGTATTAGGAACGGAACCTATCCTGTAACCTGAGGTGATCACCTCGCACACCCACCGGTAAAAGATCTGGGAGGTCCATTGATCCGTGGACCTGCAAAGTCGTCCCCCCTACCCCAGAGTCGGGTGGGGGCAAGACTTCATGCGGAGGCAGGCTTGTTCGGCATACGCACCATGGGGCGCTCGTGTCCACCAGCCTTACCGCTGTCAGTCTGGGAGGGCCTCCCCGTTGACTGACGAAAAAAAACAACCTTTTTGCTGGAAAGGAAGGACCCTGCTTACGGCGGCCTCCTTACCCTTGCTAGCCTGAGGAAGAACAGTGCTTTTACCTCCCGTGACATCCTTGATGAGGTCATCCAGCGCAGCACCGAAAAGCCTACCACCTTTAAATGGTAAATCCGTCAGAGGCTTTTTAGAAGCTAGGACAGCAGACCAGCATTTCAACCAGATCAGACAACGCAATACCACCACCAAGACAGAGGCCCTGAGTTATAAGGGGCCGCGTCAAACGTGGCGTCGCCACATAAACCAGGCCCTGCACCATTTGTGGGCCAGAGCAATAGTGTCTGGAGGAAGATTATGCTCCTGTACAGTTTTTTTTTTTTGCCCATCCCGTAAGTGTTGGAGACACAAGGGTCGCCGCTACCACAAGCCGTAGGGCGGACCCCAACAAGGCAAACATGGCTCTACTCTCCACTTCTGACCTCCTGTGAGTGGGGTCCTTAAATGCAGAAGTCCCCTCCACCGGGAGAGTGGTGGCCTTGTTCAACCGGGCGACTGGAGGGTCGACCACTGGGGGAGAAGCCCACGTTTTAAGTAGGGCATCCTCAAAAGGGGTATCTGATAGACAAACGCCGCGGGACCATAAAAGACTTCTGCGGCTTTTTCCCCAGACCTTATCAATGAGCTGGTCAAAGAAAGGTACATATGGAAAAACCCTTTTTAGAAGGCCCGGCCCTAAGGAACCAGAGGAGACTGTCCGCCTGAGGTTCTGCATCCGCAGCATTTAGCTTGCGAGTGTCCCTCACTGTATCAATGAGTTCACTAACAAGCGCCCTGTCATTTACGGACACAGAACTGGGAGTCTTCCTCGCAAGGAATGTCCTGTTCAAAACCATCAAATATATTCAGAGCTCGGGTCCTGAGCGGTAGTGGCTAGGCCCATATCTGAATCAGCGCACACCCCCGCTCCTTTTTTTTTTTTGTGGAAAAAAAGTGGGGAGAGGGGCTTTTTTGCTCCCTTGCGCTCACACACTGCTTCCTCCTGGTCAGATTAATGATTCCAGGACTGCCGACAACTGGTCCCTAAGGACCGCAGGTGCAGGAGCACTGCCAGTTGTCTCTAACATGTGAAGAAACAGGTGAACCAGACTCCAATAGTGCCACCCTCTGAGACCCTATTCACCATTACAGTGAATAATACAGCCCACCCACAGGCTATGCTGGGGCTGAGGAGGGGGATACCCGGAGTACTCACCACCCCTAGGGACCGCTCGGTACCGCTGTATGAGCCGCGCTGTAGTGCGGGTGCAGCCTGAGGAGAGTGAAGAATCTGTGAGGAGATGTGTTCCGCGCCGTTCAGCAGCGCTGCTAGAGGCCGAAAACGAAACTGAAAGCGCCGCGGCTACAAGAAAATGGCCGCCGGGCACCAGTATAACTGTGTTCTCAGCGTCAGCAAAATGGCCGCCAATGGCGCACTTTTTAAAAATAAAACACTGCGCCAATGGCGCACAGAAAAAAAAACACAGCCAGTCCCCCAGAGCACTTGCCAAGCAAAATAACAGTCATGGAGCGGCCCCCCCAGGGCAGAGTGACCCCCCAAGCATACCCACACAGCACAACAGGGTGCAGAGAGCAGCATAACAGGGGGGAGACAGGGAGAGCCCCCCCCACACACAGAAACACAGCCAGCATGTACTCACCTTGCAGCAGGAGAGACTACTTACCCGTCCCGCAAGCACCTTGGAGAACACCCCCGGTGCCAATAGAGGGACCCACTGGCTTGTTTCAGACAGACCTATCACAGAGTCGTACTGCGTAGCTGTCGGCCCAGTCCACCGCGAAAAATACTGTAGGCACTGTTCGATCTTGAGAGGACCGTGGGAGCATAAAAGCAACCCGGCCACCCCTGGAGCCACGGGGTATGTTGTGAACTGAGTCTCACGCACACAAGGCGAGGATCAGTATGCTCGATGGTCGGACAGGGAAGACGAGGATACTAGTGTACCCAACCGGTTGCCCAGCCGACAGTTGATTGAAGGTCTCAAAAATAAAATAAAATTCCCAAAGGAATAAAATTTTAAAATTAAAATCTTCCAGAAGACTGGCTCCTGAGAGAGCCACATCTTCTCCTTCTGCTAGGCAGAAAAAAAACTGAGGTCTGCTAGCTGCAGGTGGGAGGGTAATGTCCGGAGGTTTGTTATAGAATGTTTCTAACATCTAACATTCTGCCTAGGTCTTCTCCTGCAAGCAGGGACATATACCCACACGTTCAGTGATAAGAGCTGCCGTGTCGGTCCATGGATGATAAGAGAAAAGGTATTTAGCAGTTTATATTTACTAAAATAATTGCATTTCCATGTTCTGAGTACTGTGGGAGACCAGATATAGTGAATGCAGGGTTCTGGGTTTACTAACACTTTCATTTTTATTTACGCTATTAAAATGTTGTCATAATTCACCATTTGTTTAAAAATTTGGCTACAGGGCAACACTAATTTTTATATCCGTAAGGCTACTTTCACACTGAGGCGCTATAGAGCTAAAAATAGTGCCTGAAAAGTACCAGTTACACTTACCGGTAACGGGTTTCCTAGGAAATCTTCCAGGACGGCACACCTGAGATGATGGGTTCCACCTGACAGGAGACACAATCAACAGAGTTTAAAAGGCCCCACCCTTCCCTCTGTCCCTCAGTCATGACAAAGTATAAGCCCACACCGGTGTCAGAGGGTACCTTCTGTGAGAAAAACATCACCAACAATTAAGGGTAGGGAAGTAGGCCTGCCGTCCTGGAAGATTTCCTAGAAAACCCGTTACCGGTAAGTGTAACTGGTACTTTTCTCTAGTCATCTTCCAGGACGGCACACCTGAGACGATGAGCAAGAAGTTCAGGCCTAACTTAGGGTGGGATCACCGCTTGTAGGACCTTCCTGCCAAACGCCAAGTCCTGAGGGGACAACAGCTCCACTCTGTAGTGTCTCAGGAAGGTATTTTGGCTCGTCCAAGTTGCTGCTCTGCAGATTTGATCGATCGAAGCGCCTGCCCTTTCTGCCCAGGAGGTCGCCAGAGATCTAGTTGAGTGAGCTTTAATATGAGCTGGAACAGGTTTTTCTGACTGATGATAGGCTACTGCGATAGTCTGTTTAATCCACCTGGCTATCGTAGGTTTAGAGGCCTGAAGCCCTTTCTTTTGACCGGAGAAACTAATTAGTAAATTATTTGATCTCCTGAACTCACTCAATCTGAATAGACTAGAAGACATCTTCTAAACGTCTAATAAATAAAACTTTTCCTCCTTGTCATTTTTGGGATTCTGACAAAAAGGAGGGGAGAATAATTTCCTGTGAAAATCTGAGGTCACTTTATATTTGCCTAAAGGATCCTGTCTGAGGATTACCCTGTCCTCTAGAAGCAACAAAAAAGGCTCTTTTATAGTCAGAGCTTGTAGGTCGCCAACCCTTCTGGCTGTGGTGATTGCCAGAAGGAAGTCCATTTTAAGTGACAGAAACCTGAGCCAAGGGCTCTTTGGTTAGAGCATCTAATACCAGGGATAAAACCCAAGGTGGGAACCTGTTTGTTATCACTGGGGTAACCCTTTCCCTGGCTGTCAAAAATCTCTTTACCAGTGGGTTTAAGGCCAGTCTTTGGTCAAAAAACACTGATAAAGCTGTGACTTGGACCCTGAGGGTCTTGACTGCTAGGCCCTGGTCAGCTCCCTCTTGGAGGAAATCCAGGACCATCGGGATTGTTTGGGGAGAACCTTCTGTAGACTGGGCCCAGTAGGAGAAGACTCTCCAAACTTTCGCATAGATTTGCCTAGTGATTGGCTTCCTACTCATCAAAAGTGTGTCAATCACTTTCTCCGAACATCCCCTACACCTGAGGATCTCCCTCTCAAATACCATGCCGTCAGGGAAAGAAACCCTGGATCAGGATGGAAGGCTGGTCCTTGTGAGAGGAGATCGCGTCTGGATGGGATATGCAGCGGAGGAGCAATCGACCACCTCCTCAGGGTGGGGAACCATGCCCTCTTCGGCCACCAGGGTGCGATCAGAATAAGGCACCCATTTGAACGGGATAGCTTCTGCAATACCCGGGGAATGAGCATCAGGGGAGGGAACGCGTACGCCAGAGAGAATTCCCAATTTTGAGCTAAGGCATCTATTCCTCGGGATCCCTGCTCTCTTGTGAGAGAGAAGTACTTGTGAACCTTACTGTTCTTCCTGCAGGCAAACAAGTTTATCTCTGGTTTGCCAAAGTGTCGGCTTACCAGAGAGAGAAAACTTCTGTGTTTAGCTCCCACTCTCCCTGATGAATGGGCTGTCTGCTGAGAAAGTCTCCCTGGATGTTGAGGGACCCTTTCACATGGACTGCTGAAACTGAGAGAATATATTTCTCTGCTTCCCCCAGGATTTCTTGGGTTAGTTTCATCAGCTTGCTGGACCTTGTTTGCCCCTGATGGTATAGGTAGGACACGGCCACTACATTGTCCGAGAAGATCTGTACTTCCCTTCCCTGGACCTGATTTTAGAAAAAGTTTAACGCCTTTCCGACCGCTAATAACTCCCTGAAATTGGAGGAAGCTTTGCTCTGCTCCCGGTCCCAAGGGCCCTGGGCGAAGAGATCTCCCATGTGAGCTCCCCAGGCCCAGGCACTTGCATCCGTGGTCAGAATCAGCTGATTTTTCTGAGTCCAGGACCAACCCCCCGACAGGTTGTCCGGGTTCAGCCACCAGTCTAGGCAGTGTTTTGTTTCTTCCGAGAGGCGGACCATTAAGTCCAGGGATTCTCTTCTTCCGTCCCAGGAGGAGAGAAGGAATCCCTGGAGCCCCAGAGAATGGAACTGTGCCCATTGGACCGCTGGAATGCAGGATGACATGAGCCCTAGAACCTTCACAACGGTCCTTAGAGATGCCTCCCCTGCACCCTGGAGAGTAAACACTGCTCTCTGCACCTTTAATATCTTCTCCAGTGGAAGAAAGATCCTCTGGCTGACGGAGTCTACCCTGTACCCTAGAAACACCTTGGATTGTGAGGGGTCCAGGGAGGACTTCTTTCGGCAGATCAACCACCCGAGCGATTTTAGGGTGGACAGCACCATTTCTCGGTCTGCCTGGAGTTGTTCCAGGGCTGGACCGAAGATTAACATGTCGTCCAAGTATGGGATCAAGGCTATCCCCTGGAGGTGTAAGAAAGACACCACCTCGATCAGAACCTTGGTAAAGATTCTCGGGCTGGCCGCTAATCCGAAGGGGAGTGCCTTGAACTGCCAGTGTTGGACGCCCTGTTTTGTCTGTACTACAAACCTCAGGAATCTCTGATGTTTCGGGGCAATGGGGATGTGCAAAAAAGCGTCCTTCAAATCTAAGGTAATCATGAAAACTCCTTCTTGAAGGTGTCTGACCGTATAGATACTCTCCATCCGGAACTTTTTGTATACCAAGAACTGGTTTAGTTTTCGTAAATTTATGATCAGTCGTAATTTTCCGGATGGTTTTGGTACCACAAATATGTGGGAATAAAAACCCCGGCCGCACTGATCCACGGGAACAGGGATAATGACCTCCTGTTCTGCTAGTTCGCGGACACGCTCCAACAGGCCCCTTGCTTTCAATGGGTCCTTGGGGAGATGAGTAAGAATAAAGTTTGGGGGAGGAAGGGACAGAAATTCTAATTTGTAACCTTCCCTTATAAGGTTTAGGATGTAAGGGCTCTGCGTGATGTTTTCCCATTGAGGGATGAACCACAAGAGCCTCACACCAACTCTTATGTTGGCGTCATTTGGACTCCTTGTTAGAAGTACCGGGCCTGGAAAAAGGATTCCACCTTTTCCCCTGCCTCTGCCAAAACCCCACTTTTTTCTTTGCTCCCGTTTCCCCTTAAAATTGTCTTTAGGGGGGCCTCGAAAAAAATTCTTCCCTTTTATCCCTTTTGGGTTTGGTAGGAAATTTTTTGCCTTTTTCTGTAAAACGGGACAGAACTTGCTCTAGGTCTGAACCGAAGAGCAGAGCTCCTTCAAAGGGTATACCACAAAGACGAGACTTGGATGTCACGTCTCCATCCCACGTCTTTACCCAAAGGACTCTTCTAGCCGAATTAAGAAGGGCTGCCGATTTAGCAGTAGTTCTGACCGTTTCTACAGCAGCATCCGCTAAATAGGCTACTGCCTTGCTAACCACCTCCAGAGAATCTAATACCTCTTTAGATTTACTCTCATGGGCTACGTGCTCTATTAGCCTGTGAACCCATGCATCCGCATTTCTGACGACACAGGCGGAGGCTATTGCTGGGCCCATAGCAGCAGCGTTGGCATCCCAGGCTCTCCCGAGTAAGGTTTCTGATTTCTTGTCCATCGGATCCCGAATATTTCCTGGAATCTTCAAATGACAAATCTGAATGTTTGGAAACTTGAGCTAATGAAGCATCCAAACGTGGAACTTTGAAGAATCCTTCTTCCTCAGCTTTAAAAGGGGCACCTGCGCTTCCAGGTTTTAAGCTTTAACACTTTGCGCTCAGGATCTTTCCACTCTCTTATAATTATCTCTTTAAGAGATTGATGTACCGGGAAGGATTTGGCCTGAGCTTTGCCCAGTCCCCTGTACACTCTATCCTGTGCCGAGATTTGAGTGGATGGTAACTGAATGTCCTCTGAGGCATAGATAGCCTTGAGGAGACCCTCCACATCTTCCGCTGCAAAGAGATGTCCCCCAGGTCTAGCTTCACAGAGACTATCCTGATCAGAGTCCTCTCCTTCCTCTCTAGAGCTTTGGTCTGAGGTCTCCACCTCTTCAGAGTCACCAGGAGACTTCCCTGGGATACCTCCGTAAAACCTGCAAGAGTTCCCAATAGAGAGGGGGAGCTCTCCCTACCCAAGGGGGCTTCTACTCGCTTCTCTACTGTAGCTTTGAAGGATTGAAGGGTAGCTAACATTTCAGCTTGTAGTGCTTTGCACTCCTTCACAGCCTGTGCTGTCTCCTTTCCTGCTAGTTTGTAAATGCATTTGAAGCAAAAGGGTTTTGCGTGGTCCTGTGGGAGTTTCTCGTTACAATTACCACAACGCTTAGATTTACTACTGGCTTTAGCCCTAGACCTACTGGTCGTCCCCTGGGCAGGGCATTCAGTCTCTGAAAAAGGACAAATAGACCCTGTTAAGCCATTACCCCTAGGGTATCTTGCGGGGAGAGAAAAAAATAGGGCCACCCCAAATCTTCTCCCCCCGCCAGCTGAATCACTCACCCACTGTGGTGATTTCTGATGCCGGAATCGGTCCGTCCTTCTCCATGCCGCTTTAGGTAGCCCACCCGACCGGGCAGGATCGCTCTGGGCAGGTTGGGGGGGACACAGAACCGCTGACCCCCGCTCCGTTACCGCTCCGCTACCGCATGCCACAGTCCGCCATTTTGTTGTAGTCCGGGCGCGGCGGAAATTACGTCACACGAGCGCACCCTCCGGCACCCAGCATCCGGACATGCACAATGGCCGCCGAACGATGCCGAGGACAGCACCGCGGCAGATATGAAATCTTCTGCATCTATCAGGATACAGCACCGCCAGCTACCGAGACTTCCTCCCCCATATGGGGGATATCCGAGCGGCTCCCCCACGCCATCCATCACTGTCAGGTAGGAGGAGAGAGTGGGATATAAGGTCTCTGGGGTTATGGACACACCGTGTCCAGCGCCACCAGTTTCTCAGGGGGATTCTTGAAACATCGGTTATGTATTCCCCCTGAGAATGTATGGAAAGGGGGGACCCCCCCTAAAAAGGAGCACAGGCTCTGTCAGACTTTGCAGCCCCAACTGGCTGCTCTTGGTCTGACATTCTAGGGGGGGGACTTTGGTCCCAGACCTTGGTCCTTAAAGGCTAGAAAAAAATAAACTGTTTCGCTGCCATCCTGTGGGAAACACAATCAATAACTGAGGGACAGAGGGAAGGGTGGGGCCTTTTAAACTCTGTTGATTGTGTTTCCCGTCAGGTGGAACCCATCATCTGAGGTGTGCCGTCCTGGAAGATGACTAGAGAAAGGGTCCTTTCACACTGGAGCGGTGCGCTGGCAGGACACTCAAAAAAGTCCTGCTAGCTGCATCTTTGAGGTGCTGTAGGAGCAGTGAATACACCGCTCCTAAAGCACCCCGCAGGCAGTTTTAACCCTTTATCAGGCGTTAGCGGGGGTTAAAAGCGCCCAAATACAACGGTAAAGTGCCGCTAAAAATAACGCCTCAATGTGAAAGTAGCCTTGCATATGTTCAGGTGGGCGTCACTGGGCAGCTGGCGTTTGTGCTCCCAGCATAGAGACCGAGCTGTAAAAGACAGTTCTTGGTCCTGTCAAAAAGGTATTGGGAAAGTTTTTTTTGGCCCTACTTTTCCACAAATTACAGTAGTGCAGTTCGTTCTGCACTCCTGTGACCTGTTTTCAGCCAACAGTAGAGCTGCACCATTCTGGATAAAATGAGAAACCATTTTTTTGCTTACAATAAAGATCACGATTCTCGCAGCGTAACATCATCTTTCACATTATGCAAACAAATTGCGCTAACTTTACGTTTTTTTTTCTCTTTTTTTAACGAATTGAAGTGTATTTTTTCCCCAAAAAATTGCGTTTGAAAGACCGCTGTGCAAATAGTGTGACATAAAATGTTGCAACGACCGCCATTTTATTCTCCAAGCTCTCTGATAAAAGTATATACATAATGTTTGGGGGTTCTAAGTAATTTTCTAGCAAAAAAAAAAAAAAAATACTGATTTTTAACTTGTAAGCAACAAATGTCAGAAAAAAGTTTAGTCTTTAAGTGGTTAAATGTACCTAATTTTTCAGACCTAAGTTCTTCCCTTTGATCTAAAATATACTTTGTATCTCTTCCCTCTCAGCGCTGAGGAATGGTGACAGCTCAACTCTGCACTGTTTACATAGAATCGCGGAAACGGCAGATTGGGGGGGGTTAAATTGAGATTTTAATGATAAAGCGTGCAGCTCTAGCCCACTGTCATCTAACGTCACTCAGTTGGTCCAGGCAGGGAAAAGATCCCGACCCACCCTCATGCATGCATGGATCGCTGGGAGACTGAGCCAACCGCTCCCTCCCCAACACTGCAGTGAGTGCTGAAGGGGCAGACCAGAGAGCCATTGACTGACAGGCACAGCTCTCTGCTCAAAGCTGAGGGGGAGACTTGAGCGATCAGTGGTGTTTGATCACTCAGTTCTCATTGCAGAGATGGCGGTCGACCGATACAGCATAGGAGCATAGGTGCATTCACCTAGGTGAGTACAGCATAAGCTTTGGTTTTTAATTCTCAGCTCCCGATCATGTGACCACTGTGTCAGCCAATCACAGTTGTCACGCAATTGGTTGATCTTTCCCGCAACCCTGGGCATTCGGGACTTTTAAAAATGAAAGCCAAAAGGAGAGCAGAAAAGGGTTAAATAAGCTGATATCCCTATATCAGATATAATAATAATAAATAAGCTGATATCCCTATAGCAGAAAGTGTTCTAGAATATGTGCAGCAAAATTCAGAAGAGATTTAGGAATTGGGAGGCAGTAGCTGGAACCTCTCCTTTTAGGTTTTATCATGAAATTACAAGTCAGTTTAAGTGAAAAAACAGGTTGCAATAACCGTTTAAATACTTTCGTCCCGAACTAGACCGCAGGGTTCGTTTTCTGTAACAGTTACTGTCAGCCAGGGTAACGAAAGAGAACAATTAGAACGGCAATGATGTACACCCGGCGACCAATCTGAAAACAGCATTCCAACTTCACCTACAGCAGAGGTGCCTCTGTAAAACTTTATTACACCACATGGAGAGAACAAAAATGCCGGAGAAAACTTAGCCAAAGACAAAATGTGTAGCCTGGTACCGTACACCTACAGGATCCATGGCCTAGAAATACCCAATTCCGCATTACACGCTGAACGTCACACTATTACCAAGAACGGTGCTCCCCCCTCATTAAAGAAATGGCCTCTCCACATCCACACAAGTCTCTAAGTCGCATTGCTCCGAAGGGAACCAGTTACCTTCGCTCCCAGACCGCCTCAGACATCCATCATCTCTCGCTAAACTTTTGAGGTGTGACTTCAGACCGCTTCCGCCCGGGCTTCCTTCTTCTCTGATTGAAACTCGTGAGCCCGCGTCGACTCCGCCCCCCCGCCAGCACTGAGTGTCATCGGAGGACTAAAGATGGCAGCGGGAAGGGATGCTGTGAGGGGAGCAGAGGAAGGATGCTCGACATTCTCGAATGTGTGCGAGCTCAGGGATGAGTTCCAAACCCTAGGACTATATAAAACCTTTTTCGTGCCTTTAAAAATTACGCCTGCCTTCATGCCTAGCAAAAGCTTATACAGGCAGGTTTTAAAGTAGAACTTCTCTGAAAAGAGGAAGTTTCAATTATCTGCCTCCTTCCTCTTCAACTTTTGGCACATCATTTATTTTTTTTTAACCACTTAAGCCCCGGACCATTTGGTAGCTAGAGGACCAGAGGTGATTTCAGAATTTTGCACTGCGCTGCTTTAACTGTAAATTGTGCGGACATGCAATGTTGTACCCAAACGAAATTTGCGTCCTTTTCTTCCCACAAATAGAGCTTTCTTTTAATGGTATTTGATTGCCTCTGCGATTTTTATTTTTTGCGATATAAACGGAAATAGACCGAAAATTTTGAAAAAAAATGATATTATCTACTTTTTGTTATAAGAAAAATCGAATAAACTCAATTTTAGTCATACATTTAGGCCAAAATGTATTCAGATACATGTCTTTAGTAATAAAAAATGTCAATAAGCGTATATTTATCGGTTTGCGTAAAAGTTATAGAGTTTACAAACTAGGGTACATTTTCTGGAATTTACACAGCTTTTAGTTTATGACTGCCTATCTCATTTCTTGAGGTGCTAAAATGGCAGGGCAGTACAAAACCCGCCCAAATGACCCCATTTTGGAAAGTAGACACCCCAAGGAAATTGCTGAGAGGCATGTTGAGCCCATTGAATATTTTTTTTTTTTTTGTCTCAAGTGATTGAATAATGACTAAAAAAAAAAAAAAATTACAAAAAGTTGTCACTAAATGATATATTGCTCACACATGCCATGGTTATATGTGGAATTGCACCCCAAAATACATTTTGCTGCTTCTCCTGAGTACGGGGATACCACATGTGTGGGACTTTTTGGGAGCCTAGCCGCGTACGGGACCCCTGAAACCAAGCACCGCCTTCAGGATTTCTAAGGGCGCAAATTTTTGATTTCACTCCTCACTACCTATCACAGTTTTGAAGGCCATAAAATGCCAAAATAGCACAAACCCCCCCCCCAAATGACCCCATTTTAGAAAGTAGACACCCCAAGGAAATTGCTGAGAGGCCTGTTGAGCCCATTGAATATTTTTTTTTTTTTGTCCCAAGTGATTGAATAATGACAAAAAAAAAAAAAATTACAAAAAGTTGTCACTAAATGATATATTGCTCACACATGCCATGGTTATATGTGGAATTACACCCCAAAATACATTTTGCTGCTTCTCCTGAGTACGGGAATACCACATGTGTGGGGACTTTTTAGGAGCCTAGCCGCGTACGGTACCCCGAAAACCAAGCACCGCCTTCAGGATTTCTAGGCACAAACTTTTGATTTCACTCCTCACTACCTATCACAGTTTTGAAGGCCATAAAATGCCAAAATAGCACAAACCCCCCCAAATGACCCCATTTTGGAAAGTAGACACCCCAAGCTATTTGTTGAGAGGCATGGTGAGTATTTTACAGCTCTCATTTGTTTTTGAAAATGAAGAAAGAAAATATATATATATATTTATTTATTTTTTCAATTTTCAAAACTTTGTGACAAAAAGCGAGATCTGCAAAATACTCACAATACCTCTCAGCAAATAGCTTGGGGTGTCTACTTTCCAAAATGGGGTCATTTGGGGGGTTTTGTGCCATCTGGGCATTCCATGGCCTCCGAAACTGTGATAGGCAGTGAGAAGTGAAATCAAAAATTTACACCCTTAGAAAGCCTGAAGGCAGTGCTTGGTTTTTGGGGTCCCGTACGCGGCTAGGCTCCCAAAAAGTCTCACACATGTGGTATCCCCGTACTCAGGAGAAGCAACAGAATGTATTTTGGGGTGTAATTCCACATTTGCCCATGGCATGTTTGAGCAATATATCATTTAGTGACAACTTTGTGCAAAAAAAATAAAAAATTTTATTTTTTCCGCAACTTGTGTCAACGTATAAAATATTCCATGGACTCGACATGCCTCTCAGTATATAGCTTGGGGTGTCTACTTTCCAAAATGGGGTCATTTGGGGGGGTTTTGAACTGTTCTGGCATTTTATACACAACATTAGGAAGCTTACATCCACTCTTCTAACCACTTGAAGACCAAGCCCTTTTTGACACTTTTTGTTTACATGAAAACATTTTTTTTTTTTTGCAAGAAAATTATGTTGAACCCCCAAACATTATATATATTTTTAAAGCAAAGGCCCTACAGATTAAAATGGTGGGTGTTGCATTTTTTTTTCTACACAGTATTTGCGCAGCGATTTTTCAAACGCATTTTTTGGGGAAAAAATACACTTTTTTTCCTTTTAATGCACTAAAACACACTATATTGCCCAAATGTTTGATGAAATAAAAAAGATGATCTTAGGCCGAGTACATAGATACCAAACATGACATGCTTTAAAATTTCGCACAAACGCACATTGGCGACAAACTACATACATTTTTAAAAGCCTTTAAAAGCCTTTACAGGTTACCCCGTTAGATTTACAGAGGAGGTCTACTACTAAAATTACTGCCCTCGATCTGACCTTCGCGGTGATACCTCACATGCATGGTGCAATTGCTGTTTACATATGACGCCAGACCGACGCTTGCGTTCGCCATTGGGCAAGAGCAGGGCAGGACAGGTGTGCTTTTTTTTTTGTTTTGCTCTTTTATTTTATTTTTAAATTGTTCCTTCCATATTTTTTTTTTTTTTATCATTTTTATTGTTATCTCAGGGAATGTAAATATCCCCTATGATAGCAATACATAGCAATAGCAAGTACTCTTTTTTGAAAAAACTGGGGTCTTCTAGACCCTAGATCTTACCTCTGCCCTCAAAGCATCTGACCACACCAAGATTGGTGTGATAAAATGCTTTCCCAATTTCCCAATGGCGCTTTTTATATCCGGGGGGGGGGGGACATTCCCTCCCACTGCTTGTAAAAGCAGTCCAGAGGCTAATTAGCCACTAGGATTGCTTTTACATGAAAGTCGGCCGCTGGCTGAAAAGAATGATACCAAGATGATACCTAAACCCGCAGGCATCATTCTGGTATAAACATTCAAAGTCCAGCAACATACCAGTACGTTGCTGGTCCTTGTTGGACATGTATTGTAATCTTTTTTTTTCATGCAGCCAGTTGGCTGAACGAAAAAAGAGATTGATCGGTGGGTATGCCCACCATTAGAATACCGCCCTTCATCCACCCACTTCTAATGATGGGCATACATGCACCATTTATATATGCCGAAGCATGGGGGCATCCTCCCGCAAAAAAGTTATGCCGCACACACATGGTCGGACTTTTCCACGGGCAAGCCTCCGTCGGAATTTCGACCGTATGTACGCGGCATTAGGAGCAAAATCGCTCCTCCACTCCTCCGCCCCTGCTGCCCCAATGCTTCGACATATATGCTTTTTTTTTTTTTTTAACTGTGGTGGTGAAATCACCTCCTACAGCACTGGAGTCGCAGGGATCAGGCCTCTCTCTGCGAACGCTGCAGTTATGTGTGTTGTGTTTTGTAAGTGACAGTGATCGATCGATACTGCACTTGGGTGGCCTGGGCTGGACGGAGGGGCAAAACGCAGGTGCTAGCAGGTATCTGGGCTGATCCCGCTAACACTGCGTTTTTGGGAACCCTAAACTGCTGGGGACGCTAGTATAGATCTGATCAGATATTGATCTGATCAGATACTATACCACTAAGGTATGCTTCACACGTGGGTGTTAGCGTTACTGGCACTAACCTGACGCTGCCTGGGGTGTGACGCAGACCCTCTCTGACGCTAAAACCTAATTGATATCACCCGCCGGGCGATCAGGGGGTTAAACCTTTATTGGGTTATATATACGGCGGGTGCCCTGACACTATAAAAAGCAAACTAACTAACCAGCGTCACCCGTAACACTTATATGGTGATCACTGGTGAAAGGGTTAACTAGGGGCAATTAGGGGGTGTCATGGATATGCATTAATGTCTGTCTGCCATCTTACCTTCCTCCTCATGTGTTCATCTAGAGACCAGACCTCCTTCACCTGGCTTCCTTTATAATCTCCTCCCAGCCTGACTCCACCCCAGGCCCTATCACTGAACACTATATTAACCTGTGCACTGCAAGCCTGCTTTGCTGATCAACGTGTTTGTTAGGCATTGTGTGTTTGGGTTCCTGCCTGCCGTGTGCTACGTCTGTCTCTCTGTTACGTTATTGGCTTGTCCCCGACCATCCCTGTCTGCTCGTGACCCTTGACCTTCGGCTCGTTCTTCGTTATCCTTGTCTGCTTGTGGCCCCTGACCTTCGGCTTGTTATTCGGTTCTCTCTATCGTGTGCTGCTGCTTCCCCTTATCCTACGGGGCGTGAGCTAGGAAACTCCAGGGGCCGCGACCTGGTCCCAGCCTGCAGCGTAACATCCTCACCACTAGAGGCCCTGGAGAAGACCAGCTGGGTCTTAGACTCCGCGCCCTGGGGAATCTTGGCTCTCGCTTCCGTTGGGATCCCGGTTGTGCTCCTCTGGTCCCGCTTTCCACAACCACCCAGTTTCCTATCCACAGAAGCCAGCCATAGGGTTCACTACCTCGCGGTGCACTCCTGTCCCCCTACGGTGTGCATCTGTCACCTGGCCACAGGTGACCCTGACAGTTTGATCAGCCATGAACCCGGCTGACATCCCGCTTCCCGCGGATGATCCATTGCAGGGCATAGTTCGCAGACTTGAGACCCAGGAATCAAATCAGACCCAGGCGATGCGATTCCTCCAGGATCTGGCTTCTCGATTCGAGCAGCTTCAGGTCTCCTTGGGAACCCCGAATCCGCAACCCCAAGTACAACCAGCGGCTGTACCTATCGCACCAGTCGCAGCCTCACACTCACTAAGATTGCCAGCTCCGTTCCGTTTCTCTGGGGACTCCAAGGCCTGCAGGGGGTTTCTCAGCCAATACACTATTCATTTTGAGCTTCAGCCTCAAAGCTTCCTATCTGACCGGGCTAAGGTAGCCTATATCATTTCCCTCCTCTCCGGTGAAGCTTTGGCCTGGGCTGCCCCCCTGTGGGAGAGGAACGATCCGGTGGTTTCCAGTCTGTCCGAATTCTTGAAGCTCTTTCGTAATATCTTCGAAGAGCCGGCTCGGGCTTCTTCAGCGGCTAGTGCTGTCTTACGTCTTCGCCAAGAATCTAGTTCAGTGGGGCAATATGCTCTTCAGTTCCGTATCCACACAGCTGAATTGAGCTGGAATAATGAGGCCCTGGTCGCTACCTTTTTACATGGCCTCTCTGACCGAGTGAAAGACGAATTAGCGGGAAGAGCCATTCCCGTCGGTCTGGACGATGTAATTTCATTATGCAACCAGATCGACATTCGTTTTCAAGAGAGGTCCTTAGAAAAAAGACGCCAGCACTCTCTGGGTCCTAGCCAGTCTGAGCTCCCCTCCCTTCATTCCGTGGAGCATCCTCTACCTGCTGAAGAACCTATGCAGCTGGGCCGGACCAGACTAACCCCCGAAGAACGTGCTAGGCGCAGAACTCTGGGCTTGTGCCTCTATTGTGGGGGCAAGGGTCATTTTCGTGACTCCTGCTCGCTTCGTCCGGGAAACGCTCGGGTCTAATACATTTGGAAGGTGGAGTATTGGACCCAGAAACATCACCTTCTCGCCTGCTCTTGCCGGTGTCCCTTCATGTAGGCACTTCTCCTCAGTCAACCCTTGCATACCTGGATTCCGGGGCTGCCGGCAATTTCATGGATTGGAGAACTGCTTCTTCTATGAAGCTTACCCTTTCACCTCTCACTACCCCATTGGTAGTCTCGGCAATTGATGGCACTGTTCTCCCAGGGGGCCCTATTCGCTTCCAGACGCTACCCATTAGGATGTCGGTAGGGATTCTCCACCAGGAGTGGATATCCTTTCTTATTCTACCCAAGGCCTCTACCCCAGTTGTATTGGGCCTCCCTTGGCTACAGCTCCACTCTCCACATGTGGACTGGGTCTCTGGGCAGATCCTGGCCTGGGGTTCCTCATGTTTCTCGTCGTGTCTTCTCAAGGTGACCCCCAAGGAGAGTCTTCCGGTTGCTGCCACTTCTGTTTCTTCTGATCTTCCCGCCGCATACAGCGATTACCGGGATGTGTTCTGTAAAAAATCAGCTGAGGTGCTTCCTCCCCACAGGTCTTTTGACTGTGCTATTGATCTTGTCCCCGGAGCAACTCTACCCAGGGGTCGTACCTACCCTCTGTCCATCCCAGAGACCCAGGCCATGTCGGAGTATGTAGCAGAGAATCTGGAGAGAGGGTTCATCCGGAAATCCTCATCGCCTGCAGGGGCAGGGTTCTTTTTTGTTGCCAAAAAGGATGGTACCTTAAGACCCTGCATCGATTATCGGGGTTTAAATGCGGTTACTATTAAAAATCGATACCCCTTACCCTTAATATCTGAGCTATTCGATAGGTTGAAGGGTGCCTCCATTTTCACCAAGTTGGATCTCAGAGGCGCGTACAATCTCATTCGAATACGGGAGGGTGACGAATGGAAGACTGCATTTAACACTAGAGACGGGCATTACGAATATCTGGTGATGCCTTTTGGTCTGTGTAATGCTCCAGCCGTGTTTCAAAACTTTGTCAATGAAATCTTCAGAGATCTGCTGTACCAGTTTGTTGTCATCCATCTGGATGACATTCTGATCTTTTCTGAAAATCTGCTCGTCCACAGAAACCATGTCCGCACTGTACTTCAACGTCTTAGAGAGAACAATCTCTATGCCAAGCTGGAGAAATGTTCCTTTGAATGTTCTGAGGTCCTGTTTTTGGGGTGCTTTGTCTCATGTTCGGGGCTTCGTATGGACCCTGGGAAGGTCTTGGCTATCACCAACTGGCCTCTTCCTGCTAGCCTCAAGGCCACACAGCGCTTTCTTGGCTTCACTAATTATTATAGGCAGTTCATAAGGAATTACTCTTCCATTGCCGCGCCTATTATCGCTTTGACCAAGAAGGGTGTGAATGCCAGAGACTGGCCTCCCGAAGCTGTCTCTGCATTTCACAACCTGAAACAGGCCTTTGTTTCTGGCCCCCTCTTGAGGAGACCAAATCCTGGGAATGCATTTTTTATTGAAGTGGACGCTTCCTCAATGGGGGTGGGAGCTGTGCTTCTTCAAATCTTTGAGAAGAGACGCCAACCATGTGCGTTCTTCTCCAAAAAATTTTCTCAGGCAGAGAGGAATTATGCCATCGGTGATCGGGAACTTCTCGCAATTAAATTGGCGTTAGAGGAGTGGCGTCATCTCTTGGAGGGTTCCCCTCACTCCATAACGATCTTTACCGATCACAAGAATTTACAGTATCTACAGAATGCTAAACGTCTGAATCCTAGACAGGCCAGGTGGAGTCTCTTCTTTGCCCGTTTTAATTTCACGATTACCTACAAACCTGGTTCCTGCAACGGTCGGGCTGATGCGCTCTCTAGGTCATTTGACACTTTGGACGAGGAGTCCGCCCCTGAACCTGAGCCGATCATTCCCACCTCATGCATTATTGCCCACTCTACCACCCTGAAGTCTAAAATTCCGCCTGGTAAGACCTTTGTCCCCACTGAGCTAAGAGCTAAGATCCTTCGTTGGGGACATGATTCCAAGGTGGCAGGGCATTCTGGATTCCTCCGATCCTTCCTACTCATCAGTCGTCACTACTGGTGGCCTAATCTCCGCTCAGACGTCAAAGACTACGTTAAAGCTTGTCATGTCTGTGCTCAGTCCAAATCCTCCACACAAGCTCCTGCTGGTCTCCTCATGCCCTTGCCTATTCCTAAGGAACCCTGGGCCCATATTGCCATGGATTTTATCACCGATCTCCCACTGTCTGAGAATAATACAGTCATTTGGGTGGTAATCGATCGGTTCTCCAAGATGGCTCATTTTGTTCCTCTTCCTGGTCTTCCTTCTGCCCCTGCCTTGGTTCCCATTTTCATTCGAGAAATCCTCCGCCTACATGGGGTCCCTTCTCATATTGTTTCCGACAGGGGAGTCCAGTTCACGTCTCGTTTTTGGAGAGCCTTTTGCAAGTCCCTCAATATTGTCTTGGATTTTTCTTCTTCTTACCATCCCCAATCCAATGGACAGACTGAGAGGGTTAATCAGGAGTTAGAGGTCTTTCTTCGCACCTTTGTGTCTTCTCACCATGACGATTGGTCCTCTCTACTCCCGTGGGCAGAATTCTCCCATAACAATCATGTGAATACCAGTTCGCAGAAGACACCCTTTTTCACAGTTTATGGAAAACACCCTCAACTTCCTCTTCCTATGATCTGTTCTCCAGACATTCCAGCTTTGGCTTCGGTTCAGGAGTCTCTCAATTCCGTTTGGGGTCACGTTCATGATTCCCTCCGGGCAGCTGCTGAAAAATTCAAAGGCTTTGCCGACCGCCGCAGGCGTAAACCGCCTTCTCTTCAGCCAGGGGACAAAGTCTGGCTCTCTACCAGGAACATCAAGCTCCGAGTTCCTTCTCTGAAGTTTGCTCCACGATTCATCGGTCCATACACGGTAACTGCTAAACTGAATCCGGTTTGTTTCAAACTCCAGATTCCTAAGAGCCTTAAAATCACTAACTCCTTTCATGTTGCTCTTCTAAAGCCTTTAGTCCTCAATAAATTCTCTCGTCCTCTTCCTACCGTGGCGCCTGTCTCGGAGGATAATCAGGAGTACGAGATCAGTCAAATTCTGGACTCCCGACTCTGTAAAGGCGTTCTTCAGTACCTCGTTCATTGGAAAGGGTTTGGTCCTGAGGAGAGGTCTTGGATCACTGCATCTGAGGTCTTTGCACCTCGTCTGTTAAAGGAGTTTCATCTGAAGTTTCCCTCTAAACCTGGGCCCAGGCGGGGAAGGGGGAGGCCTCGTAAGAGGGAGGGTACTGTCATGGATATGCATTAATGTCTGTCTGCCATCTTACCTTCCTCCTCATGTGTTCATCTAGAGACCAGACCTCCTTCACCTGGCTTCCTTTATAATCTCCTCCCAGCCTGACTCCACCCCAGGCCCTATCACTGAACACTATATTAACCTGTGCACTGCAAGCCTGCTTTGCTGATCAACGTGTTTGTTAGGCATTGTGTGTTTGGGTTCCTGCCTGCCGTGTGCTACGTCTGTCTCTCTGTTACGTTATTGGCTTGTCCCCGACCATCCCTGTCTGCTCGTGACCCTTGACCTTCGGCTCGTTCTTCGTTATCCTTGTCTGCTTGTGGCCCCTGACCTTCGGCTTGTTATTCGGTTCTCTCTATCGTGTGCTGCTGCTTCCCCTTATCCTACGGGGCGTGAGCTAGGAAACTCCAGGGGCCGCGACCTGGTCCCAGCCTGCAGCGTAACATCCTCACCACTAGAGGCCCTGGAGAAGACCAGCTGGGTCTTAGACTCCGCGCCCTGGGGAATCTTGGCTCTCGCTTCCGTTGGGATCCCGGTTGTGCTCCTCTGGTCCCGCTTTCCACAACCACCCAGTTTCCTATCCACAGAAGCCAGCCATAGGGTTCACTACCTCGCGGTGCACTCCTGTCCCCCTACGGTGTGCATCTGTCACCTGGCCACAGGTGACCCTGACAGGGGGTTAAAACCTTTATTAGATAATATATGGGGGTACCTGACGCTATAAAAACCTGCGGCGAACCTAAAAAAAATTACTGGCTACCGATCTGCATCACCGACGCTAAGACAGCGATCAGAAAAATGATCGCTTAGCGACAGTGGTGATAGGGGGTGAAAGGGTTACCTGGGGGGGCGATCAAGGGGGTTAAACCTTTATTAGATAATTTATGGGGGTACCCGACGCTATAAAAACCTGCGGCGAACCTAAAAAAAATAATTGGCTACCGATCTGCATCACCGACGCTAAGACAGCGATCAGAAAAATGATCGCTTAGCGACAGTGGTGATAGGGGGTGAAAGGGTTACCTGGGGGGCGATCAAGGGGGTTAAACCTTTATTAGATAATTTATGGGGGTACCCGACGCTATAAAAACCTGCGGTGAACCTAAAAAAAATTACTGGCTACCGATCTGCATCACCGACGCTAAGACAGCGATCAGAAAAATGATCGCTTAGCGACGGCGGTGCTAGGGGGTGAAAGGGTTATCTGGGGGTGATCAGGGGGTTAAACCTTTATTAGGGGGGGGTTAGGGGGCTACACTGGACCTAAAACTAAATGTATTGACACTTTTACAGTCACAAATGTCACTGATTGCAGTGATCAGTAAATAAATGGTCACTGCAATCAGTGACACTGTGGCTGGGGGGTGATCTGGGGGGGCCTGGGGGGCGATTTGTGTGCCTATGTGTCCTGGTGTCAGTGTAGTGTTAGTGTACTGACCTGTGTGTCTTCTCTTGTACGACGCTCGGTATATGTGAGCGCAGCATGAGAGATGACATCACTTCCTCCTGCTTCCTCTGCCTGTGTAAATATTACACAGCAGAGGGAGCATTTCCATTCGCCGGGAGCGATCGCGGGGGGGTGGCCTGGAATCGAATGGCCGCCCCCTCATGTCGGATCGCTCCCCAACGAATACCGACCGCTCACTGTATAGGAGGGGGGTCCGATTGGACCCCCCAACTGTACAAAGGCAATCACGTACACTGTACGTGATTGTGCCTGTCGGTGCCATTCTGCCGACGTACATATACAGTGAGCGGTCGTTAAGTGGTTAAGGCAGGACGATTATCTAGTTTTTATAGGTACCTGCTCCTACTTTCTCTGCCCACAGCTTCTTAGGGACCAATCACAGGTCTCATTGCTAACTGTATTAAAACTTACTAAAGCTTACTATTGCTACTATTTAAACCTTAAACTGTTAAACTGTCTAAAGTGGACACACCGGTATATTGTACCACTGCATAGCCGCATTCCAAGATGTGAATAGACTAGTCTAACAGCAATAGCCCAGGTAATAGAGCGACAGAATCTACAATGGTGCTCGTCATGGCGCTCGTCAGCCTATAATCACCTACAGATTCCTGGTCACTAAGAGTTAGCCTGCCCGCAAATCCACAAGCCATCCACCCGCTCACCTGAGTCCTGAGTCCATCGTTCCATCTGGCTGCTCGACTGCCGGACTGCCCGAATCTTCGACCCGCACGCCGGGGGTCCGAAGATGGAAGGTTGCGCACGGCTGCTGGGGGTGGAGAGGTGGGGAGATGTGGAGCGAAGCCTGGAGGGGGTCTGTTAGGCGATCGAACAGAGCGGAGCTGTCGGGTGATCGAACAGAGCGGACCTGAGTCAAGTCAGACAGTAGCAGGCAGGCAGTGGCGAACGCTCCCCCTCCGCGCCCCCCCCCCACTCGATCTCTCGCCCGCAGAAGCGTTGTTTTTGGCTTTGCAATTTTCCCTTCTTTTCCTCCAAGGATCGATAACTAGAGCGGAGGGCAGTGTGAACTGGCAAGGCGGAGAAAGTCTGAGGAAAGAAAAAATCTGGAGACTGAAACTGGGAAAAATAAATACTAAGGGGAAGTAGGAGAAACAATAAATAATAAGAAACCGGAAGAATCTAATGCAAATAAATAACAGATTTAGTAGTACTGGTACAAAAATAACAGTAATAGCAGAATTAACAACGTCAGCAATGATCAAACAGTAAACTTGTAAATTTTTTGAGAAAAAGTAGAAAACAAGAGAAGTGAAAAAATATATAAGAGCCCTCTCTTCTTGCCTGGAAACCCGGTTAACTGGCAGCTGCTGAACACCAGTCAAAAAAAAACATAGTCAGAGAGTGCCACAGAATTGGCAGGAAAACATACAGAGTAAAACACAACCAAAACAGAATAAAGATCTGTGACGAGGGGATCAGTAAAAAAGTAGAGGAAATCACAACTATAATAATCATTTCCCTTAGAAATAGAACTCATTGGATTTTAAATACAAGAGAAGTATACATATGTGCGGTTAAACTGATCACATACAGAGCGCATAAGAGGAGTGATACTTGCCTACATCTATTAGACGAAGAGACAGGGGAAAAAAAATGATGAGGGGTAGGCAGCTAAGGGGTGCAACAGCAAAAAACCCTAAACTAAGTGAAAGTCCGAGTTCTATTAAAAAATACATGACACAAGAAAAATCTAAAGATAGCCCAGGGAAATCAACTCCGCTAAACAGGAGGACGTCTGAGGGCTCACAGAAAACAGCTACGAGAAGACACTCAGAATACACGGAGACTGAAAACCCTGTCACAGTCGAAGAAGACGAAATCACGGATGTTAGACAAATAGACAAACTACCCACTAAGGGGGAAATAGTGGAGATGTTCGCTAGAATGGAAACAGAATGGAGAAATCGATCAATGGGGAAATTTCGATAATACAGGAGGACTTGAATCACTTACTGAGGCGAGTGGAGGAAACGGAAGAAAAAATAGACGCGCAAGCAGAGGAAGTCAATTGGAAGAGGTACAGAAAGAGCAATGGTATTTGAAATACAGACTTGAAGATCAGGAAAATCGAAACAGGAGAAAAAACCTGAGAATACGTGGGTTACCAGATCAACAAATAGAAGACCTACAGGAAAAAATGGATAAAATCTTTGGACAAATGCTAAATAAAAACGCTACAGAGAAGATAAAATTTGAAAGAATTCATAGGATCAGGAAACCGGCGGGTCTAAAGGAAGAAATCCCAAGAGATATAATTGCACGATTTCATAATTATCAGGATAAAGAACAGATACAACAAAGTTTAAAAGCCAAAGTCCCCGCAAAGTATGATGACACTACGTTGCAGATATTCCCAGATCTAGCAGGAGAGACACTGAATAGAAGAAGAACTCTAAAACCACTTTTAGATCAACTTAAGAGCCAGGAGATTCAATACTCTTGGGGTTTCCCAGCGTGTCTAATAGGCCGAAAGGATGGATGCTCAGCTACTCTGAGATTCCCTGATGACACCCCTAATTTCTGTAAAAGATTGGATATTCCGGAAACTGACATCCCAGGATGGTGGGAAAGAAACCATAAACTGAAGACTTCAGAAAATCTATTTCGGCCCTCAAAAGCGAGGAAAAAATAATCCCTAGTAAAAGGAAGAAGGGAGGAAGGAAAAGGACAAAAAAAAAAAAGGGAGAGGACTGGAGGGGAGGGGAGAAGGGAGGAAGGGGGGGAGGTTCGGGGAGGAGACAATAAATGAAGAATGATTGTAAGTAGGGGAGCAGAACGGGCTAAGGTGCTTTTCCCATAGCGGGGAGTGGCTGGCCTGGATCCCGTTCCTACCACCAGGGCTCAACCTCAAGGGGAAGACATCCGTAGGAGTATAAGGAGAAGGAGGGCTACGGATGACGGGGCCTCAATGAGGTTCATACCCCAAACAGGGAGGGAAGAGGGATGGGGGAGGGAGGGGGGTGGTTGGGGGGATGGGGGGGCAGGAAGGTGGGGGAGGAGGGGTACTGGGGGGAAGGGGAGGGAGAGGGGAGACCTCATGCCAAGAACCCTGAGAGAATTAGATCATGTCCGTCTAGTTCGCCCACCCTAGGAACACCAAATGCCCAAAATAAGTATAATCTCATATAACGTAAGAGGACTGAATGCGCCCATTAAGAGGGCAAACATAATTAGAGAATTAATCACACTGAAGGCGGATGTAGTCTTCTTACAGAAGACGCATTTCTGCGTCAGTTCCGGCCGTCAAATTGTCTCCAAGGAATTCCCCCTGTGGTATTATGGGGACTCACCTATTAGTAGGGCTAAAGGCGTGGCTATAGGGTTTGCCAGAGGGACCAGGTTCACTCTAGAAATGAAGAAGGAGGATCCAGAGGGGAGATTTCTATTTTTAAAAGGAGAATTAAATGGAACCAAGGTCTCACTGGCAAACGTTTATGGACCAAATAAAAAATCAACCCAATTCCTAATGAAAATCATATCTGAATTTATGGATTTCAGGAAGGGGGGGGCCATAATAGCTGGAGATTTCAATGTATGCCTCGAGCCAACAATCGATAGTACGTCCCAGGCTAGGGGGACAGGAAATACCCAGAAGATCAAATTTAAAAAAAAAATGCACCAACATCAAATGGTAAACGTGTGGAGGACACAACATCCAAAGCAACGGGAATTTACCTTCCGCTCCCCCGTGCATGGGACTTACTGTCAGGGTCACCTGTGGCCAGGTGACAGATGCACACCGTAGGGGGACAGGAGTGCACCGCGAGGTAGTGAACCCTATGGCTGGCTTCTGTGGATAGGAAACTGGGTGGTTGTGGAAAGCGGGACCAGAGGAGCACAACCGGGATCCCAACGGAAGCGAGAGCCAAGATTCCCCAGGGCGCGGAGTCTAAGACCCAGCTGGTCTTCTCCAGGGCCTCTAGTGGTGAGGATGTTACGCTGCAGGCTGGGACCAGGTCGCGGCCCCTGGAGTTTCCTAGCTCACGCCCCGTAGGATAAGGGGAAGCAGCAGCACACGATAGAGAGAACCGAATAACAAGCCGAAGGTCAGGGGCCACAAGCAGACAAGGATAACGAAGAACGAGCCGAAGGTCAAGGGTCACGAGCAGACAGGGATGGTCGGGGACAAGCCAATAACGTAACAGAGAGACAGACGTAGCACACGGCAGGCAGGAACCCAAACACACAATGCCTAACAAACACGTTGATCAGCAAAGCAGGCTTGCAGTGCACAGGTTAATATAGTGTTCAGTGATAGGGCCTGGGGTGGAGTCAGGCTGGGAGGAGATTATAAAGGAAGCCAGGTGAAGGAGGTCTGGTCTCTAGATGAACACATGAGGAGGAAGGTAAGATGGCAGACAAACACTACTGCATATCCATGACAGTACCCTCCCTCTTATGGGCCCTCCCCCGCCTGGACCCAGGCTTAAAGGGAAATCTCTGATGAAACCTTCTCAACAGATGAGGTGCAGCGACATCAGATGCAGCGATCCAAGACGCCTCCTCAGGACCAAAACCTCTCCAATGCACAAGGTACTGAAGAATGCCTCTGCAGAGCCGAGAATCCAGAACTTGTCTAACCTCGTACTTAAGATTATCCTCAGAGACTGAAAACGAGGTAGGGAGATGACAAGAAGATCTATTGAGGACCAAAGGCTCTCTAGGAATAAGCAAGGGCATGAGACGATCAACAGGAATCTGAGGAGGGTCCCCTAGACCCTTAAAGGGGGACTGGTCATCTTGCACAGGACCATCAGACTGGGCAGATGTCAGTGGAACCCTGAAGTCAGGTTGGTTAGAAGGTGACATGTCGCCGGAGTCAAGCTGAATAGCTGAAGGACAAGCAGAATGTCCCGAACAAGAAAAAGTGAGAGGCTCACTGGGCATGGGCTGGACTGGCATAACTAGTACAGAGGCAGAGTGAATAGCTGAGTCAGGTGTAGCGACTACCTGAATCGCATCGCAAGACGTAGCGACTGCAGGACTTGTAGACAAGCTAGCCTGGCTGTGCGTCCAAGGGTGGTTAGGGACAGAGAAATGTAAATGGTTATGCAACCTGGAATGAATGACCGGCTCAGATTCACAGGGGGCAACCTTGGGTAGGCAGGACGAGGAACAGGAGGGACCCCAAGCCAGGATCTGTCCAGTAGTCCAGTCCACATGAGGAGAATGGAGCTGTAACCATGGGAGACCCAAAATTATAGGCGTTGAGGCCTTGGGTAAGATAAGGAAGGATATCCACTCCTGGTGGAGTGTCCCTACCGACATCTTAACAGGGAGGGTCTGGAAGCGGATAGGTCCCCCTGGGAGAACAGTACCATCAATCGCCAAGACCAGCAATGGCGTGGTGAGGGGCAAAAGAGTAAGTCTCATGGACGATGCGATTTCCCAGTCCATGAAATTACCAGCGGCTCCGGAATCCAGATATGCTGAGACCGAATGAGAAGAAGCACCAACATGAAGGAACACAGAAAGCAGAAGACGAGAAGGGGAAGGTGATATTTCTGGGTCCAATACTCCACTTTCCAGATGAAGTGGACCCGAACGTTTTTCTGGACAAAGAGAGCAAGTGTCACGAAAATGACCTTTGCCCCCACAGTAAAGACACAGACCAAGAGTTCTGCGCCTAGCACGTTCCTCAGGGGATAGCCTGGTCCGACCCAGCTGCATGGGTTCCTCAGCTGGTAGGAGATGCTCTACGGGTCGAAGAGAGGGGAGCTCAGGCTGACTAAGAACCAAGGAGTGCTGGCGTTGCTTTTCTAAGGTCCTCTCCTGAAAGCGAATATCGATCTGGTTACACAAGGAGATAACGCCGGCCAGATCAGTGGGGATGGTTCTTCCAGCTAATTCATCCTTCACTCTATCAGACAGGCCATGCAAAAAGGTTGCGACTAAGGCCTCATTGTTCCAGCTCAACTCAGCCGACAGTATGCGGAAATGAAGGGCATACTGTCCCACAGAAGCAGACTCTTGGCGGAGACGTAAAAGGGCGCTGGCCGCTGAAGAGACACGAGCCGGTTCTTCGAAGATATTCCGAAAAAGTTTCAAGAAGCCAGACAGGCTAGAAACCACTGGATCATTCAGTTCCCACAGAGGGGCTGCCCAGGCTAAAGCTTCACCAGAGAGGAGGGAAATGATATAGGCTACCTTAGCCCGATCAGACAGGAAGTTTTGGGGCTGGAGCTCAAAATGAATCGTGCATTGGCTAAGGAACCCCCTGCAAGCCTTGGAGTCCCCAGAGAAACGGGACGGAGCTGGCAGTTGTAGCGAGTGTGTGGCTGCGACTGGTGCAATAGGTGCAACCGCTGATTGTATTTGAGGTTGCGGATTCAGGGTTCCCAAGGAGGCCTGAAGCTGCTCGAAGCGAGAAGCCAGATCCTGGAGGAATCGCATCACCTGAGTCTGATTCGATTCCTGGGTTTCAAGTCTGCAAACTATGCCCTGCAATGGATCATCCGCGGGTAGCGGGATGTCAGCCGGGTTCATGGCTGATCAAACTGTCAGGGTCACCTGTGGCCAGGTGACAGATGCACACCGTAGGGGGACAGGAGTGCACCGCGAGGTAGTGAACCCTATGGCTGGCTTCTGTGGATAGGAAACTGGGTGGTTGTGGAAAGCGGGACCAGAGGAGCACAACCGGGATCCCAACGGAAGCGAGAGCCAAGATTCCCCAGGGCGCGGAGTCTAAGACCCAGCTGGTCTTCTCCAGGGCCTCTAGTGGTGAGGATGTTACGCTGCAGGCTGGGACCAGGTCGCGGCCCCTGGAGTTTCCTAGCTCACGCCCCGTAGGATAAGGGGAAGCAGCAGCACACGATAGAGAGAACCGAATAACAAGCCGAAGGTCAGGGGCCACAAGCAGACAAGGATAACGAAGAACGAGCCGAAGGTCAAGGGTCACGAGCAGACAGGGATGGTCGGGGACAAGCCAATAACGTAACAGAGAGACAGACGTAGCACACGGCAGGCAGGAACCCAAACACACAATGCCTAACAAACACGTTGATCAGCAAAGCAGGCTTGCAGTGCACAGGTTAATATAGTGTTCAGTGATAGGGCCTGGGGTGGAGTCAGGCTGGGAGGAGATTATAAAGGAAGCCAGGTGAAGGAGGTCTGGTCTCTAGATGAACACATGAGGAGGAAGGTAAGATGGCAGACAAACACTACTGCATATCCATGACACTTACTCGAGAATAGATTACTTCCTAGTAGATCACAGGCTATTAGAGACAGTAGAAACGGAGATAGGTATTGCAACATTTTCTGATCATGCACCAATCACACTCCGATGGAATCTCGGAGAAGCACAAAAAAGTAACAATATATGGAGGCTGAATGAAGAACTATTAATGGATAAAAATATAAACCAGAGAATAAAAGTAGAATTGGAACAATTTTTTAAGGAGAATAGCACTGAGGGTATGTCAGAGGCCATAGTCTGGGAAACCCATAAAGTATATATTAGAGGGATTCTAATAAAAGAGGGGGCGGTTAAAAAGAGAAAGAGCTATGAAAAAAAAACACTATTGACGAAAGAGCTCTCCGAATTAGAACAGCAACATCAAAAAACCAAGGGGAAAGGGACATTATTACGCCTCAATTCTAAAAGAGAGGAACTAAGAGAGGTCTATGAACAAGAAAATCGGACACTCTATAACCAAATTAAGAAAGAGAGATATATTTGGGGTAACAAACCAGGGAAGTATTTGGCGAAAATATTAAAAAAGAAAAAAAATACGAACTTTATAGAAAAAATCCAAAATAAAACATGGGAAATTAGATATAACACCTCGGAAATATCCAATTCCTTTCAAGAATATCTCAGTCAATTATATGCACTTAAGGCCCAGGAAACAAAAGTAGAGAGTAAAAGAAGAATAGAAAAAATTAAAACTTATATTGAGGAGATTGCTCTAGAAAAAATCCCTATGGATAAATTAGACTTCTTAGAAGCACCCATAAAAGAAAAGGAGATCAGAAAAATTATCCTAGAATTACCAAATGGGAAAAGCCCAGGACCAGATGGTCTGACGATACTTTATTATAAAAAATATATAGATTTTCTAACCCCAAAACTGTGCTCTTATTTTAATGGGATAGGTGTAAAGTGGGACATGAGGAAGGAGGCACTAGAAGCCATAATAACTATAATTCCCAAAGAGGGCAAAGACTCTACACTATGCTCCAGTTATAGGCCAATCTCACTCCTAAATATAGACACTAAGATTTTTTCAAAGATTCTAGCAAATAGGCTGAAAACTACTATGACAGATGTCATACACTCAGACCAAGTGGGATTTATCCCAGGAAGGGAGTGTAAGGACAATGGAATTAGATGGATCCTGGCTATTAAAAAACTGAAAGAGAGTGGGGCCCCAGGACTACTCCTGTCAATTGACGCAGAGAAGGCCTTTGACAGGTTAGACTGGGGCTTCATGTACTCCACACTGGAGGCAATTGGTCTAGGTCCCAGAATGAGAACGTGGATCCAATCCTTGTACAAATACCCAACAGCGAGGGTTAAAGTTAACAGGGTGCTATCTGCACCGTTCCAGATGAAAAATGGAACCCGACAGGGTTGTCCTCTGTCACCGTTACTATTTGTGCTAGCATTGGAGCCCTTACTGAGGAAAATTAGGCAGGATCCAGAAATAAGTGGGATAGGGGTGGGCGATGAGCATAAACTGGCAGCATATGCAGATGATGTCCTGTTGTTCATCACTCACCCCAAAGTAACTTTACCTAAGATCCTAAAAACTCTTAATGAGTTCGGGGAGATGTCTAATTTTAAAATAAATCGTACCAAATCCGAAACACTGAGCATTAATATTAAGAAAATAGATATGAATAAGTATCAAAAAGAATACTCATTTAAATGGGGGAACAGCTCAATCTCATACCTTGGAGTAAAATTGGCTGTTGAAACTAAGACAATATACAAAGAGAATTATATCTCACTAATGAACGAAATAAGGGCAGAACTAAATAAAATCTCACGGGGTCAACTTTCTTGGATAGGGAGAATAGGAATTTTAACCACTTAACGACCGCTCACTGTATATGTACGTCGGCAGAATGGCACCGACAGGCACAATCACATACAGTGTACGTGATTGCCTTTGTACAGTTGGGGGGTTCGATCGGACCCCCCTCCTATACAGTGAGCGGTCGGTATTCGTTGGGGAGCAATCCGAGATGAGGGGACGGCCGTTCGATTCCGGCCACCCCCCCCCCCGCGATCGCTCCCGGCGAATGAAAATGCTCCCTCTGCTGTGTAATGTAAACACAGGCAGAGGAAGCAGGAGGAAGTGATGTCATCTCTCATGCGGCGCTCACATATACCGAGCGCCGTACAAGAGAAGACATACAGGTTAGTGCACAAACAGCACACTGACACCAGGACACATAGGCACACAAATCGCCCCCCCAGATCACCCCCCAGCCCCCAGTCACAGTGTCACTGATTGCAGTGACCATTTATTTACTGATCACTGCAATCAGTGACATTTGTGACTGTAAAAGTGTCACTAAAGTTAGTTTTAGGTCCAGTGTAGCCCCCTAACCCCCCCTAATAAAGGTTTAACCCCCTGATCACCCCCCAGATAACCCTTTCACCCCCTAGCACCGCCGTCGCTAAGCGATCATTTTTCTGATTGCTGTCTTAGCGTCGGTGATGCAGATCGGTAGCCAGTAATTTTTTTTAGGTTCGCCGCAGGTTTTTATAGCGTCGGGTACCCCCATAAATTATCTAATAAAGGTTTAACCCCCTTGATCGCCCCCCAGGTAACCCTTTCACCCCCTATCACCACTGTCGCTAAGCGATCATTTTTCTGATCGCTGTCTTAGCGTCTGTGATGCAGATCGGTAGCCAGTAATTTTTTTTAGGTTCGCCGCAGGTTTTTATAGCGTCAGGTACCCCCATATATTACCTAATAAAGGTTTAACCCCCTGATCACCCCCCAGATAACCCTTTCACCCCCTAGCACCGCCGTCGCTCAGCGATCATTTTTCTGATCGCTGTCTTAGCGTCGGTGATGCAGATCGGTAGCCAGTAATTTTTTTTAAGTTCGCCGCAGGTTTTTATAGCGTCAGGTACCCCCATAAATTATCTAATAAAGGTTTAACCCCCTTGATCGCCCCCCAGGTAACCCTTTCACCCCCTATCACCACTGTCGCTAAGTGATCATTTTTCTGATCGCTGTCTTAGTGTCGGTGATGCAGATCGGTAGCCAGTAATTTATTTTAGGTTCGCCGCAGGTTTTTATAGCGTCAGGTACCCCCATATATTATCTAATAAAGGTTTTAACCCCCTAATTGCCCCTAGTTAACCCTTTCACCAGTGATCACCATATAAGTGTTACGGGTGACGCTGGTTAGTTAGTTTGCTTTTTATAGTGTCAGGGCACCCGCCGTATATATAACCCAATAAAGGTTTAACCCCCTGATCGCCCGGCGGGTGATATCAATTAGGTTTTAGCGTCAGAGAGGGTCTGCGTCACATCCCAGGCAGCGTCAGGTTAGTGCCAGTAACACTAACACCCACGCGTGAAGCATACACCTCCCTTAGTGGTATAGTATCTGAACAGATCAATATCTGATCTGATCAGATCTATACTAGCGTCCCCAGCAGTTTAGGGTTCCCAAAAACGCAGTGCTAGCGGGATCAGCCCAGATACCTGCTAGCACCTGCGTTTTGCCCCTCCGTCCAGCCCAGGCCACCCAAGTGCAGTATCGATCGATCACTATCACTTACAAAACACAACACACATAACTGCAGCGTTCGCAGAGACAGGCCTGATCCCTGTGACTCCAGTGCTTTAGGAGGTGATTTCACCACCACAGTTAAAAAAAAAAAGCATATATGCTGAAGCATTGGGGCAGTAGGGGCGGAGGAGCGATTTTGCTCCAAATGCCGCGTACATACGGTCGAAATTCCGACGGAGGCTTGCCCGTGGAAAAGTCCGACCATGTGTGTGCAGCATAACTTTTTTGCGGGAGGATGCCCCCATGCTTCGGCATATATAAATTGTGCATGTATGCCCATCATTAGAAGTGGGTGGATGAAGGGCGGTATTCTAATGGTGGGCATACCCACCGATCAATCTCTTTTTTCGTTCAGCCAACTGGCTGCATGAAAAAAAAAGATTACAATACATGTCCAACAAGGACCAGCAACGTACTGGTATGTTGCTGGACTTTGAATGTTTATACCAGAATGATGCCTGCGGGTTTAGGTATCATCTTGGTATCATTCTTTTCAGCCAGCGGCCGGCTTTCATGTAAAAGCAATCCTAGTGGCTAATTAGCCTCTGGACTGCTTTTACAAGCAGTGGGAGGGAATGTCCCCCCCCGGGATCTAAAAAGCGCCATTGGGAAATTGGGAAAGCATTTTATCACACCGATCTTGGTGTGGTCAGATGCTTTGAGGGCAGAGGAAAGATCTAGGGTCTAGAAGACCCCAGTTTTTTCAAAAAAAGAGTACCTGTCACTACCTATTGCTATCATAGGGGATATTTACATTCCCTGAGATAACAATAAAAATTATAAAAAAAAAAAAAATATGGAAGGAACAATTTAAAAAAAAAAAAAAAAAAAGCAAAATTAATAATAAAAAAAAAAAAAAAAAAAAAGCACCCCTGTCCTGCCCTGCTCTTGCTCAATGGCGAACGCAAGCGTCGGTCTGTGTAAACAGCAATTGCACCATGCGTGTGAGGTATCATCGCGAAGGTCAGATCGAGGGCAGTAATTTTAGCAGTAGACCTCCTCTGTAAATCTAACGGGGTAACCTGTAAAGGCTTTTAAAAATGTATGTAGTTTGTCACCAATGCGCGTTTGTGCGAAATTTTAAAGCATGTCGTGTTTGGTATCTATGTACTCGGCCTAAGATCATATTTTTTATTTCATCAAACATTTGGGCAATATAGTGTGTTTTAGTGCATTAAAATTAAAAAGAGTGTATTTTTTCCCCAAAAAATGCGTTTGAAAAATCGCTGCGCAAATACTGTGTAGAAAAAAAAATGCAACACCCACCATTTTAATCTGTAGGGCCTTTGCTTTAAAAATATATATAATGTTTAGGGGTTCAACATAATTTTCTTGCAAAAAAAAAAAATGTTTTCATGTAAACAAAAAGTGTCAAAAAGGGCTTTGTCTTCAAGTGGTTAGAAGAGTGGATGTAAGCTTCCTAATGTTGTGTATAAAATGCCAGAACAGTTCAAAACCCCCCCAAATGACGCCATTTTGGAAAGTAGACACCCCAAGCTATATACTGAGAGGCATGTCGAGTCCATGGAATATTTTATATGTTGACACAAGTTGCGGAAAAAAGAAATTTTTTTTTTTTTTTTTTTGCACAAAGTTGTCACTAAATGATATATTGCTCAAACATGCCATGGGCATATGTGGAATTACACCCCAAAATACATTCTGTTGCTTCTCCGGAGTACGGGGATACCACATGTGTGAGACTTTTTGGGAGCCTAGCCGCGTACGGGACCCCAAAAACCAAGCACCGCATTCAGGCTTTCTAAGGGTGTAAATTTTTGATTTCACTTCTCACTGCCTATCACAGTTTCGGAGGCCATGGAATGCCCAGATGGCACAAAACCCCCCCAAATGACCCCATTTTGGAATGTAGACACCCCAAGCTATTTGCTGAGAGGTATTGTGAGTATTTTGCAGATCTCGCTTTTTGTCACAAAGTTTTGAAAATTGAAAAAAAAAAAATATATATATATTTTCTTTCTTCATTTTCAAAAACAAATGAGAGCTGTAAAATACTCACCATGCCTCTCAGCAAATAGCTTGGGGTGTCTACTTTCCAAAATGGGGTCATTTGGGGGGGTTTTGTGCTATTTTGGCATTTTATGGCCTTCGAAACTGTGATAGGTAGTGAGGAGTGAAATCAAAAATTTGTGCCTAGAAATCCTGAAGGCGGTGCTTGGTTTTCGGGGTCCCGTACGCGGTTAGGCTCCTAAAAAGTCCCACACATGTGGTATCCCCGTACTCAGGAGAAGCAGCAAAATGTATTTTGGGGTGTAATTCCACATATAACCATGGCATGTGTGAGCAATATATCATTTAGTGACAACTTTTTGTAATTTTTCTTTTTTTTTTGTCATTATTCAATCACTTGGGACAAAAAAAAATATTCAATGGGCTCAACAGGCCTCTCAGCAATTTCCTTGGGGTGTCTACTTTCTAAAATGGGGTCATTTGGGGGGGGGGGTTTGTGCTATTTTGGCATTTTATGGCCTTCAAAACTGTGATAGGTAGTGAGGAGTGAAATCAAAAATTTGCGCCCTTAGAAATCCTGAAGGCGGTGCTTGGTTTCCGGGGGCCCGTACGCGGCTAGGCTCCCAAAAAGTCCCACACATGTGGTATCCCCGTACTCAGGAGAAGCATCAAAATTTATTTTGGGGTGCAATTCCACATATAACCATGGCATGTGTGAGCAATATATCATTTAGTGACAACTTCTTGTAATTATTATTTTTTTTTGTCATTATTCAATCACTTGAGACAAAAAAAAAAAATATTCAATGGGCTCAACATGCCTCTCAGCAATTTCCTTGGGGTGTCTACTTTCCAAAATGGGGTCATTTGGGGGGGGTTTGTACTGCCCTGCCATTTTAGCACCTCAAGAAATGAGATAGGCAGTCATAAATTAAAAGCTGTGTAAATTCCAGAAAATGTACCCTAGCTTGTAGACGCTATAAGTTTTGCGCAAACCAATAAATATACGCTTATTGACATTTTTTTTACTAAAGACATGTGGCTGAATACATTTTGGCCTAAATGTATGACTAAAATTGAGTTTATTCGATTTTTCTTATAACAAAAAGTAGAAAATATCATTTTTTTTCAAAATTTTCGGTCTTTTTCCGTTTATATCGCAAAAAATAAAAATCGCAGAGGCAATCAAATACCATTAAAAGAAAGCTCTATTTGTGGGAAGAAAAGGACGCAAATTTAGTTTGGGTACAACATTGCATGTCCGCACAATTTACAGTTAAAACAGCGCAGTGCAAAATTCTGAAATCACCTCTGGTCCTTTAGCTACCAAATGGTCCGGGGCTTAAGTGGTTAAAGATGATTATCCTTCCAAAAATAGTCTACAAGATGCAGATGCTTCTGATCCCACTTTCTCGGGTCTTTTTAGACAAATTAGAATCACTGCTCTCGGTTTTCACATGGCGAGGGAAAAAACCACGTGGTCGACACTCACAAAAGAGAAGGGCCAGGGAGGATTAGGGGCACCCAATATCAAAAAATATTACAATGCGATAGTAATAGCGCGGATTATGGAATGGGCTAAAGAAAGTAGGGAAAAGAGATGGGTGAAAATGGAGAGTACAATTAGTAATGTAACATTAGGGAGGGTAATATGGATACCGCCACAACATCGAGATCTGAGCACAAACACACACGAGATCACCAGAAACGCACTAAAAATTTGGGACCGATTGCACAAAAAAGAAAACTGGTTGTATAACTCGCCTCTTATACCACTACACTAAAAGATACCAGCTATTTTAAACCAGGTAGGGAAAACATTTCGGGAAAATGGATCTTAAAAGAAAACGCACAATTAAAAGACGTAATGGTCCAAAACAACTTAATTACATATCAGGAACTAAAGAAGACCAAGGAGTGGAGATTGATTGATGAGTGGAGGTATACTCAGTTAAGACATTTTTTTGATAGCCTCCCTAAACCTATTAGAGCAAAAAATAATCTAAGGCCTTTGGAGAAAATCTGTGAGGATAAGAAGACGAAAGGTGTTATTTCTAAGATCTATAGGGTTCTAAATAATACACAAAGAAACTCAGAGAAACCGACATGTATTAAGAAGTGGGAAGAGGAACTGGGAACACAAAAGGGAGAGTATGAGATTAAACAAATAATTAATAGGGTGCACTCAACATCTGTGAACTGTAAGATAGTGGAAACTAACTATAAATGCCTAACTAGATGGTATATGACGCCAGATAGAGTACATAGATCCACAACGGAGAAATCACAGTTATGTTGGCGAGGATGCCAGGAAATAGGGACAATGGCCCACATATGGTGGACCTGTCCAAAAATTTTAAAATACTGGATAGAGATCAGGAGAACTATTAGAGACATCACTAAAATAGAAATATCAGATGACCCGTGGGGTTGCTTACTGCACGGAATCCGGATGTCGAATAAATTATACCTTAAAAGTTTGATTCCACACTTATTGGATGCAGCTAAGAGCCAAATTCCTAAATACTGGCAAGAACAGGACAGTCCTACCCTGAAGGGTTGGTGTAACAGAGTGGATGAAATTTTTAATTTGGAATATTTAAGGTTCGGTGACATGGATTCAATGGAGGAATTCGAAGAAAAGTGGAAGGAGTGGATGGCATTTAAAAACACTCTGGGATATGCAGAAATAATGGGTGAACAAATTTAACTTAAGAAGGTGAAGTAAGAAGCAGATAGGGCAATAAAGAGAGGTCAGAGGATTGGGGGATGGGGGGAGGGGATAATGGGGGGGGGGATCACAGGAAGGGATTGGTATTGAATTTGATGTAGGATACGGATTGTAATAAAGAAATACACATACCCTTTTTGAAAAATTTGGAGAACCACATATGATGCGAATCCAAAGTAGAGACGATATTAAGGATTAACACCATGAGAAAGTCTCTCGTTGTGATAAAGTCTGAGTGGAAACAAAAAAAACAAAACAAAACAAAAAAAAAGGAAGGATGCTCGACATTCTCGAATGTGTGCGAGCTCAGGGATGAGTTCCAAATCCTAGGACTATATAAAACCTTTTTCGTGCCTTTAAAAATTACGCCTGCCTTCATGCCTAGCAAAAGCTTATACAGGCAGGTTTTAAAGTAGAGCTTCTCTGAAAAGAGGAAGTTTCAATTATCTGCCTCCTTCCTCTTCAACTTTTGGCACATCATTTATTTATTTTTTAAGGCAGGACGATTATCTAGTTTTTATAGGTACCTGCTCCTACTTTCTCTGCCCACAGCCTCTTAGGGACCAATCACAGGTCTCATAAGGCTGCGGGATCATTCACAAAGTGCAGCACCATGAGAAGCAGGCAAGGAGTCAGAGTCATATGCCGGTGTTCTAGTCAGAATCGGTAACGGAAGTAGGGTTGCCACCTGTACAGGATTCACCTGGACAGTCCAGGTTTTGAATCGTGTCCGGGTTTCAGTCCACCTGAAATCCAGACACATTATTCAGTCAAAAATGTGTCTCAGAACAGGGCTTGACAGGAGGATGGGGGGGCACTATGTGTGCCGCATTACTATTTTCTTTGGAGTGCCCAAAGGTGTCCCAGGTCTGTTACAATGCTAGTGTATACTAAAACAAAAAACATTTTACTGTGCGCCACTAAAGTGTTCGGGTTTGGCTTGAAGAAAAAGTGGAAACCCACAATGGAAGTGACGTTCCATCAGCAGCGCACATCTTACCGCGTCTTGAATTTCACAGTAATTTTACCAATAAAGTGAGTGTATATTAAAAAAAAATATATATATAGTGTACTGACATCTTGTCAAGGTCACCTGTGGCCAGGTGACAGATGCACACCGTAGGGGGACAGGAGTGCACCGCAAGGTAGTGAACCCTATGGCTGACTGCTGCGGATAGGAAACTGGGTGGTTGTGGAAAGCGAGACCAGAGGAGCACAACCGGGATCCTAACGGAAGCTAGAGCCAAGATTCCCCAGGGCGCGGAGTCTAAGACCCAGCAGGTCTTCTCCAGGGCCTCTGGTGGTGAGGATGTTATGCTGCAGGCTGGGACCAGGTCGCGGCCCCTGGAGTTTCCTAGCTCACGCCCCGTAGGATAAGGGGAAAAGAGGGGAAGCAGCAGCACAAGATATGAGAGAACCGAATAACAAGCTGAAGGTCAGGGGCCACAAGCAGACAAAGATAACGAAAGAACGAGCCGAAGGTCAAGGGTCACGAGCAGACAGGGATAGTCGGGGACAAGCCAAATATGTAACAGAGAGACAGACGTAGCACACGGCAGGCAGGAACCCAAACACACAATGCCTAACAAACACGTTGATCAGCAAAGCAGGCTTGCAGTGCACAGGTTAATATAGTGTTCTGTGATAGGGCCTGGGGTGGAGTCTGGCTGGGAGGAGATTATAAAGGAAGCCAGGTGAAAGGGCTCAGGCCTCTAAGATGAACACATGGGAAGGAAGGTAAGCTGACAGACAAACACTACTGCATATCCATGACACATCTGTGCTGGAGTTTGGATGTTAAAGTGGTTTTATCCACCTTAAATTACCTAGGGACCAGTATCCCACCAGACCTCTCACGTATATATGAGAGTAATTTCCCCCCTTTACTAGCCAAAACCAGGGTTTTGTTAGAGACTTGGAACAAGGGGCTACATTCATGGTTCGGGAGGAGTAACTTGTTGAAGATGAGTATCCTACCCAAATATTTATACCTATTTCAGGCCCTCCCGATTAAGATACCCCCAGCATATTTCAAACAAGTACAAGCCCTCTTTACCCGCTTTGTCTGGGCACACAAAAAACCACGCATCACGCAAACTCAACTCACTATGCCGAAACACTGTGGGGGCCTCGCACTTCCCGACATCAAGAGATACTATCAGGCAGTTCATATGAGCAGAATAGTTGACTGGAGACGACATTACGAGTCCAAATTGTGGACACAAATAGAACAACATCAGACTAACATTCCTCTAAAGACAGCATTATGGTGCGCAGACTCATTACCTTCAGAACTGAAATCGCATCCCCGATAGGCAATACCTTGCGACAATGCTTTCGCACTGTCCTCAAATCCTCTCCATCGGCTACGTCATCACCATTAACCCCGATTATAGGTAATCCTAGATTCCCCTCGGGGCTGTCATCAAAGCAATTTCAGCAGCTTAGGACCTCTAACCAGGTGACTGCCTCCCAATTCGTAATAGGCGAGAGGTGGCCATCCATAGCGGAATTGATGGATACCACAGGCCCCTTCGGACTCCCATTCTGGAATGCGGCACAGCTGCAACATTTTCTCCAGACCATCCCAAACCCCCAGGGCTATATTAGACCCCTGACTACGTTCGAGGAATATTGCTCAGGCACAGACCCGCTACCCCAAGCTCTGTCCAAGATGTATACCCTTCTAAATACGCCCCAACAACAACCTGATTTGCCCTGCATTACAAAATGGGAAACGGACCTAGACCGCACGTTCTCCCCAACCCAAAAACAGAATATGATCGGTCTCTCCCTTAAGTCCTCGATCTGCACTAAAATCCAGGAGACCAATTATAAAATCCTGACAAGGTGGTACTTGACACCTAGTCGCCTGCATGTTATTTGTAACACTGTTGGCATTGCAATGAGGACAGGGGCACGATGCTGCACATATTCTGGTCCTGCCCTAAACTGACAAATTTTTGGACGAAGGTTCGCACTATATCACAACAATTCACTGCCTTCCAGATTCCAAATGACCCGGCGTTCTTTTTACTCCACTTGTCGACCCTTGCTCCCCAGGTATATAAAAAATCCCTCCTGAAACACCTGATGAATGCAGCTAAAGCCTGCTGAAGCAGGTTATATCGCCACCCAGGTGTACTTCAGGTAAATGCAAGATCATTTTCAGTGACCCCCGGATCCGTGAGAAATCAAAATGACACTTGGAAACGGATAGTGTGTTCATTAGATCTCTGGGCTTTATTGATTTTTAGAGTGGCTTATATGTAAAAGAAAGATAGGAGGGGCTATGTCTTAACACATACGTTTCTAAAAATTATACAAACTCAGTATATTCTTATCTTATATTATACTGCTGACAATCAGGCTACTGCATGAACAGGCTTAATCACAATGACTATCAGTAGCAGGGTGTGACTCTATTCAGTTAAGCTAAGTATGTCAAAGTTCATTTCTACTTAAAATGGAGTTGATTATTTATACATTCTATTACAATCCCCTCTTTTATCACGAATGTGATAATCACAAACCCTGAAGCCCCCAACATTCACCTGGACTACTTTCTCATAAATGTATCATTATCCTAAGCATGTAAAAATAGAGAACAATAAACAGATAATCTCAGCTTCATAGCAATTGTCCATGAAATACAAAGGGGGGAGGGGCGTGACAGTCCTTAAAAGCAAGTGGGAGGGGCATGACAGCCTTTAGGCCAAAATAAATAATTGTCCCAAAGAAAAGCACACAAAAAATCTCTTGTATGGCTTCTGAATGTCCAATAAATTCATGAAAGGGAAGGAAAAAGAAATGTCCATATTATAATTCTCATTCTCCTAAACTTTTCCCAAAACTTTTGGTTCGATTCTGTGTTTATCCATATTTTACAGAGATCCTTCTACCCCAAAACCCTGCCTCTTTGTAAGGATAGAACTCGATATCCACAGACAGATGGGAACTGATGCATTGGGCTAGACTTGGGCTTCAGGCTGGCGTATCTGTATCACTCATTGTGATGCTCACTGGACTTTCGTAGACCTTGGGCGTGCGTCATGGCTAACCCTCAAGGTGTCATTCCAGGAATATTTTCCAACAGGTGTCCGCCTTTACTCATCTCAGCATCTCCCATGGCATTTGAACAACAAAGATGAACAATGAAGATGAACAACGAAGATGAACAATGAAGATGAACAATGAAGATTTCCATGTAAAAGCTGTAGTCATCTCTTCATCCGGATAGGGTATAAGGCAGGGTATAAATGGGGTATAGGGTAGGAATGGGATGGGCATTTCTTCTGGCTGGCTGGGGCAGATATTCCTCATCCAACATGAATAATCACAGAATCTATCTGATCAATTAAGGCCTTAACCATTGGAGGTATTAAACATAATATTCCTTATTACATGCAGAAATATAAAATGTTTCTCAGCAACAGTCTTCATTATATAGATTCAATATGTTTAAACTAAACATTTTTTCTAATCCAGTATTACAGCAGGACTTCAATAAAACTTAAACAACTTTAGTTTCTTCTATCCCCGGGACCCAAGTGGACCCGAGGAACTCAGAACTGAACATTTTACCCAAACACATATTCTGACTCAGAAGTCAGCCTCCTAACTTTTCAAATATATCTGATCATCAGCAACAAACAAAAAATTGATGGATAAACTTCATTACATCATTAACACATCTTCACGATTGAAACTCTGGGAATTCAAAAGGTAAATATATCCAGAATAGTCACTCTGACTGTTATTCAAACAAACTTTCCCATCATATTTTAGTACCTCATGGACTCAATATATGCAGCAATGTATTTTGTATATCCTGGTTACTTAACCCAAACTTTTAGAGAAATATATATTATCAGGAATATGGGCCTAATAACTTTTACTCCCTGAACAAGAAAACACAATATAAGACGACTCTTTGTGTACATTTTAAACAAACACTTAAGATATTTTACTAATCAAATAATACCTTTTGCATTCATTAAACACGATACAACCACTTTCTCCTTTTATTCACATCCATTTGGCCACTCCATTCATTCTTCATTTAGAAATGTTTTCCATATTTGCCCTTTGAACATCTTTTAAGCACCTTTTACCATTACTTTTTTTTTTTTTCTCGTATTTTTCCCTAGTGCATAGGATTACACAAACCTTAAGTTACTTCCTTTTTCTTTACCAACCACAATTCCTCTGGCGTAGCGCCAGGAATACATAACTTCCTTGGATGAGGCTGGCTCACACACCTGCGGTGCATTCGCACTCCGCACTACCCAAAAAGTGTGAGTTTTCTAGGCAGTGCGGTCCGGCTTACATGCGAATTCAGGGCCATTGACTTCTATGGGAACGCTTCTGAATCATTCAGTTGTGAACAGTATAAAATCCTGACCTGATATGCAATCCTGACCTGATCCTGATCAAAACTGACATGAAGCGCTGAACAACTACTTTGTCAATTAGCTGTGAAAACAGAGCTCAAACTCGCATTGCATATGTGTGAACCTAGCCCTAAATTTGTATTTAACCAAAAAAAAGAAAATGAAACATTTTAAAATCCCCAATCATTGTTCATACAGCCTAAACACAATTAAAACCATTTGCACAAATAACCATTCCCTTGTCTTGTAACAGGCAATGTCCTTATACAATGCAAAAGTTCCCTTTTTTTTTTTTTTTTCCTTCTCAACATCAACAAAACCATAATACCATTCACTGAACACCGCGGAGCCCAGGGCAATTATATCACATTTGTCGATACTGAAAAGAAAACAACACCTTTTAACTTCAATAACGTAAGGATAGGCAATTACACAATTAAAACAGTCCCCAAAGTCAGACTCCAAGGCTCTAAGGCTCTGTTTCCACTACTGTAAGTTGCTGTGCGACTTGACACATGCAAAGTCGCATGACAAGTCAAAAACCCATGTATTTCAATGGTCCTTGTTTTAATTTGTGCGACTCAAGTCGCAGCGACACAAAAAGGTTCTTGTACTATTTTGTTCCTACTTCGGTGCAACCTTTTCTCACACTTTTGAATGACATTGCATCAAAAATCGCATTGCAAAGTCGCACTGCAAATCACGCAAATCTGGGGTTGCAATAGCGGAAACAGAACCTAACTGAAATAATCAAAATACCCCATGTATAAGTTGAAATGCTACTCTAAAAAAAAATTGTATCTGATCAGATTCCTCAAAAAAAAAAAACATTTGGTACCAGCGCATACATCTAATTTATCAGTGACGTCACATTCCCCTTTTAATGTTTCCAATTAACCACTTCAATACAGGGCTTTTTGTACCTATTCAATACCGGGCCTATTTTGGCACTTCTCTCCTACATGTACAAATCATCATTCTTTTGCTAGAAAATTACTCAGAACCCCCAAACATTATACATGTTTTTTTAGCAGACACCCTAGGGAATAAAATGACGGTCATTGCAACATTTTTTCTTGCACAATATTTGCGCAATAATTTTTCAAACGCCTTTTTAAAAAAAAAAATGGTTTCATGAATTAAAAAATAACAAAACAGTAAAGTTAGCCCAATTTTTTGGGAAAATATGAAAGATAATGTTACGCCGAGTAAATAGATACCTAACATGTCACGCTTTAAAATTGCGCACACTCATGGAATGGCGCCAAACTTCGGTACTTAAAAATCTCCATAGGCGACGCTTTAATTTTTTTTACAGGTTACCAGGTTAGAATTACAGAGGAGGTCTAGTTCTAGAATTGTTGCACGCGCTCTAACGCACGCGGCGATACCTCACATGCGTGGTTTGAACGGCGTTTCCATATGTGGGCGACTTACGTGTGCATTCGCTTCTGATCGCGAGCTACCGGGGACAGGGGCGTTTTAATTTTTTTTATTATTATTTATTTATTTATTTTACTTATTTATTTATTTTTTTACAATGATTTTACTTTTTTTTTTTGATCACTTTTATTCCTATTACAAGGAATGTAAACATCCCTTGTAATAGGAATGTGTGTGACAGGTTCTCTTTATTGAGAGATGCAGGGTCAATAAGACCCCACATCTCTCCTCCAGGCTGAAAAGCATGAGATCAGTGAAAATTTTTTCACTGATTTCATACTTACAGCCGCAATGGCGGCTTTGTTTACATTTGAGACCCGGGCGTGACGTCATCACATCGCGCCCGGGCCTCCGACGATCATAGAGATGACTGGTGACCATCTGGTCACCAGTCATCTCTATGCTCATCACGTGACTCCACCAACGATGCCGGAAGATTCGCTCCGGATCCCCGATCGCACGGGGGAGCCCGGAGAAGCACCGGATGGCGGCGGGAGGGGGGGTGTGTCCCCTCCCGCCGCCTATAAGAACGATCAAGTGGCGGAACCGCCGCTATGATCGTTCTTATGGTGCACAGAATCGCTGGCACTTCAAAAGGATATCTGAATGATGCCTCTAGCTGCAGGCATCATTCAGATATCCCCCTACAAAGCCGAGGACGTCATATGACGTCCACCCAGGATGGGAGATCCCATCTGTGGACGTCATTTGTCTATGGCTGGGTAGGGAAGTGGTTAACTATGCATTTGACATGGGAATATGGGCCCAACACATTTCATGAATAGACTGACAATAGTTGCAACATTTTAACAATAAACATGTATTTTTTAATCTATATGGATAACTTTTCTGAATCAAATCCTTCTTTAACATTTTCTCCACCTCAGTAAGTCTCTCGGACTCGCTGAATATGGAATGCAAATATAGCAGTATGCTTTGCGCAAAAGCGTTGACGAAGGTATGGTCGGTTGTTTGATCCCCTCTTTCACTTGAAGTGAAATAGCAGATTTATGCAAGTGGACATATACCTCTGTGTATTGTGCTAAACAATACTTTGGATAGGAGGAATCACTCAAATAAAGCACCACACACAGATGAGTACCCTACTCTGTCCCTCTCACCTGCCCACTTTAGCAACGCTCTCCTACTTGGCGGGATCAAAGGACATATCAATTACTCAACAATCCGTTTGCATTCAGAAGAAAAAAACAACTTAGGGTCCTTTCACACGGGGCGGATCCGTGCAGATCCGCCCCGTGAAGCTCCGCTTGCTCAGCGGGGATCGCTCCGTTGATCCCCGCTGAGCCGACGGATGACTGGGCGGTCCCCGCACACAGTGCAGGGACCGCCCTGTCAGAGCGCCGCTCTCCCCTATGGGGAATCGGATGACGACGGACCGTAGAGTCCAATGTCATCCGATCCGCTCCGCAGACGGATAGAAAAATAGAAATTTTTCTATCCTGAAAAACGGAGCGTAGCGGACACGGGTGAGATCGGGTGTCAGCGGATGTTCATCCGCTGACATCTGCTATCCCATAGGGATACATGTATGTCCGTTTTTCATCCGAAAACGGATGGGTGAAAAACAGACATACGGTCCGCCCGTGTGAAAGGGGCCTTATACTTTAAATTGGAATTCCAAGACAACAACAAACAAACACATCAAATGTAAGCATTTTTCTCTGAGCAGATGGAAGAGAATTCCCTATACTAACAACAACTTTCCCTATAGTATAGCTAAAACCCCTTTGTCCCATCTGCACCACAGCGACAACATTTATCATACATACAAAAGTACTTACCACTCTCACAATATTTGGATATAAGCAAGGGAGATTTCTAATACTGTAGACCACTTTGACTGTTTAACCTTAGGGCCAGTTCACACCACATGCAGTCCAGTGAGTTTTAAAAAAATTAAATAAAAATTCTGAAGCAGGTTATATGGTCTTCAATGGCATAGTTCACACCAGTGCTTGCAGTTCCAGTGCACTTCAGTTCAAGCATCCTTCCTGCACTGGAACGCTGCAAAAATGCATAAAAAACGCACTGGATGGGTGGAAAAACACTGGACTGCATTAAAAATGCACAAAAAACGCACTGGAACGCATCAAAAATGTGCATGTAAAAAAACCACCTGGAACGCATCCGGACTGCATTTCTATGGTGCAAACCGCCCCCTACAGTCAGTGTATCTACACAACAAATTATCTTATTACTTCTATGCGACAGATAGAAAAGCGACAGTAGGTTGGATCACCGAAATATAAGCCTCATTTACCATTTCAGCTCCTTGCCAAAAGGACTGTCGTGTACACTTTTCTACAGCGTTCCCAAAACGCTTCTAAATTAGGACCTTCTGAGAGGTACTTTACAGCGTTCCCAAAACACTTCTAATTAATTAGGACCTTCTCAAAGGTACTTTACAGCGTTCCCAAAACGCTTCCAATTAATTAGGACCTTCTCAAAGGTACTTTCAAAGGCGGATTTTCCCAAAAAATCCCCTATACACCAAGGCGTGGCTCGTATCCCTCTTCTACATATTTAGTTCTAGATGAAATTTAAATCAGAGCTAAGGTAAGAGAAAACAGTCTGTCTAAAAGACAAAAAGATTCTTCTTACCAAAGGTGATTTTTTCATCCCACCGCTGCCACCATCTGAAGCAGGTTATATCGCCACCCAGGTGTACTTCAGGTAAATGCAAGATCATTTTCAGTGACCCCCGGATCCGTGAGAAATCAAAATGACACTTGGAAACGGATAGTGTGTTCATTAGATCTCTGGGCTTTATTGATTTTTAGAGTGGCTTATATGTAAAAGAAAGATAGGAGGGGCTATGTCTTAACACATACGTTTCTAAAAATTATACAAACTCAGTATATTCTTATCTTATATTATACTGCTGACAATCAGGCTACTGCATGAACAGGCTTAATCACAATGACTATCAGTAGCAGGGTGTGACTCTATTCAGTTAAGCTAAGTATGTCAAAGTTCATTTCTACTTAAAATGGAGTTGATTATTTATACATTCTATTACACCTGCATCCCAATGTTGTGGAAGCAACAGAACCCACCGACTGTAACGATGTGGCTGCGGAAGGTAGAGGACATAAATAAGATGGAAGACCTGATACTTACGGCACAAGATAGACACGAAACCTACAAGGAGACTTGGACCATCTGGAATATTTTTATATATTCGGAAGAGGGAAAGTCTCTATTTGAGACTTGAACCTCGAATGTACTGCTGATAACCGGGAGTTAGACAGATCTTAGAACAGATGCACGCCCCCATCCTAACACCGTCCCTCCCTCCCCCTCCCTATCCCTATTCTCCCCCCCCCCACTTCCCCTTCTGGTCGCCTTGACGTTCTTCGCTTTTCCCCCATCTTAATAGATACTAATAGTTCTTTCCTCTCCTATTTCTCTTTCCTTTTTTTTCTATAATTATTTGTTATAGAATATAGAGTGGCGGGGTACCCACCAATTCAAGGTTATTATACACACCTTAATAACAGCTGGACTGAGTAGCTGAGTGAGAATTGCAGATGTTCACAATGAGACTGTAAAGATACATATAGTTAACTGAGTAATACTATCTATTCCTACGTCTTGTTGATAGGAGGCTGCGACCTCCATTGATATAAATTACTCTTGTATGTTGTGGGCCCCGCCCCAATCTCTTGAAAACTTAATAAAAATTATATTTGAAAAAAAAAAAAAAAAGTGGTTGTAAACCAGGGGTCTCAAAGTACCGGCCCGCGGGCCATTTGCGGCCCGCGGACCGGTTATAAATGGCCCGCAGGCAGCGCGGGGGTGCCGCGGAAGGGGGGGCGCAAATTGGCAGTGTTCTACTGCCAGGCATGTACTGGCCGGAGATCCGCAGCAATTTACCTGTCAATCGCCTACTGCTGGCGCCTGACGGGTAAATCGAGATGCATGCAGAGTAGCGCAGGAAGCGTCTGTCATAAGTTCACTTCTCTCTCACGTCACGCTGTTGCTCCCCGGCGGCCCCTCCTCTCTTCGTCTATCCCCATTTGCTTGTGACATCATCTGGGATGGACGAACAGAGGAGGGGCCGCCGGGGAGCAACAGCGTGACATGAGAGAGAAGTGAACTTATGACAGACGCTTCCTGCGCTACTCTGCATTTGAAGAAAACGACAACAAGTAAATGCTGACCTGTGCCCCATGTACCCTGATTGTGCCCTGATGTGCCCCATGTACCCTATGTACCCTAATTGTGCCCTGATGTGCCCCATGTACCCTGATTGTGCCCTGATGTGCCCCATGTACCCTATGTACCCTAATTGTGCCCTGATGTGCCCCATGTACCCTGATTGTGCCCTGATGTGCCCCATGTACCCTGATTGTGCCCTGATGTGCCCCATGTACCCTAAATGTGCCCTGATGTGCCCCATGTACCCTGAATGTGCCCTGATGTGCCCCATGTACCCTGCTTGTGCCCTGATGTGCCCCATGTACCCTTAATGTGCCCTGATGTGCTGGGCTCTGTGCCCTAATGGTGAGTGGTCAGTGTGCAGTGTAGTGGTCAGTGTGCAGTGTAATGTGAAGTGTAGTGGTCAGTGTGCAGTGTAGTGGTCAGTGTGCAGTGTAATGTGAAGTGTAGTGGTCAGTGTGAAGTGGTCAGTGTGAAGTGCAGTGGTCAGTGTGCAGTGTAGTGGTCCGTGTGCAGTGTGCAGTGTAGTGGTCAGTGTGTAGTGTAGTGTGTAGTGTAGTGTAGTGGTCAGTGTGCAGTGTAGTGGTCAGTGTGCAGTATAGTGGTCAGTGTGCAGTGTAGTGGTCAGTGTGCAGTGTAGTGGTCAGGTTTAATAATGTGTTTGCTGATACCAGTGCTGGGGGTTAATAGTGCGTCTGCTGACACCAGTGCTGCTGTTTTTGAAGTTTGAATGTTTGCATGCGGCCCCCCATGGGATATGAAAACTTGTCTTGTGGCCCTCAGGTAATTTGAGTTTGAGACACCTGACTTAGACCTACAGGTAAGCCTAGATTAAGGCTTACCTGTAGGTGCAAGAAATATCTCCTTAACCTACACGGTGTGACAGCAGGAAGGTAAAGTCACCTGGTTGCATCCAGGGGGGTAGATATATTTCGCCCAGATTCAGGCTTTACGCCGACTTATACAACTAGGTGGAGAGTTGTATAAGGCTAGTGGGCTCATGGATGACTCATACCTCTAGGGAGAGGGCTGGGCGTCGTGCAGACAGGGAGTTGATGAGACCAGCTGAAGCTTGTCAGCTCATTTAGGCCTCTATAAGAACTCCCAGCTTCATTAGATGTTAGCTCATGCCTGGAACCAGACCGGTGTGGACTGTCTAGGGAGAGTGAACCCCTGTGCGGTGAGACAAAGCCTGTGTGGCTATTTGCTTGGACATTTAAAACCAGGGACTTAGGGACTAGGACAGCACTAGGCTGATCCCAGTTGTTAGTTAGGAAACCTGTATGTTTAGTCAGAGGTCAACTTGACCAGGATTTATTTTGGTTATGTTTCTTTTGCTTTGCTGTGTTTTGTCACTGTAAATAGAAAATAAACCGCACCTTTTTGATTTTGAAAACCACAACCTCCGTTTGCTGGGCCTGTTTTGTGTGGGGAGCCCATCCCGGGGGTCACACACACCCGCTGCCGAGCTAACCCCCTCACAACGGTTAAGGAGATATTTGCAAGAAAGACGGCATCGATGTCTACGGCGCATGCGTGCCGTAGACAACGGCGCAGGCGCACTGAGCGTGCCATTTCGCAATGAGATCATGCTGTCCCTGACCTCTCCAGCTTCTTTCAAAATGTAACATTTAAACAGAATCACAGATGTCAACATTTATTTATATAATGTCAAATATTTATTTATATACTTTCACTTTATTGCTAAAATTACTCCATGGCTGGTGCAAGGATTTTTGACACCCTAGGGGAAACCAAATTTTTCCACTCCACCGCTGCCCCCGCCCTCTTTGCCCTGCCCATGTATACCCCTTTTTAATGAAGCGCCCATCAAATGCAGCCCACCAGCGCCCATCAAATGCAACGTCACCAGCACCCATCAAATGCAGCCTACCAGCGCCCATCAATTAATGTTTGCTCGTTTCCATTCATTTGGGAGTCGGGACACAGTCCTCCGTCATGGCTTTGCCTCTGACACTATGTGCGAATAAAGCGGCGGCTGCCTGTTGATGCTGAGACATAGTTGCTTGCTGCAGAGAGAAGAGAGTAGAAACACCAGTGGCTGGGCACCCTAGGCAGCAATGTGCCCTAGGCGGCTGCCTAGTTTGCCTAGTGGTAGACTCGGCCCTAAATAACTCTGAAATTCAAGACGTAGCTCAGTGTAGTAAGATGTCCACTGCCGCCTTTTTCTGACTGCAGGTGTTCTGTCAGATTAGTAAACCTGGTAGCGGTGGAGCACATGTGCAGCTGACCGAACGTCACTTCCGTTACCGAATCTGACGGGTTGTGGACTCTGAGGGAGCACCGTCACCGGGGACCCGAAGATCAGTGAGGGATCGGCCTGGGTGAGGATGGCGCTAGATTCTTGAACAGGTAACTGACCTTTTTATTAAAAGTTAGCATCTACAGGGCCCGCTAATTTCTCTTGTATCAAATTGTAATGTAACTGTAATGTCTGCCTTCATTTTGTTAAGCGCTGCGCAAACTGTTGACGCTATATAAATCCTATATAATAATAATAAAAAATAATAATAATCTACAGTACTTGTAGCTGCTGATTTTTAATTGTTTGTTTCTAGGGTGAAGATCCTCTTTAAAGCGGAGTTCCACCCAAAAGTGGCATGGCATGGCATTTTTTCTCTTATTGTCCATGGACTGACAGCTGGATACTGTAAACGTGTGGGTATATGTCCCTGCTTGCAGGAGAAGATCTAGGCAGAATGTTAGATGTTAGAAACATACATTCTAGAACAAACCAGAGCTGAACAGCCCCGCCCAGGGGGGCAGTCCCTCCGGACATTACCCTCCCACCTGCAGCCAGCAGCCTCAGTTTTTTTCTGCCTAGAAGAAGGAGAAGACGTGGCTCTCTCAGGAGCCAGTCCCCTGGAAGATTTTACTTTAAAATTTTATTCCTTTGGGAATTTTATTATTTTATTTTTGAGACCTTCAATCAACTGTCGGCTGGGCAACAGGTTGGGTAAACTGGTATCCTCGTAGTCTTCCCTGTCCGACCATCGAGCGTGCTGATCCTCGCCTTGTGTGCGTGAGACTCAGTTCACGACATGCCCCATGACTCCAGGGGTGGCCGGGTTGCTTTTAGCTCCCGCGGTCCTCTCAAGATTGAACAGTACCTGACTGACTGTATCTCTCGCGGTGGACCGGGCCGTCAGCTACGCAGTACTGCTCTGTGATAGGTCTGTCTGAAAAAAGCCAATGGGTCACTAAAAGGGACGGGTAAGTAGTCTCTCCTACTGCAGGTGAGTACATGCTGGCTGTGTTTCTTTATATGTTGGTTTTCTCCCTGTCTCCCCCCCGTTATGCTGCTCTCTGCACCCTGTACTGGTGCTGTGCTGTGGGGGTGCTTGGGGGTCACTCTGACCTGGCTGGGCGCTCATGTCTGTAGTGGGTTCTGGGGAGAGGGGCAGTTTTTCTGGTGTGTGAGGTGGTTATTGCGTGCGCCATTAGCGCGCGCATTAGAGCTGTTTGAACTTTGAATTTCACGCTCGGCGGCCATCTTGCTGTGGCTCAATGGCGCAGTTATAGCTGTGGCCGGCGGCCATTTTCTTGTAGCCGTGGTGCATTTACTTTCTGTTTCGGCCTCTAGCGGCGGCGCTGCGGCGCGAATCTCCTCACAATCTCCTCACAGGATTCTTCACTCTCCTCAGGCTCACAGCGCGGGCAGAACTGAGCGGTCCTTAAGGGTTGGTGAGTCCTCCGGTTATCCCCTCCTTGGCCTCAGCGTAGCCAGTCGGTGGACTGTATATTCACTGTATAGTTTTATAAGGTCTCAGAGGGTGGCGGTATGGAGTCTGGTACACCTGCTTCTCCACACTTGCCTGAGGCAACTGGCAGTGCTCCTGCACCTGCGGTCCCTATGGACCAGTTGTCGGCAGTCCTGAAATCATTCCTTGTCAGAATGGAAGCGGTGTGTGAGCGCAAGGGAGCTGTAAAGCGCCCCCTCCCCACACATTCTCCTGTAGGGGAGTGCTCTGTCTCAGATATGGGCCTAGCTACTGCCGCTCAGGATCCTAGCTCTGAGGATTTTGATGTGTTTGGACAGGACATTCCTTGTGAGGAAGACTCCAGTCCTGAACCAGTAACTGACAGGGTGCTTATTGATGCTGTGAGGGACACTCTCAAGCTGAATGTTGAGACTGAGTAACCCCAGGTGGAAACTGTCTCCTTTGGTTCTTTTAAAACAGTCTCTTCAAAAAAGGTCTTTCCATATGTGCCTTTTTTTAATACATTAATTGACCAAATCTGGGATAAGCCGCAGAAGACTTTGACGGTCCCGCGGCGCTTAGCCTTAAGGTACCCCTTTGAAGAGGACCTGGTTAAGAAGTGGGCTCACCCCCCAGTGGTCGACCCCTCTGTCGCCCGTTTGAATAAGGCTACCACACTCCCAATGGAAGGGACTCCTGCATTTAGGGATCCCACTGATAGGAGGTCTGAGGTGGTGAGTAGAACTATGTTTGCCTTATTGGGGTCTGCCTTATGCCCTATCGTGGCGGCAACGCTTGTGTCTCAGACACTCACGGGATGGGCAAAGATTTTGCACCAGACGGCACAGGAGCATAATCTCCCTCCTGAGACCATTGCCCTGGCTCATCAACTTGCGCAGGGCCTGGTCTATGTGTGCGATGCCACTTTGGATGCGGCTCCCTTAATATCTGGGGCCTCTATCTCTGCTGTGGTGCTGCGTCGTCTTATCTGGCTAAAATGCTGTTCGGCCGACCTAGCTTCCAAAAAGCTCCTGCCTGACTTGCCCTTTAAGGGCGGTAGACTGTTTGGGACCGCCCTGGATGACATTATTAAGGATGTCACAGGGGGTAAGAGCACCTTCCTCCCTCATTCTGTTAAGGGAAAGGAGCCCCTCCGCAGGTCGGGCCCTTCCTTTCTGGCGAAGAAGACGTTTTTTTGTCAGTCAGAATCCACGGGTAAGGCCGCCCAGACTGAAAAAAAGTGCGGCGGGGGACACAGGCATCCCTGGGTGCGTAAGCCCACCAAGCAAGCTCCCAAGCCCGCCACTGCATGAAGTCTTGCCCCTGCCCGACTCTGGGGTGGGGGGACGTCTTCGCAGGTTCACGGTTCGGTGGACCACCTGGATCTCCGACCGGTGGGTGTGCGAGGTTGTCACCTCCGGATACAGGATAGAGTTCCGCTCATGGCCCCAAAAAAAAGGTTCTTCTCCTCAAACCTTCCTCTCCTTCCTGCCCGCCGGGCGGCCCTCTTGGGGGCCGTACAGGATTTACTTGGGTGTTGAGTGATTGTGCCGGTTCCGTCACAGGAGAGGTTTCAGGGGTTTTACTCAAACCTGTTTGTTGTCCCGAAGAAGGAAGGGGTACAGCCAATCCTGGACCTCAAGGCTTTGAATGCCTACATGAAGGTACAAAAATTCCGGATGGAATCCATTCGCATGGTCATTGCGACCCTCCACCAAGGGGGATTTCCTGGCGTCCTTGGATATCAAGGACGCTTACTTGCACGTCCCAATCTGCGCATGTCACCAGAGTTTTCTGCGCTTTGCCATAGACGAAGTCCACTATCGGTTCGTGGCTCATCCCTTCGGCCTAGCATCGGCACCACGGGTTTTCACCAAAGTGCTTGCCCCGGTTCTAGCTTTGCTGAGACAGCGAGGAATTGTTGTCTTGGGCTATCTGGACGACCTCCTTCTGAGAGCAGACACTGGCTCAGAATTGGAGGAAAATGTGACAATAGTCAGTCAGACCCTCCGGGACTTTGGGTGGCTTCTGAACATGCAGAAATCAGTTCTGGTCCTGACTCAACATTTGGAGTATCTGGGCCTGATCCTGGACACTTCAGCAGCGAAGGTGTTCCTACCCGCAGAGAAGTTAATGACACTTCAGTCGGCGGTTCGGGTCCTGGCGGCCCGAAAATGGTCATCTATCCGTTTCTGCATGAGGGTCCTGGGACTAATGGTGGCCTCCTTCGAGGCAGTCCCATATGCTCAATCACACACTCGGGCATTGCAGAAGGGAATTTTGTCTGTTTGGGACAAGTCCCCATTGTCATTGGATCTTCAGATCCGAGTGAGTCACTCAGTCAAGGCATCCCTGACGTGGTGGCTGAGATCCCCGCCTCTTCGAGCCGGAAAGTCGTTTCTCCCCATTCAATGGACGGTGGTCACGACGGACGCCAGCCTGACGGGCTGGAGAGGAGTTTGGGGAGTCCTGTCAGCGCAAGGCCTCTGGACTCCGGACGAATCTCGTCTCCCAATCAACGTTCTGGAATTGCGAGCTATCAGACTGTGTCTCTCCGCGTGGTCGAAGAGACTACAGGGCCGCTCGATCAGGATTCAGTCGGACAACGCCATGGCCGTGGTGTATGTCAACCATCAGGGGGGCACTCGGAGCTCAGCTGCGGCATCCGAGGTCGCCCACATCCTAAGATGGGCGGAAAGAAGCGTGCCGGCGCTGTCGGCCGTCTACATTCCGGGCGTAAAAAATTGGCAGGCGGACTATCTGAGTCGCCAGTCCTTGGACCAGGGGTAGTGGTCCTTGCATCCGGAGGTGTTTCAACTCCTTTGTCGGCAGTGGGGCACGCCGGATGTGGACCTGATGGCATCTTGCGTCAATCGCAAGGTGTCGAGGTTTGTGGCCAGGTCCAGGGACCCCTGGGCGGATGCCTCGGACGCATTGGTGGCTCCGTGGGGTCAGTATCACTTGATATACGCTTACCCTCCTCTGCAGTTGATTCCTCGTCTGCTGCGCAGAGGGCATTCCGGTGATCCTCACTGCCCCGGATTGGCCTCCGCGTCATTGGTACGCCGATCTGGTATGTCTCATCACGGACGTCCCTTGGCGACTGCCCATGAGGGAGGACCTTCTGTCTCAAGGTCCTATCTTTCATCCTGCTTTATAGTCTCTGGTTTTAACGGCATGGCTATTGAGAGCCAGGTGCTGAAGGACCGAGGCCTGTCGGATTCGGTGATTTCAACCATGCTTAGGGCACGGATGTCTTCTTCTAGAAAGATCTATCACAGTACCTGGAGAGCTTACATCGCTATGTGCGAGGAGCTAGACTGGCGTCCACGGACGTACTCTGTCCCCAGAATCCTGCGGTTCTTGCAGCGTGGTGTAGCCCAAAGGCTGGCTTTGAGCACTATTAAGGGTCAGATTTCGGCCTTGGCCGTTTTCTTTCAACGACCCCTAGCAGGTCATTCTTTAGCTAGCACTTTTGTGCAGGGGGTTCGCCATGTGATTCCCCCTGCCAAGCCCCCGCTCCCTCCTTGGGATCTGAACTTGGTGCTCTCGGTTCTTCAGGAACCTCCATTTGAAAATATCAGAGATATTCCTCTTTTAACCTTGTCTCAGAAGGCGGCTTTCTTAGTGGCCATCACTTCTGTTAGACGGGTGTCTGAGTTGGCGGCTCTGTCATGCAAGTCGCCTTACCTGGTCCTCCATAAGGATAAGGCGGTGTTGCGCCCACGACCATCTTTCCTTCCAAAGGTGGTGTCGGCTTTTCACCTTAATGAGGACATTGTCCTTCCATCCTTGTGCCCTCATCCATCGCATCTTAGAGAGGTTGCGCTTCACAATTTGGATGTGGTACGAGCCTTACGGGTGTACCTGTCTGCTACTGCTTCCATTCGGAAGTCTGACTCACTGTTTGTGTCTGTCTCGGGTCCAAAACAGGGTCAAGCGGTTTCGTCTGTCACCATTTCTAGGTGGATCAAACAGACCGTTATACAGGCCTATGCCATTAAGGGGTGGGCGCCTCCCTTTCCGGTTACGGCGCATTCCACTAGGGCAATTGGTGCTTCCTGGGCTTTCCGACATCAAGCGTCGGTTGCACAAGTGTGCAAGGCGGCGACCTGGTCGTCCGTTCATACCTTTTCTAAGTTCTATAAGGTTGATGTGGCTGCATCTTCGGATGCTTCCTTCGGCCGCAAAGTGTTGCAGGCCGCTGTTTAATGTTGCAACTCCTCCGTTGAGGAGCTCTGCTTGTTTGGAGTGAAGTTTTGGGTTTTCCTTTACTACTGCTCCCACCCTTCTGATACTGCTTTGGGACGTCCCACACGTTTACAGTATCCAGCTGTGTCAGTCCATGGACGATAAGAGAAAATAGGATTTTTGTACTCACCGTAAAATCCGTTTCTCTGACGTCCATGGACTGACACAGCACCCACCCTTCCTTTAAGGTTTGTACTGCTTTGTTATGAACTGAGGCTGCTGGCTGCAGGTGGGAGGGTAATGTCCGGAGGGACCGCCCTCCTGGGCGGGGCTGTTTATCTCTGGTTTGTTCTAGAATGTATGTTTCTAACATCTAACATTCTGCCTAGATCTTCTCCTGCGAGCAGGGACATATACCCACACATTTACAGTATCCAGCTGTGTCAGTCCATGGACGTCAGAGAAACGGATTTTACGGTGAGTACAAAAATCCTATTTTTTGGGGAGGAGCGGGTACCTAGTTTTCAAAGGTACCCAGCTCCCACTTGAAGCTGCAAGCTGTCACTCCCTGGTGCCCACAGTAGTGATGCCGGTGTCTTGTCGACCTAGTTCCCCTATCGATATGGTTCCGAGCGCATCTGCGCATGCGCACTCGGAACACACGGAAATCTACGAACATCTACAGCTGTTCGTCAGCTGTAGACGCGCTCGCTCCCGACGATACATGCCGTGCAGAAAGCGGCGGGGGCGGAGACTAGCAAGTTGATGGCCGGGTGACACGCCGCTCTGTATTTTTTACAATGTTCATGAGCAGGCGCAAGGGGCATTGCAGGGAGCACACACTCACTCATCCGCCCCTTGCTGTACAGAGCGGCGTGTCACCTGGCCATCAACTTGTTTAATGCTGCCCTATAGAGCGGCTTGTCCCAGTCTCTGCCCCGCCGCTTTCTTGTCGAGCTGGTTCCCCTAGCATCGGGAGCGAGCGCGTCTACAGCTGCCAAACAGCTGTTCGCGCTCTGAGAATTCCGTTGCCTCGGATTGCGCCTGCGCAGTCAAGCTCGGAACCATATTGATAGGCGGAACCAGCTCAGCAGAACACCGGCACTGCGGAGAGGAGAGGGAGAGGGGCGAGGGTTCGGGCTGCTGCATTGCTGGACCATGGGACAGTGTGTGTTTATTAAAAGTCAGCAGCTACACTTTTTGTAGCTGCTGACTTTTAATAACACAAAAACGGGTGGAACTCCGCTTTAAACAGTTCTTTTTTGCAAGCATTTTTTGAGTTTTGCAAGCGTTTGTGCATAGGTGTGCAAATTCCTGGGTGAGATGAGAGAACATTTGTTAAGGCAAAAAAGTGTAAAAACCCCACCCCCACTCGAGTTGCTAGTGTACTGGCACTTCCTTCGATGTCTAAGATGACAAAATCACAACAGCTTTGCATTACAGCCCTATTCACTCCAAAGGGTGCACAAATATTGGGTGTGGATTTATATGTGTTCTGCACAAGCACATAGGGCAGCCAACCCATTTTAATGCCCTATGCGTTAACCACGCTGTAACATAGCTCATGCACCATTTTGCACTTGTTTTTTCACTCCAAAAACACGTGTTTGAGTTGCTATTAAAGTGGTTGTAAAGGCAGAAGGTTTTTTATCTTTATGCATTAAGATAAAAAAAACTTTCTGTGTGCGGCAACCCCATAACACTTACTCGAGTCCCCCTCTCAATCCAGCAATGTTGCGAGAGAGTCAGCTCTCCGGGACTCCCCCTCTCAATCCAGCAATGTTGCAAGCAATGTTGCGAGAGACTCCCCCTCCTGATTGGCTGAGACACACAGCAGGCGCCATTGGCTCCCGCTTCTGTCAATCAAAGCCAATGAGCCAAACAGAGGAGAGAGGGGTCGGGGCCATGCCACGTCTCCATGTCTGAATTAACACAGACAGCAGCAGCTCGGCTCTGGTGCCCCCATAGTAAGTTGCTTGCAGTGAGGGCAGAAGGAAGGGGTCAGAAGCGCCAAGGGGGGAGAAGAAGAGAATCTGGGATGGTCTGTGCAAAACAACTGCACAGAGCAGATAAGTATAACATGTTTATTATTTTTTAATTTAAAAAACAAGACTTTAGTATCACTTTAATGATAAATGTCACTGCAAGCCTTTTGTGCTTGTTTTTAACCTCTTCAGGACTGCCCGCCCACATTGTACTGCGGACAGGTGGTCCATACAGGCACAGCGATGTACCTGTACGTCACTGACCTCTTCCAGATACAGGACGTGTGTGCCCCCCCTGTCAACTCCCATTGTGGTACTGTGATTGGACACACCAGGTTTAGCCAATCATTCATGGCCGGGACCTGCTGATCAGCTATGTCCAAGCACAGGCCAGAGCCCTGTGTTTACAAACAACACAGAGCTCTGCACAGCAGGGAGAAGGAACAAAGAGATTTTTAGTAAAAAGTAGCACATAATACACACATTAACACTTGTTAGGCACACACTTAATCCCTTGATTAAGCTGAGATATTAACCCCAGTGTCATTAGTACAGTGACAGTGTAGCGCCCTGCTCCTGATGATCAGGCGCTATGTTAAATTTAGTGGGTGTCTGAGCTGATAGTTAGCTCAGACTTTGTATTGATTAAGGCTAAATCGGCCTCTGTTCTGGCTATGGCTGTGTTTGGAAGGACTTCCCACTTTTTGCCTGTAGGTGGCGTTATCACCCCAGGCCAATGTTGGAACACAAGCAGGCCAAAGTGTATTGGGTATTTTTCCCCGGGAACAGCTCAGTGGGAGTGGTCTCCCCGCTGAGCATGCTGGGGAAGGGTACTTAAGGGGCAGACGCCATTTCTCTGGGCTCTCTTTGTCTCGTGGCCCTCCTGGCTCGAGGTGTGTGGTGCTGGAATTTCAGCCGCGGAGCCATGTTGTCCCGAGGCTGCGTCTCTGCCGTGTAGGCCCAGTTGTCCTGACTGGGGCCTACACTTTGAAGGTGATCCTGTGCTGTCTGTCCTGCGGGAGGAAGCCACTCAATGGAGAAAACCAGGGGAGGACCTGTCCTGGAGAGGACCAAGCGGAAGGCTGGTATCTTGAGAAAGGCCTGGTGACCCTATTGGAGGATGCACCGTAGCTAATGTTACCTTACAGTGTGCCGGGTCGGCTTAAAGGCTCTTAAACTGTAAGGCTGGATATCTGGGTACTAAAATCCTGTGGCAGAGGATCATCGAACAGTTCATCTTAATCGTCCTAAAGGTCTGTAGCAAAGACTGTTATTTCTTTATATGTTTGTGCATCATCCCGGCTGCTAGGCTGGTGAGAGGGGCCTATCCGGGTGAGCAATACCCACTTGAAGGAGAGTGGTGAGTGTGACTTTTGAAGCTTAGAAGTTTCCCCAGTGATCTGCTGTGTGTGCCTGAACCTTCCCCTAACCCTCCATCCCTCTACCTATGCAAGTTTGTTTGGAAATAAAGCCTGACGAAAAAGATTCACAACTTGTGTGGACATTGAACTTTCTATAGACTCTCAACCCCTAGACAACGAACAGTGAGGTAACGTACAAGGCCCAAATCTAAACTAGCAGCTCCTATGGGGGTGTTCTACACGTGGGGGCTCATCCAGGATTTCTGCGACTTTGCAATCAACCCCCCCTCTAGACGGAACCCCTACCAGCACCAAAATGGACCCTGACGCTGCGATTCAGTGGTGTGAAGACGAAGGCGCCAGCCCAGAATCAAGCGTAGTGATTGAACTCCCTGGGACGGCCTGGACTGAGGAGCAGGTCGGTCAGGTAGTGCAGACATCCTTCGGCAAGAAAACAAGGGTGATCGATGTTGGACCTGATCGTGAGGCCTCATGCACACATGTGCTACTGGAATGGAAGCAGGGGATTCCTGACCATTTCCGCGGATCCAGTGTGCAGTCAGCCGACCAAACTGAGTTTAGTTTAATCCAGTCACACAACCCAGAGAGGTGTCGAGCAAGTACCAGTCGAGTTAAGGCCATGAAGGGAGGAGACCCATCCACGACTCCCTCAGCCATGATTGGGCCAGAATTTTTCACTGCTATGGGGGATTTCGTGTCAAAGTGTCAGAGGGATACCCCACTGTGTTCTAGAAATGAATACCAGAAACTCTGGGCCTTTTCTGGAAGATATCCAGTGCCTACAGGAGAGGACAACTTTGAAGAGTGGCTGGATCAGGCCATGCAAGCCCTGGATGAATGGGACATCCCAGAGACTCACAAGATACAGAGAATTACAGAGAGTCTAAGGGGCCCCGCCTCAGAAGCTATCTGCAATCTGAAGTTCAGTAAGAAAGATTGCGTTGCTCAAGACTACCTGAACATTCTGCAGGATGTGTTTGGTTACACTGAAAAAGCTTCTGACCTCATGTACCAATTTGAGCATACTTACCAGAACGCAGGGGAAAAGTTATCCGACTATGTGAGACGTTTGGATAAGATACTACATCAAACCCTGCTGAAGAAGGGTTTGGATCCCCTGAAAGTAAATGAGGTTCATGCACAACAAGTTTTGCGGGGTGCCCAGCCTTTGGACCCCATCACCATCCTGCTGAGAACCAGGCTAGATGGTGGCATCCTGAAGTATCCAGATCTGATCAGGATTGTGCGGGAAGAGGAGGCCATGCTGGAGAACAAGAAGAAGAGTCAAAAGTCTGAATCTGTTGTTGGAGTCAGAGTGGCCAGCGCAAACGATAGAGATCCAGAGGTTGGGGTTCTGAAGACTCAGATGTCCAAGATAATGGAGATGGTGACCGGGTCATTGGATGTCAGGTCTGAGATAGCTGCACTGAAGATACAGGTATCCCAGATGTTGGAGATGATTAACAGCGAAATATACTGAGCTGCCCCACAAGGGTGAAACGTGGCAGAATGTACCCCCAGACTCGCCTACTGCGTCTGGCCATAGGCCATCGAATCAAGACGTCTGTCTGAACCGTGGAGGTGTAGGTCACTACCAGCGAGTATGTCCTGGTCCACCGAGGAGGACAGAAGACTGGCGTAGACCCCAGAGAAGTGACCCAAGGATGGAGAGAAGATCTGGGCCTTCAAGAAGAACGTTCCCTGAATCTGCGAGGGAGCAATGGAGAACACCTGCAGTTTATGCCATCTCAATGAGCAATGCTTATCAGCCTCCAAAACGACGTCAGAAACGGCATTCCCAACGCAGGAAGACGAAGGAAGCACGAGTCCAGTCACGCCAACCTACTGTTTCAGATGCTTCTAACAGGTTTCCTTCCTAGTTAGTAGGCCCTTTGTCTGTAGTGCCTGTCTTGGTTGAGGGAATCTACATGAGAGCCCTTCTTGATTCAGGTGCTCAGGTAACCTTGTTGACCAGAGACTTTTACAAGAGGTATTTGTCATACATACCCCTGCGGAAGTTGGAAGATATAGAGATCCAGGGGATTCAAACAGAAGATTACCCTTGTGATGGATATCGGCGGATCAAGTTGTCATGTGATCCATTGAGGAATGGGAAGCCTCAGGACTTTGACACGCTAGATATTGTGTGTCCTCAGTTGCCAGGGTCCTCAAGCAGTCCGCTAATCGTAGGGACCAACACAGATCTGGTGAAGCGGCTGTAAGCCCTTGCTGTCCCCAGATGTGATCCCTTACCCTCATTGCCATAAGAAGGATCCATAGCAGTAGTGGAAGAAACCAATCTGCAGGACGCAGAAGTAATCAAACCGGAAGAAGAAGCTAGTGAGCCTACCATGTCTGATCCAGTGGAACAGAGAAAGCGAAGAGTTAAGCATCCTCTCAAGAGACCGACTTGTGAAGTGATGGGTGAGAGCACCGAAGAAGTTATCCTCACCCCTCAAGGGTTGCCAAGAGAGCCTGATCTTCTCACCACAGATTTGGTGAAAGGCAACCTTAACTCACCCCCTGGCACATCTGGCTGGGCCATTCCAATTAAGGTGGACTGTAGGCAGGACAACCTCCCTTCCTATGCCCATTGGTGGGAGCATATAACAAAAAAAGGGGGGGATGTCCCACACCAAGCCGGTAAGGGACCAGAAGACCAAATGAGTGACACCAAATTCAATGGGTGAGGATTAGAAAAATAGTATACATTTATTGATAAATAAACAATTTATATATCATAAAAAACTCTCTTGGGTGAAGAGAGTGAACAATACTAAAGATCTGACACTAAACATATGGAGTAGTTAGCAAGGAAACCAATCTCCACATGTAGCCACAAATATAGTACAAAGCACAGGACAAAACAAACAACATAAACACAATAGAACAATCGTCCGGAAGCCAGAGGTCTCTATGTGGGTGGGTATGTCACGACAAAAGGTCGTATAAGTCAAAATAAATCATATAATAAAACATAGGCATCCACACACAGGTCCCTGGAAGGCTTAAGCCCAATCAAGGGAATGTAGGGGTGGGAAGGAAGGGAAGGGAGAAAGAAACCAAGAGGCCTCCGAGTTGGCACTATATGAGGAGGGGGGGGCCCAGCAGTGCACTTTTCCAACTGAAGAAAGGTAAAAAAGCTTCAAGGATATGCTGTAATCAAAATTCAACTGAAATTGTTATAAAGAACTGAGAGTCCATGATGTAGCTCAATTAGAGCATTGAAGTTGAAAATAGCAATGAATGCACGTAAATAAAAGGGGTATTGTTGGTGATACACCCAATAGTGCTAAAAATAGCAAATGGAAATAATATGGGCGATATTGCCTTCTGTGGGGATCCGGATGCAGATCGCATGTGCATGGAGGTATAATACACTGAATACACGGAATAATGGAAACTGGTTAATGGAGGGATAGCTTTACCCCAGCTTCACACTTACAGCAACAGTGGTAGCAGCAGTGATATTTACACAAGAGGTCTGGATCATCAGTGGAATATATGGATGCTATGTGGAGGATGACTGACAGATGCCTTCACACATAGGCTCCCCAAAACGGGTAACGTATGCTTGACTTCAAGCCACGTATCATACTGCCTTAACCCTCCATTAACCAGTTTCCATTATTCAGTGTATTATACCTCCATGCACATGTGAACTGCATCCGGATCCCCACAGAAGGCGATATTGCCCATATTATTTCCATTTGCAATTTTTAGCACTATTGGGTGTATCACCAACAATACCCCTTTTATTTACGTGCATTCATTGCTATTTTCAACTTCAATGCTCTAATTGAGCTACATCATGGACTCTCAGTTCTTTATAACAATTTCAGTTGAATTTTTATTACAGCATATCCTTGAAGCTTTTTTACCTTTCTTCGGTTGGAAAAGTGCACTGCTGGGGGCCCCCCTCCTCATATAGTGCCTCCTCGGAGGCCTCTTGGTTTCTTTCTCCCTTCCCTTCCCTACATTCCCTTGATTGGGCTTAAGCCTTCCAGGGACCTGTGTGTGGATGCCTATGTCTTATTATATGATTTATTTTGACTTTGTCGTGACATACCCACCCACATAGAGACCTCTGGCGTCCGCACGATTGTTTTATTGTGTTTATGTTGTTTGTTTTGTCCTGTGCTTTGTACTATATTTGTGGCCACATGTGGAGATTGGTTTCCTTGCTAACTACTCCATATGTTTAGTGTCAGATCTTTAGCATTGTTCACTCTCTTCACCCAAGAGAGTTTTTTATAATATATAAATTGTTTATTTATCAATAAATTGATACTATTGTTCTAATCCTCACCCATTGAATTTGGTGTCACTCATTTGGTCTTCTGGCCGCTTACCGGCTTGGTGTGGGACATCCCCCCCTTTTTTTGTTATATGCAGTTTTACATGACTAGAGAGACACCGCCCACATTGGCTTCACAATGTGTGTGAGTAAATACTAGTGTGCTTTGCACACCTATATGCCCTTTTTTGTTTTTTCTTTGTTTCCATTGGTGGGAGGTTCCTCTGCCAGGGTTTTATGCAAATGCAAATTGCCTGATTTCTTGTGTACACTAACTGGTTTTTCTCCTCTTGTATATGAGCAAAGCATCTACCAGGACAAGGATTGTTACTTCCTTTGGGGACCAAAGGTTCTTTGATGGGAGGAGTGTGTAGCGGGTGTTTCACAATATAACCCGCAAATCTCGGAAAGTTGGCCAGAGCAATGTACACAGGATTTCCAGCTTCAGTTAGGGAGAAGTTTCCTGTCATGTCTGGGTTTATTTCCACCCCTCATTCCTGTTTTCACCGACTTGAGGGAGTGTAATATGAGCTGACACACACACAGCTCTAAATTCAGTGACTTCTAATGTGTTTCTATGGCTGGAGAGGAAAGCCAATTAACAGCAGAGTTACAACAGCCAATGGAGGAGATTGTACAGAACTGAGGAGAGCAGCATTGGATTCTGGGACATGAAGTTCTCACACCAAACGGCCCCATAGACTGGTACACAGGGAGAACTACAAACCCACACTGCAACTGTGCTACCAGAATGCAGTGCGCCACCGCAAGTCCTGCTGGGGAATCTTATATAAGGACAAGCCAGGCCTCAGCACACTCTCTCTGGATGCCATCTTTCAACAGGCAGGAGGCCTGCTGTGAGCGTGCTTAGGCCGTAGAAGCCTGGGCCTAAAGTTGGAGAGCAGATCGCCGCTAGAGGGATCCTTGTGGACAGCATCGCTGACTGAGACAGAGAGGGGACTGTCCTACGCTCCATCGCATCCGATGCCATCCATCCACCTGCACCTTGTAAGCGGCCATGCGGTGGACCGGCGACATCTTGCCTGATGGTGATACCAGTGAGGAGAGGACTCCGGGTGGTGAGAAGGCACTTGCCTACCAGCATAATTAACTGAGTAATAGAAGAGTGGTCCCTATAGTCCCACTTATACTTGCTGACACTTGCAGTGCCACATATAGGGATCCTTTGCACTCGAGAGCGATACAACGACTTGGGGAAATTAGCATTCACTGTACCGCTACACTGTGCGCCTCGATTGGCTGCCTTTTCCATTCACCCTGCCTATTGGAATACAAATGAATAAGTGCACCAACGGAGCTAGCAGAAGACTAACTGACATTTAAAGGAACAGTCATCAGCCTACGTTGTTTGCAGAGGTTTCCACAACAGGACACTCCTAACTTGAACTGTCCACTAGGGGGGACCCTATAGTTGGGAACCTATGTGTTTAGTATAACGATTTTATTGCAGTGCACTGTTGTTTTGCTGTTTGGGTGAGTTGTGTGTGTGACTTGGTGGAGAGGTGTCCCAGTGCTGTTATCCTCGCATTGGAAGATTCCTCCAACCTGTGCTCACCCATACCTGGCCCCGGGTCATGTTATGTGGGTCTATTAACAGAGAGATTCTGTGCCAGTGGGATTGCATTGACTATTGCAGGGAACTGTGGGTGGTCAATCTTGCCTGTATAATCTTTGTTTTATTCTTTTGCCAAGTAAACATCTTACCACTGGTTAAAGCGGTTGTATACCGCAAAACTTTTTTTTTTTTTTTTGGTTAACCTGCAAGGCAAAGGTATAATGAGCTAGTATGACTAGCATACTAGCTCATTATCAATCACTTACCTTAGATCGAAGCCCCCGCAGCAGTCCTCGGACGCGTCCTCCGTCGAATCCATGATACCCGGAGTGACTTCCGGGTATCGCCGCTCCGGCGCTGTGATTGGCCGGAGCGGCGATGACGTCACTCCCGCACATGCGCGGGGAACGGCACGATCCCCGCGCATGCGCGAACTACCGACAGTGTACGGCAGGCTCCCATTCAAGAGCCGCCGCGCTCAGTGCGCCTGCGCCGTTATCTACGGCGCGCATGCGCCGTAGATAGCGGTACAGTTTTTTTTGCAAATATCTCCGAGACTGTGTAGGTCTCGGAGATATTACAAGCACCTACAGGTAAGCCTTAATGTAGGCTTACCTGTAGGTGCTTGTACAAAATTTGGGTATACAACCACTTTAAGCTATATCTTGTGTGGGACTCTGTCTATTGCTGCTGTGGGGAAGGTGACCAGCACCAAGGTAACAATATTCAAATATATATATATCTATCTGTGTGGTATTATTGTGGTTCCCTATTGCCATTGGGTTCCACAATCATATTATTGTCCAGTTGTGCCAAGGAGGGGATCAAGCCAAACTTAAGGGGTTGACAGGCAGAGTGCAGACCCAAAAACATAACCAGCAGCTCCTACGGGGGTAGTACTACAACAGTGTAGTATTATCACTGATCATTGTATTAGTGTCAGTGGTGATGCGCAATTACCAGTTAAAGTAGCGCAGTGCTAAATAAAAAAAAATTGCCTGGTCATGAAGGGGGTAAAACCTTCTGGAGCTGAAGTGGTTAAAGAAGAATTCCAGGCATGGTCAATTTTTGCATAGTTACAGTTGTGGTCAGCGTCTTCAGCGTCTTCACTGGAAATGCGATACCCTACCTACCTACCTACCAAGGCCTGAGGTGTGCCTTGGCCTAGCTGGTCAGTACGCCTAAAAGAGGGCATACCCTGAATGTATGAAGAAGAAGAAATGAATGTATGAAGAAGAAGAAATTACCAATGTAAAAGTATATGAAAATAGGGGGAACGGGTGGGAACCCAGAAAACACGCCAACGCAGGACCCGCCAGAGAAGGAGGGATAAATACCCCTCAGACTCCTCCCAGCCTTCTTACTTGTGGTCAGCGTCTTCACTGGAAATGCGATACCCTACCTACCTACCAAGGCCTGAGGTGTGCCTTGGCCTAGCTGGTCAGTACGCCTAAAAGAGGGCAAAAAGAGACGAAAGTAGGTGTGGTGAGAAAGCTAGATGAAGGATAGGAAAGGTAACAATCTGACTACTAGAGTAGCGCATGCCCGGATGGCAACAGTGTATGGATCCGGTATGTATCGGCTATGACAGGAGGAAACCAGCACCCTATGAAATGATAAGAAGGAACCCCTCTCTAGAAACCTGCGAAGCTGCCCAGAACCGAAATACAATGACCCGTGAACGATTGGATTAAGCCTAATTATTGAGAAACACAGGCATGGAACAACCTGCTTGTAGTGAGAAGATACGTGGGGAGGGGAAACAGGGGCAAGGGCTAACCCGAGGAGCCCCTGTAAGTAATTGCAAACACCGAACACTTCTAACCGGAGTAGTTCTGTAAACCCACAAACCCCTGACCAGACAGTCTATACATGGTACCGGGAAGTATGAGAGGGTAAGCTGCAAAAAAAAAATGGACGAACTGACAGGAGTTTGCAGGGGTCTGAAATGCTGGATATCTGATAGATATGTTGCTGGTGTTGACAGATAAGTTCAACATGCTGTGGAAATGCGCAACAAGAACATGGAGGAAAAACATACCAGACACACGGAAACTGGTCATGCATCTGCTAGTGACCCGACAACCAAATTGATGTCCTGAAACAGGGGAAAGAGGGCCAGATGCCATCCTAAGGAAAAATCCAGCATACCCAAATGACCAAGTCCCCCCTGGAACAGGCTGGGGCTCGGACAAGCGTGACTAGTCAGACGTACCTGACCTGGTCTCCAGGCAACCTTTCAATCAAGAGACTAGCACTAAGAATGGAACCTAGAATAATGATGATATTGGCCCAGACCTACCACTATGGGGCCGAACGAGGGGGCCTGGCACCGCACATACTCATACGACTGCAGATCTCTGGGTGGAACCCGGGTCTCCACTGACTGCATGAAATACCCCAGACCCCCCCCCCCATCGCAGATACCCAAGATGCAAAGGAGTCAAAGCCGGGACTGTGCTTTGACCCGGGGGGGTGGGGGCACAGCGGTGAAATGACACTGCGCTATGTCTTGCCATACCAGCAGGCAGGTCTGATGGAAGAACTTCAAAGCATGGTGAAAAACAGCTTTGACAGTCAATACGCCCACCCCCCCTAACTGTGGAAAATGCTGATTCGTCAACTCCAAGAACGAGTATCGATGAAAAAATTCCCGCAGGAAAGTGGCAGCCAAATTGTATCCACGATGTTGGAACTTGCCACTGGACCCTCTCGGTGGGCCGACCCACCCTCTTAGGAACGAAGGTGAAGAACCATACCAAGTAACCCTGAAAATTACTGCCTCTATTAACATAGCAGTGTGAGGAAAATGAAAAAAAATGGCTGTCCGTTGACGCCAAGGTACTACCTACGGAAGACTCCAATGAGATAATGCTGTGGCCTGCGTGCAGGCCAGAAAGATCCGGCATGTGCTGCCTGAAGCCCTGGGATGAAAGATACCAACACAGCACCTGACAAGGAACACCGCTTGGCTCAGACATAATGACCCAGAAGGCCTTGACAAGACAAATGAACAAAGGGGAGGCAGACCTTGTCTGTAGAAAATACAGGAAAAGCAGGAGCTGGGGGTGCGCTAACACCCCTCTCTGATTGAGCGAAACTCGATCACCTCCATCCTAACCCGCCATCGTAACAGGCCGTGGAGAGCATGTAAAGCCCACATGAACCTGCGTGAAGAATAATACCCAGAACATGTAACATGCTGTTGTGTGGGAGTAGCTGGAATGAAAAATGGAAACAACCCGAAGCGTACTGCCTTCCTGGCCGGAAAAGGAAACCCCTGCGACGAAATTCCACCGTGCTGTGTTTAACCACTTAACGACCGCTCACTGTATATATACGTCGGCAGAATGGCACCGACAGGCACAATCACGTACAGTGTACGTGATTGCCTTTGTATAGTTGGGGGGTCCAATCGGACCCCCCTTCTATACAGTGATCGGTCGTTATCCGTTGGGGAGCGATCCGGGATGAGGGGACGGCCGTTCGATTCCGGCCACCCCCCCGCGATCGCTCCCGGTGAATGAGAAAGCTTCCTCTGCTGTGTAATGTTTACACAGGCAGAGGAAGTGATGTCATCTCTAATGCGGCGCTCACATATACCGAGCGCCGTACAAGAGAAGACACACAGGTTAGTGCACAAACAGTACACTGACACCAGGACACATAGGAATATAAATCGCCCCCCCAGGCCCCCCCAGATCACCCCCCAGCCCCCAGTCACAGTGTCACTGATTGCAGTGACCATTTATTTACTGATCACTGCAATCAGTGACATTTGTGACTGTAAAAGTGTCACTACAGTTAGTTTTAGGTCCAGTGTAGCCCCCTAACATCCCCCCCAATAAAGGTTTAACCCCCTGATCAACCCCCAGATAACCCTTTCACCCCCTAGCACCGCCGTCACTAAGCGATCGTTTTTCTGATCGCTGTTTTAGTGTCGGTGATGCCGATCGGTAGCCAGTTATTTTTTTTAGGTTCGCCGCAGGTTTTTATAGCATCGGGTACACCCATATATTACCTAATAAAGGTTTAACCCCCTTGATCCGCCCCCCAGGTAACCCTTTCACCCCCTATCACCACTGTCGCTAAGCGATCATTTTTCTGATCGCTGTCTTTTTGTCGGTGATGCCGATAGGTAGCCAGTTATTTTTTTAAGGTTCGCCGCAGGTTTTTATAGCGTCAGGTACCCCCATATATTACCTAATAAAGGTTTAACTCCCTTGATCGCCCCCCAGGTAACCCTTTCACCCCCTATCACCACTGTCGCTAAGCGATCGTTTTACTGATCGCTGTCTTATTGTCGGTGATGCCGATAGGTAGCCAGTTATTTTTTTTAGGTTCGCCGCAGGTTTTTATAGCGTCAGCTACCCCCATATATTACCTAATAAAGGTTTAACCCCCTTGATCGCCCCCCAGGTAACCCTTTCACCCCCTATCACCACTGTTGCTAAGCGATCGTTTTTCTGATCACTGTCTTATTGTCGGTGATGCCGATAGGTAGCCAGTTATTTTTTTTAGGTTCGCCACAGGTTTTTATAGCGTCAGCTACCCCCATATATTACCTAATAAAGGTTTAACCCCCTTGATCGCCCCCCAGGTAACCCTTTCACGCCCTATCACCACTGTCGCTAAGCGATCGTTTTTCTGATCGCTGTCTTATTGTCGGTGATGCCGATAGGTAGCCAGTTATTTTTTTTAGGTTCGCCGCAGGTTTTTATAGCGTCAGGTACCCCCATATATTACCTAATAAAGGTTTAACCCCCTTGATCGCCCCCCAGGTAACCCTTTCATCCCCTATCACCACTGTCGCTAAGCGATCGTTTTTCTGATCGCTGTCTTATTGTCGGTGATGCCGATAGGTAGCCAGTTATTTTTTTTAGGTTCGCCGCAGGTTTTTATAGCGTCAGGTACCCCCATATATTACCTAATAAAGGTTTAACCCCTTGACCGCCCCCCCCCAGGTAACCCTTTCACCCCCTTTTGCCAGTGTCACTAAGCGATCGTTTTTCTGATCGCTGTATTACTTATGCTGGTGCCGATAGATAGCCAGTTATTTTTTTTAGGTTCGCCGCAGGTTTTTATAGCGTCAGGTACCCCCATATATTATCTAATAAAGGTTTTAACCCCCTAATTGCCCCTAGTTAACCCTGCGTCACATCCCAGGCAGCGTCAGGTTAGTGCCAGTAACGCTAACACCCACGCGTGAAGCATACACCTCCCGTAGTGGTATAGTATCTGAACAGATCAATATCTGATCTGATCAGATCTATACTAGTGTCCCCAGCAGTTTAGGGTTCCCAAAAACGCAGTGTTAGCGGGATCAGCCCAGATACCTGCTAGCACCTGCGTTTTGCCCCTCTGTCCAGCCCAGGCCACCCAAGTGCAGTATCGATCGATCACTGTCACTTACAAAACACAACACACATAACTCTAGCGTTCGCAGAGACAGGCCTGATCCTTGCGACTCCAGTGCTGTAGGAGGTGATTTCACCACCACAGTTAAAAAAAAAAGCATATATGCCGAAGCATTGGGGCAGCAGGAGCGGAGGAGCGATTTTGCTCCTAATGCCGCATACATACGGTCGAAATTCCGACGGAGGCTTGCCCGTGGAAAAGTGCGACCATGTGTGTGCGGCATAATTTTTGCGGGAGGATGCCCCAATGCTTCGGCATATATAAATGGTGCATGTATGCCCATCATTAGAAGTGGGTGGATGAATGGCGGTATTCTAATGGTGGGCATACCCACCGATCAATGTCTTTTTTTTTTCAGCCAACAGGCTGCATGAAAAAAAAGATTACAATACATGTCCAACAAGGATCAGCAACGTACTGGTATGTTGCTGGACTTTGAATGGTTATACCAGATTGATGCCTGCGGGTTTAGGTATCATCTTGGTATCATTCTTTTCAGCCAGCGGCCGGCTTTCATGTAAAAGCAATCCTAGCGGCTAATTAGCCTCTGGACTGCTTTTACAAGCAGTGGGAGGGAATGTCCCCCCCCCGGATATAAAAAGCGCCATTGGGAAAAAGGGATTTTTATAACAGCTTACCTGTAAAATCCTTTTCTTGGAGTACATCACGGGGAAACAGAGCGACTTAGTCATTACTAATGGGTTATATAGATACCTTCAGGTGCTGGCACTTACAACTTCCAAAACCGGAAGTACCCTCCCCTATATAAGCCCCTCCCATCTGGGAGCACCTCAGTTTTGTAGCAAAGCAATAAGTGTCCCAAAAAGAGGGGTGGGAGCTCTGTGTCCCGTGATGTACTCCAAGAAAAGGATTTTACAGGTAAGCTGTTATAAAAATCCCTTTTTCTTTTTCGTACATCACGGGACACAGAGCGACTTAGTCATTACTAATGGGACGTCCCAAAGCAATGCCAAATGAGGGGAGGGATACACTATACATAAGCTGGGCGCCATCAGGCATGAGGCTCTTTTGCGGCCTGCAACACACTGCGCCAAAGGCGACATCCTCCTGACTTCTAACGTCTACCTGGTAGAATCTAGTAAACGTGTGTACTAAGGACCATGTTGTGGCCTTACAGACTTGAGCCAGGGAGGCTTGGTGATGCACTGCCCATGAAGTTCCAACTGCTCTTGTGGAGTGCGCCCTAACTTTGAACGGAGGCGGTCTCCTTTTCAAGCCATAGGCTTGTATTATGACCTGTCGAATCCACTTGGCTAAAGTAGATTTTTGATGCTGCCTGACCCTTTCTGGGGCCTTCCGGCAGAACAAACAAAGTATCCGTTCTGCGAATCTGAGCAGTGGCTTTTAGATAAGCTTTAACTGCTCTTACTACATCCAAAGAATGCAATAACTTTTCCTCTACCGAGCTAGGTTTGGGGAAAAAGGAAGGAAGAACCACATCTTGGTTCAAATGGAACCTCGATACCACCTTAGGAAGAAAGGCTGGATGAGGACGTAATACTACTCTGTCCTTATGGACAACCAGATATGGCTCCTTACAGGACAAGGCGGCTAATTCCGATACTCTTTTAGCCGAACAAATGGCTACTAAGAAAAATCAATTTCCTGGTGAGAAGAACCAAGGAAATGTGTTGCAATGGTTCAAATGGTTGTTTCTGTAGAACCGACAGAACCAGGTTTAAGTCCCATGGACATATGGGAATACTAACCGGAGGACTAATACGCATCACTCCTTGTATGAAAGCTTTGACTAATGAATGCAAAGCCAAGGGCCTTTGAAAAAATATTGACAAGGCCGTCTGACCCTTGATAGTACTCAAGGCAAGCTTCCTATGTACAGCCCACTGTAGGAAGTCCAGAATCCTACCTATTACGTACTTACGTGGATGCCATTTCTTGGCCTCACACCACGTGATGTACGCCTTCTAGATCCTATAATAGATCTGCCTGGATACCGGCTTCCTGGCATTGATCATGGTAGATACCACAGGATTAGAGAGCCCTCTCTTTTTTAGAATGTGGGCTTCAATAGCCAGGCCGTCAAACCTAGGGCTGGTAAGGAAGGGTAGTATATCGGTCCTTGCGAAAGCAGGTCCGGACGATGTGGGAGGGTCCCAGGACTTCCCACTGACATTTTAAAATCTCAGCGTACCATACCCTTCGGGGCCACGCTGGAGCCACCAGAATCACTGGTTTCTTTTCTACCCTGATTCTGCGGATTAATCGCGGTGGGAATGCATATACCAGCTTGAACTGATCCCAAGGGAACACTCGGGCATCCGAACCGCAAGCTAGGGGATCCCTTGTGCGAGACACAAATCTGTCCACCTTTGCGTTGAATCTGGATGCTAGCAGATCTACATCCGGTGTTCCCCACCGCTGGCATATTGCCTGGAAAACCTCGGGGTGAAGAGACCATTCCCCCGGGCATAATTGCTGGCGACTTAAAAAGTCCGCTCTCCAATTTTCCACTCCTGGGATGAAAACCGCGGATATGGCTGGGACATATCTTTCTGCCCATTCCAGGATGCAATTCGCTTCCCTCTGGGCTGCACGACTCCTGGTGCCACCCTGGTGATTGATATATGCCACTTCTGTGGCATTGTCTGATTGAATTCTGACAGGGGACCCTTGGAGTTTGGATGTCCATGCTACTAGGGCATACCGGGCTGCTCGAATCTCTAAGAGATTGATGGGCAGGGCCTTCTCTGCTTCTGACCACTTGCCCTGGAGAGACCATTGCTCCAGTACTGGCCCCCCAGCCTATGAGGCTGGCATCTGTAGTGACCACCTTCCAAGAAACCGGACTGAAGGGTTTCCCTTTTTCCAGATTCTGGGGCACCAACCACCAATGGAGGCTCTTGCGAACGGAAGGGGACAGGGACATTGGTAAGTCTAAAGCCTGAACTTTTTTGTTCCAGGCTGACAGTATGGCCCTCTGCAAGTTCCTTGAATGGAATTGACCGTAGGGTACTGCTTCGAATGAAGCCACCATTTTCCCAGCAGCCTCATGCACAGGCGTATGGATGGTTTTCTTTTTTGTACCCACTAAGTGGGTCAAATCTTTGAAAGACGACACCTTCTCTGGAGGTAAGAAAAACTTTCTCTGATTTGAATCCAGTCTTAGCCCCCAAGAATTCCAGACTTTTGACTGGTTTTTGGGGCTGACTTGTCTCGGTTGATAATGCAACCGTGAGATTCCAGATACTTGATTGTCTTGTGAACGACCACTTCTAGTTTTTTCCACTGAGTGGTCTATCAGCAACAAGTCGTCTAGATATGCCATTATCGTTACATCTTGTGTTCCTAGTTTGGCCAATCGTAGGGCCAGAATTTTTGTGAACACTCGTGGTGCTGTGGCCAGACCGAAAGGTAAGGCTCTGAACTGAAAATGGCGCCCTTCTACTGCAAAGCGTAGAAATTTCTGGTGGGCCGGACAGATGGGAATATGCAAATAAGCATCCCTTATGTCGATCGAGGCTAACCATTCCTGCCCTTGTAGGACGGTGGCCACCGATCGGATCGACTCCATCCGAAAAAGTCCTGATATGTAGGAACTTGTTTAGCCCTTTTATATTTAATATGGGCCTCACGTCCCCATATGGTTTGGGGACTGTGACAAGGTTCGAGTAAAACCCGAACCCGCTTTCTTCCAAGGGAACCTCATGATTACCCTTGGAGCAATAGTTGTTCTAGTGCCAGAAGGAGGGATCCTCTCTTCTGGGGATCGCTTGGCACGTTTGACCTCATAAGATGGGCAGGAGGAATGTCTTTTAACTCCAGCCTGTATCCCAGACTTACTGCGGAGATCACCCATCTGTCTCTGATGGTGTCCCGCCATGGTCTCTGTGAACAACTGAAGTCTTCCCCTCACCCGATTGAGTGGGGGCAACCCTTCATGACTTGGGGGGAGGTTTTGTACCTCTCTTGACCCAGGGTTTCTTGTTACCCTGTGATTGTCCCTGATTTCTGCCCCCTGGATTTGACCGCGGAGGCCGTCGGAACTGTTTCACAGCTGATGTGCCAGGGACTGGAGAAGTAGGCCTCTTAAAAGAAGGACTTCTACCCTTGTTCTTAACCGGCAAGAGTGTACTTTTACCGGCAGAAGTTTTCTGGATATATTTGTCCAGATCTTCTCCAGATTAGCTTCCCATTTCATGGAGAACGCTTATCAGCAATTTCTTACAGGGAGCATCAGCAGACCAGTTTTTGAGCCATAGAAGCCTACGCATATGTCTACAGACAGCGTAAAGCGGGAGGCCTTGTTGGATTGTATCCTTTATGGCGTCCACCGCAACACAAGGCTCTAGGTAGGTCAGCTAGGGCAAGAGCCTGCTGAACTGGTAAGTCCCTTAAGACTTGTTTCAACTGATCTTTCATTGCTTGGCAGACTCCAATCGCTGCTACTGCAGGTTGTGTCACCATGCTTGCTGTAGAGAAAGCAGATTTTAGTAAAGACTTCAATTTTTTATCTATTGGGTCTTTGAACATTGGAACATTATCTACTGGACATGTCAGTGATTTATTTACACAAGAGATGGCTGTGTCCACTGTACGGACCCTCCATTTTTTTATGAACTTATCCTCCATGGGATAGATCACTGGAAATCTCTTGGGGGGAGTAAATATTTTAACAGGATGCTCCCAATCCTGGTAAATAAGCCCTTCCAATAAAGGGTGGATTGGGAAGGAACAGAGAGTCTGGGGAGCTTTCAGCGACCCCAGGCGAGGAAACAGTAGTGGTTGATGGTTCCGCCAGAGGCATTTAAAATGCTGCTCGGACCATATTAGTCAGAGACTGAACCCATAATCTTTCAGCCTGAGATGCTGAGAAAGGTTCTTCCACTGTTGATTCCTCTATAACTGAATCAACCTCACCTGATCCCCTTCAGGTAGGTCGATCTCTGGGACTGTTCCTCCACTAACAGGCACTCTGCAGGAGGAGACGGAGATCGGACGCGCTTTTCCTGTGACAGGGTGTCAGGGTCACCTGTGGCCAGGTGACAGATGCACACCGTAGGGGGACAGGAGTGCACCGCGAGGTAGTGAACCCTATGGCTGGCTTCTGCGGATAGGAAACTGGGTGGTTGTGGAATGCGGGACCAGAAGAGCACAACCGGGATCCCAACGGAAGCGAGAGCCAAGATTCCCCAGGGCGCGGAGTCTAAGACCCAGCTGGTCTTCTCCAGGGCCTCTAGTGGTGAGGATGTTACGCTGCAGGCTGGGACCAGGTCGCGGCCCCTGGAGTTTCCTAGCTCACGCCCCGTAGGATAAGGGGAAAAGAGGGGAAGCAGCAGCACAAGATATGAGAGAACCGAATAACAAGCTGAAGGTCAGGGGCCACAAGCAGACAAGGATAACGAAGAACGAGCCGAAGGTCAAGGGTCACGAGCAGACAGGGATAGTCGGGGACAAGCCAATAACGTAACAGAGAGACAGACGTAGCACACGGCAGGCAGGAACCCAAACACACAATGCCTAACAAACACGTTGATCAGCAAAGCAGGCTTGCAGTGCACAGGTTAATATAGTGTTCAGTGATAGGGCCTGGGGTGGAGTCAGGCTGGGAGGAGATTATAAAGGAAGCCAGGTGAAGGAGGTCTGGTCTCTAGATGAACACATGAGGAGGAAGGTAAGATGGCAGACAGACATTAATGCATATCCATGACACAGGGAAGCAGCGATCAATGCTGTTAATCTCTCTTCCAATCCTCCCAGAGTTGAGGATAAAACCTCCTCTGTTATATATACAGGAGCAGGTGGACTGGGGACAGCCGCAGTACCAGGTACTCCTGCGGGGTTTCTTACAGCTACTGACCTCTGAAATTTCAGGGGAGATTGGCGCAGTACAGCATGCCCAAAATCCTCAGAGCCCGATGGTGACCCCTTTCGCTTCTTGGAAGACTTATTTCCAGAGCGTCTGGACGACATATCTATAAGCACAAAGCTGAGGTATTCCCGTCGTCATACACCAATTTTGCTGGTAATAGTCTAACACAGTTGCTGCTATATACCAGCTGGTGTCCACTAAAGTGTCTTTCTATGGGGATGCCTGCATCAACCGCCTCTGTGTGCCACCGTTTTGTTGCTAGCTCTGCTTGCATCCAGCTGACACTTGTACTGTGTCTTTTACACATGCTGGGACGCCTGCACATGCGCAGAAGCGCCGCGGCGCGCATCGAGCGTCATTGTCAGGGACATACTGTGCTTGAACCTGGGACCTCGTCTGTGTCTGGCATTGACTCTTCCCACTGAGCTATCTGGGATGCTGGACAGCTCCCTGCCTGATCTGCTGGATAACCTATCTAATGGATTAGACTACTCTGCTTGGTGTCTTGATTGATGTTGAACCCTGAACCCCTTGCTCCTCCCATGAACTTCCTATAAAAGACGTTCCAGAGATGTTGCCCCTTGCGGTTTGACCTGCTTCTGTTCCTGACTCTGTGCCTGTATCGTGTTCCTGTGTATGACCCGGCTTCCTGACCTCCCTCCTATCTCCAGTCCTGACTCTGGCTTGTTTGACCCTGCTAAGTTACCTGTCTGATCATCTGTTGCCAAGACCCAGCCTGGACTCTGACTACTCTCTGCCTGCCGTTTATGCTGTTTACCCTGATGTGAAAGACCTGGCTTGTCTGACTGCTCTGCTCTGCATACCTACACCTGCTGACCTGCATCCGCGGTCCTGCACACCTGCATCCGCTGCTCTGCATACCTGCACCTGCTGACCTGCATCCGCTGCTCTGCATACCTGCACCTGCTGACCTGCATCCGCTGCTCTGCATACCTGCACCTGCTGACCTGCATTCGCTGCTCCCAGTTCCAGCTGTTCCAGCTTTCGCTTGGCTTTACTACACCCAGCCAAGAGGACCAAGCAGGCACCCTTACCTCACCGCGCTCTTACCACCACTGTCCCCACTCCAGTGGTCTCCGAGCCGGGGTTGTACGGGAGGTCTCCCTCTGCACGTCAGGCTCACACCAAAGGTACGTGACAGTCATCCACCCGCCCCGCCCCTTTTTTTTCATAGGAGGCGTGTGCACGCGCCCGCGCGCGCGCCCGTGCGCCATTGGCGCCCTTTTCGAAACCAAGCAGGGACTAGGAGCCAGGGCCCTTTTTGCTGGAGGGCCTGTGCGGTGGATGAGCGCAGCAACAGGGCAGAGGAAGTGGATTCCCACAGAGAACTTACCAACTGCCTGGATCTTTTGACTTGAGAAAACCAAAGATCCACATGACAAGAACAAATGAACCACAGCGGCCTCTAGTGGTTTAACACAGGTACCGCGGTCCTCTTTTTTTTTTCTTGACTACTATTAAAATTTTACATTTTCCAGTAGTTACAGGCATACACAGATATTAGCGGGAATACCGTTAGGTAACAGACAGAAAGACAAATTAGGCTTGGGGGTCCCCCAATAGAACCAAGTTCCTGGGGGCCCCCACTTACCTGTTCCCCGCCGCAGGACTCTGTTTGGTCCACAGAAGCCCAAACTTCACCTATCACTGCGGGCATTGTAATTAAACCTTCAGGGACCGGGTTCCCAAGGATTCCACTCCCCTGGACCTGTATAGCACCCTGCACAGAAAACATCTTGGTCGTGGGTATGACCAGAGCTCTGGATCCCAGGGTCCAGCCCTCCTAAGAGAGGCATTACAGGCAAAACCTTGCTCTTCTGCTGCAAGGCCCGGGTACCGACCGTTTAGCTATGAAGCTTTTTTGGTGGGATCCGGAACAGCTTACTAAGGCCCGTAAAAGAACCTGTACGCAAGCCCAGTGAAAACACATGTTACTCTTTGGCCAACACCTTAGACACTGGCAAAAAAACTGAGGTGCTCCCGGATGGGAGGGGCTTATATAGGGGAGGGTACTTCCGGTTTTGGAAGTTGCCAGTGCCAGCACCTGAAGGTATCTATATAACCCATTAGTAATGACTAAGTCGCACTGTGTCCCGTGATGTACGAAAAAGAAATTGGGAAAGCATTTTATCACGCCGATCTTGGTGTGGTCAGATGCTTTGAGGGCAGAGGAAAGATCTAGGGTCTAATAGACCCCAGTTTTTTCAAAAAAAGAGTACCTGTCACTACCTATTGCTATCATAGGGGATATTTACATTCCCTGAGATAACAATAAAAATTATTAAAAAAAATATGGAAGGAACAGTTTAAAAATAAAATAAAAAAGCAAAATTAATAATAATAAAAAAAAAAAAAAAAAGCACCCCTGTCCTGCCCTGCTCTTGCGCAATGGTGAACGCAAGCGTCGGTCTGGCGTCATATGTAAACAGCAATTGCACCATGCATGTGAGGTATCACCGCGAAGGTCAGATCGAGGGCAGTCAATTTAGCCGTAGACCTCCTCTGTAAATCTAACGTGGTAACCTGTAAAGGCTTTTAAAGGCTTTTAAAAATGTATGTAGTTTGTCGCCAATTTGCGAAATTTTAAAGCATGTCGTGTTTGGTATCTATGTACTTGGCCTAAGATCATCTTTTTTATTTCATCAAACATTTGGGCAGTATAGTGTGTTTTAGTGCATTAAAATTAAAAATAGTGTATTTTTTCCCCAAAATATGCGTTTGAAAAATCGTTGCGCAAATACTGTGTGGAAAAAAAAAATGCAACACCCACCATTTTAATCTGTAGGGCCTTTGCTTTAAAAAAATATATAATGTTTGGGGGTTTAACATAATTTTCTTGCAAAAAAAAAAAAGGTTTTCATGTAAACAAAAAGTGTCAGAAAGGGCTTTGTCTTCAAGTGGTTAGAAGAGTGGATGTAAGCTTCCTAATGTTGTGTATAAAATGCCAGAACAGTTCAAAACCCCCCCAAATGACCCCATTTTGGAAAGTAGACACCCCAAGCTATATACTGAGAGGCATGTCGAGTCCATGGAATATTTTATATGTTGACACAAGTTGCGGAAAAAAGACAATTTTTTTTTGCACAAAGTTGTTACTAAATGATATATTGCTCAAATATGCCATGGGCATATGTGGAATTACACCCCAAAATACATTCTGTTGCTTCTCCTGAGTACGGGGATACCACATGTGTGAGACTTTTTGGGAGCCTAGCCGCGTACGGGACCCCAAAAACCAAGCACCGCCTTCAGGCTTTCTAAGGGTGTCAATTTTTGATTTCACTTCTCACTGCCTAGCACAGTTTCGGAGGCCATGGAATGCCCAGATGGCACAAAACCCCCCCCAAATGACCCCATTTTGGAAAGTAGACACCCCAAGCTATTTGCTGAGAGCTATGGTAAATATGTTGCAGATCTCGCTTTTTGTCACAAAGTTTTGAAAATTGCAAAAAAAAAAAGAAATTATTTTCTTTCTTCATTTTCAAAAACAAATGAGAGCTGTAAAATACTCAACATGCCTCTCAGCAAATAGCTTGGGGTGTCTACTTTCCAAAATGGGGTCATTTGGGGGGGTTTTGTGCTATTTTGGCATTTTATGGCCTTCAAAACTGTGATAGGTAGTGAGGAGTGAAATCAAAAATTTGTGCCCTTAGAAATCCTGAAGGCGGTGCTTGGTTTTCGGGGCCCCGTACGCGGCTAGGCTCCTAAAAAGTCCCACACATGTGGTATCCCCGTACTCAGGAGAAGCAGCAAAATGTATTTTGGGGTGCAATTCCACATATAAACATGGCATGTGTGAGCAATATATCATTTAGTGACAACTTTTTGTAATTTTTTTTTTTTTGTCATTATTCAATCACTTGGGACAAGAAAAAAATAAATTCAATGGGCTCAACATGCCTCTCAGCAATTTCCTTGGGGTGTCTACTTTCTAAAATGGGGTCATTTGGGGGGGGGGGGGGGGGTTGTGCTATTTTGGCATTTTATGGCCTTCGAAACTGTGATAGGTAGTGAGGAGTGAAATCAAAAATTTGCGCCCTTAGAAATCCTGAAGGCGGTGCTTGGTTTTCGGGGGCCCGTACGCAGCTAGGCTCTCAAAAAGTCCCACACATGTGGTATCCCCGTACTCAGGAGAAGCAGCAACATTTATTTTGGGGTGCAATTCCACATATAACCATGGCATGTGTGAGCAATATATCATTTAGTGACAACTTTTTGTAATTTTTTATTTTTTTTGTCATTATTCAATCACTTGAGACAAAAAAAAAGTAAATTCAATGGGCTCAACATGCCTCTCAGCAATTTCCTTGGGATGTCTACTTTCCAAAATGGTGTCATTTGGGGGGGTTTTGTACTGCCCTGCCATTTTAGCACCTCAAGAAATGAGATAGACATTCATAAATTAAAAGCTGTGTAAATTCCAGAAAATGTACCCTAGTTTGTAGACGCTATAACTTTTGCGCAAACCAATAAATATACGCTTATTGACATTTTTTTTACTAAAGACATGTGGCTGAATACATTTTGGCCTAAATGTAAGACTAAAATTGAGTTTATTCGATTTTTCTTATAACAAAAAGTAGAAAATATCATTTTTTTTCAAAATTTTCAGTCTTTTTCCGTTTATATCGCAAAAAAATAAAATCGCAGAGGCAATAAAATACCATTAAAAGAAAGCTCTATTTGTGGGAAGAAAAGGACGCAAATTTTGTTTGGGTACAACATTGCATGTCCGCACAATTTACAGTTAAAGCAGCGCAGTGCAAAATTCTGAAAACACCTCTGGTCCTTTAGCTACAAAATGGTCCGGGGCTTAAGTGGTTAAGCATGGGTCAACTCTTGACGCCGGAGTGCTACTATGCCCCGAACCCCCGCATGGGGTTGAAAGGATGAATATGATGTTGCCAAAACGTGCGGCATGCCCAACACAAGGAAACACAAACTAGAGAAAATTGACAACAGACAACCAGACATGAGAACACCACCCCTCTAACCTACCTGAGTGTGAGGACGTGAGTAGTAATGACCAGACAGCGCGTGAATGAAACCTGACGGCTCCCACCCAAGTGTATGTAGTAAGTGAGCCTGCGTAACCTGTAGCGCAGACACAGGTAATTAAAAATGTAACACTCAGGGCCGGTGTACCCACAGACCGTGGTGGGTAGTCGTACAGGTGTAATGGAATGGACGTGCATCGTTTGACGTATGGTATACGGGCGAGAAGATTGTGGTCAAGAATAAATTAACAACGAAACCTCAGCCCGTATGGATCTGTAAACGTGACAGATCCCAGAATGAGCACTGGCTAACTAACCCAGGTGAACAAAGAACATGAATGAAAAGGTACAAAGACACATGGAAGCAAACGAAGTTGCAACGGCTGTTTGTGTATACCGTGACTGCATGGCACCGACATGAACACTATGACTGGAACCCGCTACGACTACCCGCTGTGAATGGAACACGCCAAGACAGAAACACGCTGGACTAAACACGCTCAAATATAGCGCCAGCAAGGCCGAACCCGCTATGACAGAAAAAAAAAAGCTATGACAGAAAACCGCTATGACAGGAACGCTGAAGCAGAACCGCAGAGACTGAAACGCTGAAGCAGAACCGCAGAGACTGAAACGCTAAAGCAGAACCGCACAGACTGAAACGCTAAAGCAGAACTGCAGAGACTGAAACGCTAAAGCAGAACGCGGAGACTGAAACGCTAAGCAGAAACAGAAACGCAGAGACTGAACGCTAAGCAGACAAACTCAGACAGAAATGCAGAGACAAACACAGGGACAGATACGCAGAGACAGATACGCAGAGACAGATATGCAGAGACAGGTACGCAGAGACAGAATCGCAGAGACAGATACGCAGACTGAAAACGCAGAGACATATACGCAGAGACAGAGACCCAGAGACATTAACTCAGCAGACTGAAATGCAGACAAAAACGTAGACAAAACGCTGACACAGAAAGGCAGAGACTGAAATGGCATGCACACTTCAAGCCAATCAGAGCAGAAAAAATTGCAAGTGCCGTTGTGATGGACCTGGGAACTAAGCTCTCTCCACCTGGTGCCTACGGGAAATGACCCATGTCAGTCCAACCTGGAGCAGGCTTCACAAACGGCTAGATCAGACTGCAATCCTGCCCTAAAAAGACCATCCCATGCACTAATGAGGCCAACTCTGATTGGTTGCTCAGAGTATGTTCGACCTGCTACTCGCACATACCCTTTGCATAGCAGTGTGAGGCTACACTATATCTTCACTATCATGCTGACCCAATATCCCTGAATAATGCTGTATGCAACAATACATGCCATATGTAACATTACCAAGACTGTGTTGTGTTTACATGACCAACACAACCACTCAGGGTAATATGTAATCCATGGGGGCTCCCCTCTTGAACCAGCGTGAACCCGGAGGAGTGGGTGGACGAGCGGGCAGCCCCACTGATAATGCCGGCATGAACCTGGAAGGAGAAGTAGTGAATGGGCGCGCTCCCCCCCCCCACACGCCAGGTGGGCGTACCGGCAGACCGGGCGGTGCGGCCCCCCTATGAGCTGGCGGCTGAGCACCGGAGAACACGTGGAGGGTGGGCAACCCCCCCCCTGCTGCCTGCCTGGGTTCAGGAGAAGTGGATGGACGAATTAGCGGGCGGCGGCCCCCCGTCTCGGATGCCGGTATGAGTCCAGGAACGTGGGTGGAAGGCTGGATAAGCGACCCCCTCCTCTCCAATGAAGCCCGACGTTAGCCTGGAAACAGAGGCAGTGGCCTGCGGGCGGGCGGCCCCCCTGAATGAAGCCCGGCATGAGCACCGGGAGAAGAGAACCGGCCACCGCTCTGTGAAGAAAACCGGAAGTGACGTTGACGGCTGTAACCCAGAAAACACGCCAACGCAGGACCCGCCAGAGAAGGAGGGATAAATACCCCTCAGACTCCTCCCACAAATGCAGGCTAGCCTCCGGCCAGCCTTCTTACTTGCTGTCCCCTCAATATAACTCAACGCACAGCCATTAATGTCTAAACTGCTGACAACAAAAGTGAATACACCACTGTTGGGCCCAAATTAGCCATTTTTTCCCTCCATGGTGTCATGTGACTCGTTAGTGTTACAATGTCTCAGGTGTGAATGGGGAGCAGATGTGTTAAATTTGGTGTTATCACTCTCACTCTCTCATACTGGTCACTTGAAGTTCAACATGACACCTCATGGCAAAGGACTCTTTGAGGATCTAAAAAAAGAATTGTTGCTCTACATCAGGGATCTCCAAACTATGGCCCTCCAGCTGTTGCGGAACTACACATACCATGAGGCATTGTAAAACTCTAATGCCGCATACACACAACCGTTTTTCACGACATTAAAAATGCAATTTTTTTAATTGGGCATTAAAAACGATCGTGTGTAGGCTCCAGAGCATTTTTAACGTCGTGAAAAATGGCCTAAAAAAAATGAGAACCTGCTCTATTTTTTCACGTCGTTTTTCACGTCGTTTTTTTTTTTAACGACGTGAAAAACGGTAGTGTGTATGCTTTTACGAGGGGGAAAAAAATGCGCATTCTCAGAATCAAGTATGAGACGGGAGCGCTCGTTCTGGTAAAACTAGCGTTCGTAATGGAGATAGCACATTCGTCACGCTGTAACGGACTGAAAAGCACGAGGCTGAAAAGCGCAAATCGTCGCTCAACAAACTTTACTAACATGAAGGGTGGCACTACGGAACTTCCCCTTTATAGTGCCGTCGTACGTGTTGTACGTCACTGTGCTTTGCTCGAGCAGTTTTTTTAATGAACGTGTGTATGCAAGACAGGCTTGAGAGGAAACAAGAAAAATCACGTAGAGAAAAACGTTGTTTTTGAAAATGACATTAAAAACGATTGTGTGTACAAGGCATAACATTCACAGACATGACTAGGCATGATGGGAATTGTAGTTCCTGAACAACTGGAGGGCCATAGTTTGGAGACCCCTGCTCTACGTAAAGATGGCCTAGGCTATAAGAGGATTGCCAAGATCCTGAAACTGAGCTGCAGCACGCTGTCCAACACCATACATCGGTTTAACAGGACAGGTTCCACTCAGAACAGGCCTCACCATGGTCAACCAAAGAAGTTGAGTGCACATGCTCGGCGTCATATCCAGAGGTTGTCTTTGGAAAATAAACATATGAGTGCGGCCAGCATTGCTGCAGAGGTTGAAGGGGTGGGGGGCCAGTCTGTCAGTGCTCAGACCATACGCCACACACTGCATCAAATTGGTCTGCATGGCTGTCGTCTAAGAAGGAAGCCTCTTCTAAAGATGATACACAAGAAAGCCCGCAAACAGTTTGCTGAAGACAAGCAGACTAAGGACATGGATTACTAGAACCATGTCCTGTGGTCTGGTGAGACCAAGATAAACCTATTTGGTTCAGATGGTGTCAAGCGTGTGTGGCGGCAACCAGGTGAGCAGTACAAAGACAAGTGTGTCTTGCCTACAGTCAAGCATGGTGGTGGGAGTTTCATGGTCTGGGGCTGCATGAGTGCTGCCAGAACTGGGGAGCTACAGTTCATTGAGGGAACCATGAATGCCAACATGTACTGTGACATACTGAAGCCAAGCATGATCCCTGCCCTTCGGAAACTGGGCCACAGGGCAGTATTCCAACTGTGAACTTTTGGGGATTATAGCTCCACGGGACTAAGTGCATAAACCATTGACTTTTAAACAGAAAGGCTTTTATTTGTGAATAAAGCAAAAATAACGCTTAATTCAGCACACAGAAAAGTATAAACTAAAGTCCACTTATCTTCCAGCATAAATCAAAAGTCCTGCTTGTCTTCAGCACAAAAATAAACCAAAGGAAAGACACATACAGTTTTGTAGAGGAACTTCCAGAGCCCTTGCTGAATCTTTCCAAGCTCCCAGCAAACAGACAGCTCCTCTCCACAGGTGCAATCCTCATACTCCTTTCACACACCTCTAGCATCACTTCCTGTTTTATGAGCTGTCTTCCTGGAAGCCCTTAACCCCCTGTGTGCTGACTCCCAGTGGTCAGGAGTGGAGGCTCTATCCCACCCGAATGTCACTTTAGAGCCTCCGAAATTCCGGGCCCCAAATACCTCTCTATTAAGACAAAGAGGACTGCGAGCCAGTCCTCTCTGGACTATTTATTTTGCCAGGAATTCCTCACCCATTGGGTGACCTCCTGAACACTATTACCACTCGTTAAAGGGACCATAACCCAAATATTGGTGCTACATAGCACCCGTCCAGGACCCAACCTTGGCGTCCTGTACACAACATAACGACCTCAAACACACCTCCAAGACGACCAATGCCTTGCTAAAGAAGCTAAAGGTAAAGGTAGAAATGGGCTGGCAGGGAGCTGGGATAACCCATAAATAGACATGGGCCATACCAGCAAGGGAGTCGAGCGGAAGATGGAAAAGCAGTGCTGAGGAGAGGCTGTCAGTGGCCCTTGAGGGATCCCTGCCGGGAGGGGATTTACCTCAGGCTGGGAGCTCAGGAATGATGACCTGGATGGATCCTAACACAGGAGGCAGTGGAAGGATTTATATAGGAAAGGAAGCAGGAAGTTGCAAGCAGGGACAGCAGAGTGCAGGGACAAGACAAGGGGAAAGGTTATCAGCTGTAACAGTGCTTTATTGACCGTGTTGTGCCAAGTCTTCATCTTATTTGCCCTGGGAGGTCTGCATGTGTGCGTGCCAGTCAGGCAGGACTGGGGCAAAGAGTCAGTTGGGAGGACTGGGAGGAAGATCAGCCAAGCGTGATTGGTGGCTGCCAGGTCAGCTAGCATTCTGCAGGCAAGTAGAGCTTACATCAGTGGCCACCGGAACGCAGAAGGAGAGATGTTATTATTATTAATATACAGGATTTATAACAGTTTGCGCAGCGCTTTACAACATGGGGGCAGACAGTACACTTACAATACAAATCAATACGGAGGGATCAGAGGGCCCTGCTCATTAGAGCTTACAATCTAGAAGGGAGGGTCAAGTGGAACAAAAGGTAATAACCAGAGGTGGGGGACTTGAGTCACATGACTTGACTTAAGTCAGACTTAAGTCACCTGTTTGAGGACTTGCGACTTGCTTTACATAATTCAATAAATGACTCGACTTGACTTTGACTTGTCACTAATGACTTGCGACTTGACTTTGACTTGGGCTATATGACTTGCAATGACTTGGCACCACTAACACTAACCGCAAGCCGCCGTCTGCCTACCTGATCAACGTGTCATGCAGACAGATGGCGGCCATTGCAGTGTTCAAAAGCCACGCCTCCTCGTCTGTGATAGGCGGAACACTCGATTTCACAGCAGGCAGTAGTCAGCCTATCACGGACATCCTCTTATCCTCGTCTGTGTTATGAGGATGAGCGGATGTCCGTGATAGGCGGAACACTGAATGCTGGGAAATTTAGTGTTCTGCCTATCACAGACGAGGAGGAGGCGCGGCTTTTGAATACTGGATTAGCCGCCGGGATGCCGCCGATCAGGTACACGGCTGACGGGCACAGTGAAGCATGGGCACAGTGAGGCATTGGGCACAGTGAAGCATGGGCACAGTGAGACACGGGCACAGTGAGACACGGGCACAGTGAGGCATTGGGCACAGTGATAGTGCTGAGCTGATGGGAATGATATGTGATGTTCTGTGTCAGTAATGCTGGTTCTCAAATATCCAATATAAAATTACTAAAACTGGCATCCATAAATACTTACTGAGATAGCATAAAATAATAAAACATAAATATTGTGCCTTTATTTACTCCTGTATTAGTAAGGTGCTAATATTACCAGCAAGTGCTGGAGCAATGATAAAGTGCAAAAGTGCAAATGATCCGTGATGCAGGAAAAATAAAATAACTGAGACAGTAGTAAAAGGTGCATGTATCCGTGGAGAGAAAAAATGGTACTAAGCAGTACCTGTACCACCAGTAAGGTAAAGTGCAAAGGTGCATGAATCCGTGACACAAAAATTTGTACTAAGCAGTAACAAATACTTGTGTAAACAATTGCTGTGTTCATACAATAAAATGACTGTCCTTTTTAAAATCTGTGAGAGAAAAAGCTTTAAAATAAACGTGCAACAGAGCAACTATGTTGCTGCGAGAAAGTCCAAAAAAGGATTCCTTATGGACTGAAAGCGGTGCTGTGATAAGGTGCTAGGTGATGAGTGGTTTAAACCTCGTGCCTTCCACACTGACTCCTGTGGTATATGGATGGCCCCTTACCTCACTGCTGTGAGGTTACAGCATATAAGAGAAACCCTCTGTTTGTCCGACCTCCTCCTGCCTGGATGGTCCCTTGGAACCTGGGGTAGTTGTGCTGCCTGGTATGGGGGGGGGGCGAATCCTCTAGCCGTGGAGACTACAAAGTAATGTACATAAATTGGGGGAAGAGCGAAGGAATCCCAAGATAGTGTAGTATTGTTATGCAAAAGGTTTATTTAAACAGTAAGGTTTGCAAGTACTCACATTTAAAATGTATAAACAGGTATATCAAATACGAGCGCCGAGCTCGTCCGCGTCACCTCCGGTGCTTGTGTTGTCCCTACGCGTATCGTCATTATATATACATTTTAAATGTGAGTACTTGCAAACCTTACTGTTTAAATAAACCTTTTGCATAACAATACTACACTATCTTGGGATTCCTTCGCTCTTCCCCCAATTTATGTACATTACTTTGTAGTCTCCACGGCTAGAGGATTCGCCCCCCCCCCCCCCCCCCATACCAGGCAGCACAACTACCCCAGGTTCCAAGGGACCATCCAGGCAGGAGGAGGTCGGACAAACAGAGGGTTTCTCTTATATGCTGTGTGAGGGGGTTAGCTCGGCAGCGGGTGTGTGTGACCCCCGAGACTCCCCACACAAAAACAGGCCCAGCAAACGGTGGTTGTGGTTTTCAAAATCAAAAAGGTGCGGTTTATTTTCTATTTACAGTGACAAAACACAGCAAAGCAAAAGAAACATAAACAAAATAAATCCTGGTCAACTTGACCTCTGACTAAACATACAGGTTTCCTAACTAACAACTGGGATCAGCCTAGTGCTGTCCTAGTCCCTAAGTCCCTGGTTTTAAATGTCCAAGCAAATAGCCACACAGGCTTTGTCTCACCGCATAGGGGTTCACTCTCCCTAGACAGTCCACACAGGTCTGGTTCCAGGCATGAGCTAACATCTAATGAAGCTGGGAGTTCTTATAGAGGCCTAAATGAGCTGACAAGCTTCAGCTGGTCTCATCAACTCCCTGTCTGTACGACGCCCCACACTCTCCCTAGAGGTATGAGTCATCCATGAGCCCACTAGCCTTATACAACTCTCAACCTAGTTGTATAAGTCGGCGTAAAGCCTGAATCTGGGCGAAATATATCTACCCCCCTGGATGCAACCAGGTGACTTTACCTTCCTGCTGTCACATACCCCCCCTCTTGTTTTAACCTCGGGGTTGGAACACCAGCAATCAGGCATTCATGTACTCGAGACAAAGCATCCACATTCCCCATTTGAACGCCAGGGCGATGCTTTACTGTGAAGTTGAATTCCTGGAGGGCCAGGAACCACCTATTCACTCTTCTATTTGTTTCTTTGTTTTGAGCCATCCACTTTAACGGAGCGTGATCCGTAACCATGTCAAAGTGCCTACCTAGCAGGTAGTACCGAAGGGAATCTAGAGCCCACTTCACCGCTAAACACTCCTTTTCAACGGTGGCGTAATTTACCTCATGGGACTTCAACTTCCTGCTGAGGTAAATGACTGGGTGCTCTTCCCCGTTCCAGACCTGGGACAATACTGCTCCTAACCCCACATCTGACGCATCACTTTGTACGACAAAGTCTTTAGAGAAGTCGGGTGAGTACAACACTGGCTGGCTACATAAGGCTTGTTTCAAGAATTGGAATGCTGCCTCAGCCTCGGGGGTCCATTTAATCATGACCGACCCTTTCCCCTTCATCAGGTTGGTTAGGGGCACAGCCTTAGAAGCAAAGTGGGGAATGAATCGCCGATAATACCCAGCGATTCCCAGAAAGGCTCGTACCTGCTTCTTGCTGTTGGGACGTGGCCAACTCTGGATGGCCTCGACTTTGTTGAGTTGGGGTTTTATTACTCCCCTCCCAATGGTGTACCCAAGATATTTGGCCTCCTCCTGCCCAATGGTACACTTCTTGGGGTTAGCCGTAAACCCCGCTTCCCGAACAGAGTCCAGGACTGCTTGCACTTTTGGCAGATGTGAGGCCCAATCTGTGCTATGGACAATTATGTCATCCAGGTAAGCCGCAGCATACTTCCGATGGGGCCTCAGCATCTGGTCCATTTTCCGCTGGAATGTGGCCGGCGCATTCTGTAACCCGAACGGCATTCTTTTATATTGGAACGCCCCGTCTGGGGTTACAAATGCGGTTTTCTCTTTGGCCGACTTGGCCAGGGGGATTTGCCAATACCCTTTTGTGAGGTCAAGAGTCGTCATGTATCGGGCTGTTCCCAGCCGGTCGATCAACTCATCTATACGTGGCATGGGGTAGGTGTCAAATTTTGTAACTTTGTTCAACTGTCAAAAATCGTTACAAAATCGCCAGCTCCCATCCGGTTTAGGCACCAACACAATGGGACTAGACCAATCACTTTGGGACTCCTCTATCACCCCTAAGTTCAGCATTTTCTGTACTTCCTCCCGTATTGCCTCCCGTCGGGCCTCTGGGATCCGATAGGGTTTTAACTTCACCCTTTCACCGGGCGGGGTAATGATGTCATGCTCTACCCCAGATGTTTGTCCCGGCAGCTCAGAGAATACCTCCTTGTTGCGAAGCACAAACTCCTTAACCTCCTGTTGTTGGGGTTGTGACAAGGTGGCTGCTATTCCAACCTCCGGAATCACGCAACCAGTTTGAGCTGGTGACCAAGTGTCTGCGACTAGGGACTCTCTATCCCTCCAGGCTTTCAACAGATTAACGTGATAGATCTGTTCGGGCTTTCGCCTTCCTGGTTGTCTGACCTTGTAATTCACTTCGCTCACTTTTTCCATTATCTCGTAGGGGCCTTGCCATTTGGCAAGGAATTTACTTTCAACCGTAGGGACAAGTACCAGTATCCTATCCCCCTGGGAAAAGGTACGGGTCTTGGCTCCACGGTTGTACACTCTCTGCTGTGCTAACTGCGCTTGGGCCAAATGTTCCTTCACGATGGGCATTACCTGTGCAATTCGGTCTTGCATCAGGGCGACATGCTCAATCACACTCCTGTGGGGAGAACTCTCACTTTCCCAAGTTTCCTTGGCAATATCCAACAGCCCTCTTGGGTGTCTCCCATACAGTAACTCAAAGGGGGAGAATCCCGTAGAGGATTGGGGCACCTCCCTAATAGCAAACATCAGATAAGGAAGTAGACAGTCCCAATCCTTTCCATCTCTATCCACCACTTTCTTCAACATTTGTTTTAGGGTTTTGTTGAACCTTTCAACCAGCCCATCGGTTTGGGGGTGATACACAGATGTACGTAATTGCGTCACTTTGAACAATTTACACAGCTCCTTCATAACCCGGGACATAAAGGGTGTACCTTGGTCCGTAAGCAGTTCTTTACAAATACCCACCCGGCTAAACACAAGAGATAGCTCTTTGGCTATGGTTTTGGCCGAGGTATTTCGGAGAGGGATCGCTTCTGGATAACGGGTGGCATAGTCCATTATAACTAATATGTACTGGTGCCCCCTAGCGGACTTGATTATAGGACCTACCAAATCCATGGCGATCCTCTCAAACGGGACCTCAATGATGGGTAGAGGGACCAGCGGGCTACGGAAATGTGGCATCGGGGCCGACCTCTGACACACAGGGCAGGAGGAACAATAATTTTCTATGTCCTTCATCACCCCCGGCCAATAGAATCTCTGTAATACCCTCTCTCGGGTTTTCTCTGTCCCCAGATGACCTCCAAGAATGTGCCCATGGGCCAACTCCAACACCAACTTCCTGTAAGGTTTGGGCACCACAAGCTGCTCAACGGTTTCTTCTGCCCTTTTTGCCACCCGATACAGTAGGTCCTTCTCTACGCTGAAGTATGGGTAAGTGCAGGTATTATCTGGGTTCACTAACTCGCCATCTATTTTCACTACGTTTTCCCGTGCCTTTATTAGGGCGGGGTCTTTCAACTGTTCTGTGGCAAAGTTTTCCCTGTGAACCTCAAGATCAGAAAACTCCACAGACGGTAGGTTTTCGTCTGAGGAGGTGGGCTCCTCTCCAGTTTCTTGAGTCTCCCCTGCCAATACTGATAAGGGAAATTCTGGAGAGTCCTCACCACTCTCAGGGGAGTTCTGGCTATCACATTCCTGGTACATAGGGGCACCAGTGGGGGGCTCAGGATCATCCCACAGTTCCCAGAACTTCGGAAAATCCCTTCCCACAATGGCGTCATGCGGTAACTGAGATACTAAGCCCACTGGATGAGAGAGGGTACCTTTGGGGGTCTCGAAACACACTGTAGTCACTGGATACTCTCGGGTGTCCCCATGCACACAAATAACAGCTACCTTGCTATTCCCAGAGACCTCTGTTTTAACTAACTCAGCCTTTATCAGGGTCACAAGGCTACCTGAATCCAGCAATACCACAACATTTCTACCATTAACACACATTTTGCATAAATGTTTCTCAGTTCCTCGAATGGCAGTGCATGCGACTGTCGCACACAGCGACTGACGTCTGCCCGTCAGAAAGTCACACTGCATGGGTTCCTCCACAACCGGGCAATTGGCTGCAATATGTCCCGCTTGCCGGCAGCGGTAGCAAACGATCCTTCTTGCGGCCTCTTGAGCCGCTGATTTCCCAGGCTGTTCTCGCCAAACTTGGGGTAGAGCTCCCACCCTCTCACTCTCTCCACCCTCACCCCTTGGAATCCTCTTATCCGCCCCTGGGGATGGTCTGGTCTTAGGGTGGAAAGTCCGAGTGTCTCTGGAAGAGGCCGTCAGGTTCTCTGTAGCCAAGTATTTCTCCACACGATCCACAAGACCATCGGCCGTCTCTGGGTCTCCATGGCTTACCCACTTTTGGATGGCAGTAGGAAGAGCTCTCAAAAACCGATCCATTACAACACGTTCCACAATCTTTGGTGCGGACAAAGTCTCTGGCTGTAGCCACTTTCTGCTCAGGTGAATGAGATCATACATTTGAGACCTGGGGGGTTTTCCAAGCTGGAAAGTCCAGTTATGCACACGCTGAGCCCGGACAGCCTGGGTGACACCCAGCCTTGCCAATATTTCAGCTTTTAGCATCGCATAGTCTTTTGCTTGGTTAGGCTCTAGGTCATAGTAAGCTTTCTGCGATTCACCAGTTAACAGAGGAGCCACCAGTCCAGCCCACTGCTCCTCAGGCCACTTTTCTCTTTCAGCGGTCCTTTCAAATGTGGTCAAAAATACCTCTGGATCATCCTCTCCAGTCATTTTTGTCAATAAACGACTCACCCCAAAGGACGCGGTATTAGTGGGACGGCTTTCCTCACTGGTCTGCGGACGTTGCTGCATTGCTGCTTCCATCTGTTGTTGTAGTCTCTGCTCTTGCTTCTGTAACAGGTCTATGAAGCGGGCCTCAGATTGCTGCTGGGCTTGTTGCTGAGCCTCCAGACTCTGTTGCAAAGTTGCGTTTGTCTGCTGCTGGGCTGCAAGGCTCTGTTGATGAGCTTGCTGCTGGGCTGCAAGGCTCTGTTGATGAGCTTGCTGCTGGGCTGCGAAGTTCTGTTGTTGAGCTGCAAGGCTCTTTTGCAAACCTGCATTTGTCTGCTGTTGATTGGCATTTGCTAGAGCCAGCTGCTTCAGTATCTCCTCCATGCTGGCTTAAAAAAAAACTGCCACTGGTTCTCCACCAACTGTGAGGGGGTTAGCTCGGCAGCGGGTGTGTGTGACCCCCGAGATGGGCTCCCCACACAAAAACAGGCCCAGCAAACGGTGGTTGTGGTTTTCAAAATCAAAAAGGTGCGGTTTATTTTCTATTTACAGTGACAAAACACAGCAAAGCAAAAGAAACATAAACAAAATAAATCCTGGTCAACTTGACCTCTGACTAAACATACAGGTTTCCTAACTAACAACTGGGATCAGCCTAGTGCTGTCCTAGTCCCTAAGTCCCTGGTTTTAAATGTCCAAGCAAATAGCCACACAGGCTTTGTCTCACCGCACAGGGGTTCACTCTCCCTAGACAGTCCACACAGGTCTGGTTCCAGGCATGAGCTAACATCTAATGAAGCTGGGAGTTCTTATAGAGGCCTAAATGAGCTGACAAGCTTCAGCTGGTCTCATCAACTCTGTCTGCACGACGCCCAGCACTCTCCCTAGAGGTATGAGTCATCCATGAGCCCACTAGCCTTATACAACTCTCCACCTAGTTGTATAAGTCGGCGTAAAGCCTGAATCTGGGCGAAATATATCTACCCCCCTGGATGCAACCAGGTGACTTTACCTTCCTGCTGTCACAGCTGTAACCTCACAGCAGTGAGGTAAGGGGCCATCCATATACCACAGGAGTCAGTGTGGAAGGCACGAAGTTTAAACCACTCATCACCTAGCACCTTATCACAGCACCGCTTTCAGTCCATAAGGAATCCTTTTTTGGACTTTCTCGCAGCAACATAGTTGCTCTGTTGCACGTTTATTTTAAAGCTTTTTCTCTCACAGATTTTAAAAAGGACAGTCATTTTATTGTACTGTATGAACACAGCAATTGTTTACACAAGTATTTGTTACTGCTTAGTACAAATTTTTGTGTCACGGATTCATGCACCTTTGCACTTTACCTTACTGGTAGTAGAGGTACTGCTTAGTACCATTTTTTCTCTCCACCGATACATGCACCTTTTACTACTGTCTCAATTATTTTAATTTTCCTGTGTCACGGATCATTTGCACTTTTGCACTTTATCATTGCTCCAGGAGTATATTAAGGCACAATATTTATGTTTTATTATTTTTATGCTATCTCAATAAGTATTTATGGATGCCAGTTTTAGTAATTTTATATTGGATATTTGAGAACCAGCATTACTGACACAGAACATCACATATCATTCCCATCAGCTCAGCACTATTTCTTTATATCTATTCACACTCAGGGTCACGGATTATACCTTTCAACGCTTTGCAGCAGATGATCTTTTTTATTATAGTAGCGTGGAATTACTTTCTATACACATTGGGCACAGTGAGGCACGGGCACAGTGAGGCAAGGGCACAGTGAAGCACGGGCACAGTGAAGCACGGGCACAGTGAGGCATGGGCACAGTGAGGCATGGGCACAGTGAAGCATGGGCACAGTGAGGCATGGGCACAGTAAGGCATGGGCACAGTGAGACACGGGCACAGTTAGGCACAGTGAGGCATGGGCACAGTGAAGCATGGGCACAGTGAGGCACAATGAGGCATGGGCACATAACCAATATTATTTATTGTTATCCCTCCTATTATTTTTATACAGTATGGGGTAGATCAGTATTTTGACTTGATTTGTGACTTGACCAAAATAAATGACTTGACTTGACTTGCTTGACTTCTATCAGGGACTCGACTTGACTTGCTTGCTTTTCGTCACAGTAACTTGGGACTTGCTTGAGACTTGAAGGTTAAGACTTGAGACTTGCTTGTGACTTGCACATGTATGACTTACTCCCATGTCTGGTAATAACTGTGGGGAATGAGCTGATGGAGAAAATGAAAATACAGTTGTTAGGTGTGGGTAGGGTAGGTTTCTCTGAAGAGAAGGGTTTTCAGGGATTGTCTAAAAGCTAATAGAGTAGGAGATAATCGGACAGATTGGGGTAAGGCATTCCATAGGATTGGAGAGGCTCTGGAAAAGTCCTAGAGGCGAGCATGGGAGGAGGTCATGAGGGAGCTAGAGAGCAGGAGGTCTTGAGAGGAACGAAGAGAACGAGTAGGTTGGTATTTAGAGACTAGGCTAGTGATGTAGCTGGGGGCTAAATTGTGGATGGCTTTGTAAGTAGTTGTTAGTATTTTAAATTTAATTTGTTGAGTGGAAGCCAGTGGAGGGATTGACAGAGAGAAGTAGCAGACACAGAGCAATCGGTAAGGTGGATGGTAGCAGCATTCATGATGGATTGAAGGGGTGACAGACTATGTAGAGGTAAGCCAATTAGAAGGGAGTTGCAGTAGTCGAGGCAAGAGATGACCAGGGAGTGAATTAAGAGCTTTGTTGTGTCATTGGTTAGAAAGGGGCGTATTTTGGAGATGTTGCAGAGGTTGAGGCGGCAAGATTTGGACATTGATTTGACATGAAGCTTAAAGGAGAGTTAAAAATCCAGGACTACACCTAGAACCTCAGCATGCGGGGATGGGCTTATAGTTGTGCCATTGATTTTGACAGAGAGATCAGGGGAAGAGGCATATGGGGGAGGAAGAATTATAAGTTCAGTTTTCGGATAGATTGAGTTTGAGGAAGTGGTGCGACATCCAGACTGATATAATAAGAAAAATTGCGCTAAAGAGTCCTCATGAAAATGATATATAATGAATAAAGTCCAATGTGGCAGGCTGGTATGAAAACGCAAAGACTTCCAAATGCTAGATGGACCTTAAGAAATTCATGCTTACCAGATGAATAAGCCAATAAAGCAGATGGCTATAGCCCAGCCAAGGCCTTTGATTGGCTATAGCCATCTGCTTTATTGGCTTATTCATCTGGTAAGCATGAATTTCTTAAGGTCCATCTAGCATTTGGAAGGCTTTGCATTTTCATACCAGCCTGCCACATTGGACTAATTTACTAAGAAATAAAATTATATATAATTTTCATGAGGACTCTTTAGCACGATTTTTCTTTTTATTTCTATTTGTGTCTATCCCTCTTTTATTGCTGCTATAAGGAGTCCTTTTTTAGTTGGATATTTGATTTTAAATTTTTACAGCAAGCGCGTTTTTTTTTCCTTTTATCCAGACTGATATGTCTGTTAGTAAATTAGTGATACGTGAGGAGACGGAGAGAGTGAGCTGAGGGGTAGAGAAATAGATTTGGGTGTCGTCAGCGTAGAGGTGGTATTGGAAGCCATGGGAGGCTATCAGGGACCCATGGAGGAGGTGTAGATTGAAAATAGGAGAGGTCCAAGAACAGAACCTTGGGGGACCCCAACAGAGAAAGGAGGAAGTAGAGTTGTAGGAAACGCTAAAGGTGCGGTTGGATAAATAGGAAGAGAACCAGCGAAGAGTACAGTCACTGAGACCAAAGGCGTGGAGTTTTTTGAGGAGGAGGGGGTGGTCAACCGTATCAAAGGCAGCAGAGAGGTCCAGGAGTAAGAGTACAGAATAGTGTCTATTGGTTTTGGCCGTTAGTTGATTGTTTGTTAGTTTTAGGAGAGCAGTTTCTGTGGAGTGTTGGGGACGAAATCCAGACTGAAGGGGATCCAGGAGGCTATTATCAGCAAGGTGGATGCTCAGTCGGTTGTAGACCAGACGTTCAAGGAGTTTGGATAAAAAGGGGAGCAAGGAGATGGGGCGTACGTTGTTAACCACTTGCCGCCCGCCCTATAGCAGATTGACGGCGGCAAAGTGGTTTCAAAATCCTGACTGGACGTCATATGACGTCCTCAGGATTTTGAGCCGCTGCGCGCCCCCGGGGGCGCGCATCGCGGCGATCGTTGTTGCAGGGTGTCAGTCTGACACCCCGCAACACCGATCTAGGTAAAGAGTCTCCGACGGAGACTCTTTACCACGTGATCAGCCGTGTCTAATCACGGCTGATCACGATGTAAACAGGAAAAGCCGGTCATCGGCTTTTCCTCACTCGCGGCTGTCAGACGCGAGTAGAGGAGAGCCGATTGGCTGCTCCTCTGACAGGGGGGGTTTGTGCTGATCGATTATCAGCGTAGCCCCCCCGAGGATGCCCACACTGGACCACCAGGGATGCCACTGGACCACCAGGGATACCACCAGGGATGCCCACCACCAGGTATGCCTCCCTAGACCACCAGGGATGCCATTCTGTGCCCCTAATGGATGCCAATCAGTGCCCACAATGGGCATCACTGATTGGCAGGCATTACTGTTTGGCACTGATTGGCATCCATTAGTACCACATTACAGTACAGTGCCGCCTATCGGTGCCTATCCGTGCCGCCTATCTGTGCCCATCCATGCCGCCTACCGGTGCCCATCCATGCCGCCTACCGGTGCCCATCCGTGCTGCCTATCGTTGCCCATCCGTGCCGCCTATTGGTGCCCATCCGTGCCGCCTATCGGTGCCCATCCGTGCCGCCTCATCGGTGCTCATCCGTGCTGCCTTATCAGTGCCTGTCAGTGCAGCCCCATCAGTGCCCATCAGTGAAAGAGAAAACTTACTTATTTACAAAGTTTTGTAACTGAAACAAAAAAATAAGTATTTTTTCAAAATTTTCGGTCTTTTTTAAAAAAAAAATCCAAAAAAAAAAATCGAAGAGGTGACCAAATAGCACCAAAAGAAAGCTCTATTTGTGGGAACAAAATGATAAAAATTTAGTTTGGGTACAGTGTAGCACAACCGCGCAATTGTCATTCAAAGTGCAACAGCGCAGAAAGCTGAAAATTGGTCTGGGCAGGAAGCTGTATAAGTGCCCAGTATGGAAGTGGTTAAGATTGGATGGGTCCAGTGAGGGCTTTTTAAAGCGGAGTTCCACCCAAAAATGGAACTTCCGCTTTTCGGAACCCTCCCCCCCCCCCCTCCGGTGTCACATTTGGCACCTTCCAGGGGGGAGGGGGGTGCAGATACCTGTATAATACAGGTATTTGCACCCACTTCTGCAGTCACTCACCCCCCCCCTGCTGTCCTCTGGGAAACACACTGGTCCCAGGATAGAGCGAGACCACTGGGAAGGCGCCGCGCTACGTGCGCATGCGCAGTAGGGAACCGGGCAGTGAAGCCGCAACGCTTCACTTCCTGATTCCCTCACCGAGGAAGGCGGCGGGGACAGCTCATCTGCTGCTGCTGACATCCTGGACAGGTAAGTGTCCATTTATTAAAAGTCAGCAGCTGCAGTATTTGTAGCTGCTGGCTTTGAATTTTTTTTTTTGTTTTGCGGCACCTCCGCTTTAAGTATGGGGCTGACAAGTGCATGTTTTAGGAAGTTAGGGAAGAGGCCAAAAGAGAGGGAAAGTTTGAAGATGTGGGTTAGAGAATGTAGAATGGAGCCAGAGGGTGAACGCTGTTCACTTCACCTGTGCTATTTTTGTTGAGGGACTGAGCCTGCCTGTAATGGGCCTTTGCTGAACTAGCAACCAAACTGCTAGTTCCAACAGGAGTGAGCAGCAGGCGCTGTACATTGGAAACCAAGTTTGTGCAGGTAGAAGGAAGAAGAGGACTTTTTGTAAATAGGGAGGTAGTTGTTCCTGGTTCAGTGTTTTGGACTTTTTCAAGTTGGGCACCTATAATTCCATATCTCATTCAAGTTACTGTTTTCTGAGTTGGAATGAAGGAAATGCTATGTGACTGACTGTGCAAGTAGTCAGGAACCCTAACTTCAGCAACTCCTATAGGGGTAGTGCTACACATATTTATGTTTTAATAAAAGGTTCTGTTGTTTTCACTTGATGTCTATGATTCGATTTCTATGTTAAAATATTACATTGTCTGGTTTTGCTTGCCCTGCTGAGGTGGTATGCCGTGGCAGGTAAGGGTTAACACTGCTGGCTAGGTTTTCCCTGGCTTTTAAGGGACGTACTGCCCTCTGCTTGGGCAAACACATAAAAAGGAGGGTACCACCTCTTGGGGGCACCGCAGTAAGTAAGGTACAGTTCCAGTTTTCCCCCATCTAAGGAACAGAATGCTGCTATGGATGTCAACTACTTCTTGCACTTAACCACCCTTATGGGAGACAAGTTGAGGTTCGAAGGATATGGACTTATGGCGCTGCTATATGTATTTGAGGACTTAAAAGGAATTTCTCACCTTATTAAGGTATGACTACCTCCTAGGGCAATCAGGGGCACCAGTGGACTAACTAAGGGGCACGTAAGAGAAGCATATACAGGAATGTGTATTAAAGATTATCCATTAAACTGTCCATTTGTTATCAGTAAATAAGATGTAAAGGGGGCCATTGGCTCCTGCTGCTGTCAATCAGAGCCAGTGACAAGGGTGCGGGGGATGGACACACACAGAGTAGGGCTCACAAGCATGCGTGAGTGCCTCCATAGCAAATAGCTTGAAGTTGGGGCACTCAGCGGGGGGGAAGCCAGGAGTGTCGGTGGGGGACCTGAGAAGAGGAGGATCAGGGCTGCTCTGTGCAAAACTATTGCACAGAGCCGGTGAGTATAACATGATTGTTATTTTAAAGAAAAATAATACAGCCTTTAGTATTACTTTAAAGGGGTGCAATGCATTTATGGCTTATCACACAAACAGGGCTTAAAAAGGGGGCAAGCTGAGTTAGAGAAGACATATTACTAGGGTTGTCCCGATACCGATACTAGTATCGGTATCGGGACCGATACAGAGCATTTGCGCAAGTACTTGTACTCACACAAATGCTCCCGATGCCTGACCCGATACCTGGTCGGCGGAGTTAGTGAGCAGAGAGGGCGGGCAGAGTTTGCGAGCGGAGAGGGCGGGTGGAGTCTGTGAGCGACGAAGGCGGGCGGAGTTTGAGCGACGAAGGCGGGCGGAGTTTGAGCGACGAAGGCGGGCGGAGTTTGAGCGACGAAGGCGGGCGGAGTTTGAGCGACGAAGGTGGGCGGAGTTTGAGCGACGAAGGCGGGCGGAGTTTGTGAGCGGCGAGGGCGGGCAGAGTTTGCGAACGGAGAGGGAGGGCGGAGTGGGCGGGACACGTCCGTAGGCGGAGTCAGTGGGGCGGAGAGCGAGTCCTCAGCTAGGTAAGCTGGAAGTGTGCAGGGCGCAGCCGCATCAGGATTGGGTGACTGTCAGCTTGGACATCCCGACGCCCATCTTGGTACACCCTGCACTTGGCCACAGTAAGCCAGCAGCGGACATCTTGTTACACCCAGCCCAAATAGTTTGGGCTGGGTGTAACAAGATGTCTGCTGTTACTTACTGATGCTGAGTGCAGGGTGTACCAAGATGGCCGTTGCAGCATAACATTTCAAAATCTTTTCCTCATGTCATTTATTGCAGCATTTCAGTGCCTGCACATAAGTGCCAGCCACATATCAGTGCCCATAAGTGCCGACTATAAGTGCCATCCATCAGTGCCCATAAGTGCCGTCAGTGCCAGCCAACTGGCAGTGCCATCAGTGCCCATACGTGCTGCCCATCAGTGCCAGCCACCTGTCAGTGCCAACAGTGCCAGCCACATATCAGTGCCCATAAGTGCCGACTATCAGTGCCATCCATCAGTGCCCATAAGTGCCGTCAGTGCCAGCCAACTGGCAGTGCCATCAGTGCCCATAAGTGCTGCCCATCAGTGCCAACAGTGCCAGTCATCAGTGCCAGCCACCTGTCAGTGCCATCAGTGTCCATAAGTGCCAACTATCAGTGCAATCCATCATTGCCACCTATCAGTGCCCATAAGTGCCATTAGTGCCGCCCATCAGTGCCAGCCACCTGTCAGTGCCACCTATCAGTGCCCATAAGTGCCGCCTATCAGTGCCATCTTTCAGTGCCCATCAGTCAAACTGTCACATGACATTAAAAAAGTACCGGCAATCGGTATCGGCGAGTACATGAAAAAAAGTATCGGTACTTGTACTCGGTCCTAAAAAAGTGGTATCGGGACAACCCTACATATTACCAATGTCTAACTTGCATTGAAGCTATTCGGAGGAGGCTATATTGCCATTGTGATGACTACAGTACTAGTGTCGAGAGCATAGGGCAGCCAGCCCGGTTGGAAAGCAGTGACTTGGCAACCATGACAGAGGTCCTGGTAGTGAAAGTGCTTTTTTGCTTAGGCTTATTCCCTAGCGATTGGAACCCATGACACTGGGTCTGACAATGCGGCATAGGGCATTCTAGGAACTGAAAATGGGAGTGACAGAAGATGGAGTAAGACCTCTGGAGAATAGTAAACACTGGTTATGTACAAGAGTACAACTTCTCAGGATTAAAGTGAAACATGCAAACCGATATCACTGGGAGTGAGGTGATGGGTAACTGGGCTGGTGGAGCCTGGTACAAGCTCATCAGGACGGGCTCAGAAATTCTGCACAACTAAAGTGAAAAAGAGTTATAAAGTGTATTGATGAACTGTTATCTGTAGTGCATAGAGTGTAACGAGGAACTGATGTCCATAATGGTAAAGTCTACAGAAGTTGGGCCACTGATTACAAGGAGTTAACTTTGTCGGAGTGCTGCCTTTAAAGTGGTTGTAAAGAGCCCGATCTGATCCAGCGATGTGCACGAGCACAGCGGCTCCAGCCGCTGTCTCTCTCCTCATTGGACAGATTGATAGCACCAGGATGCATTGCCTTCCAATGCTGTCAATCAAATTCAGTGATACGGGAGCGGGGGGCGAGACCGAGTCCCGCTGTCTGTGTCAATGGATGGAGCAGTGGGACTCGAGAGCGAAACCTCACGGATGCCCCTATGGAAAGAGAATTTCCGTGGGGGCACCCGATGAAGAGGAGGGACTTGGAGCGCCGGTGGGGCACCCCAGAAGAAGAGGATCGGGGCTGCTCTCTGCAAAACCATTGCACAGAGCAGGTAAGTATAGGCATGTTTGTTATTTTTATTGAAAGAAACTGAGGGTTGTAACCCCTTTAACCACTTTCGGACCACCGCCGTCGTAATACGTTGATGTTGAATATCGTTGTTATGGCAGCATATAGCTGCCATAGCCCTGGTATTTTCTGAAACGGCGGGCGATCCACTTTTTGTTTTTTTAAAGATTTTATGCATAACATAACAACATAGAACAACCGAGCTGTGTCAACATGACATCAGACTGCTTCCACAGCCACACAGGGCTCAAAAAGTTACAGTGAATTAGCATATAAACCGAACTAACATAATCCAACTGACTAAAGCCCTGTACACACGATCGATTTTACCGATGGACTGTTTTCATCGGACAAAACGGTCGTGTGTGGGCCCCATCGGACTTATTTCCATCGGTGAAAAAAAATAGAACATGTTTTAAATTTTTCCGATGGAAAAAAAAAACGATAGGAAATTCCAATCGTCTGTGTGGAACTCCATCGGAGAAAAAACCCACGCATGCTCAGACTGAATTAGGAGATGGGAGCGCTCGTTCTGGTAAAATTAGCGTTCATAATGGAGATAGCACATTCGTCATGCTGTAACGGACTGAAAAGCACGGAGACTGGAAAGCGCGAATCGGCTCTCACCAAACTTTTACTAACACGTGGTAACACGAAATCAGCAAAAGCAGCCCAAAGGGTGGCGCCATTGGATTTGAACTTCCAATTTATAGTGCCGTTGTATGTGTTGTACGTCACCGCGTTTGGGACGGTCGGAATTTTGTCTGATGGTGTGTAGGCAAGACTGATGGAAGTCAGCTTCATCGGAATTCTGATGGAAAAATCCATCGGATTTGATTCCATCAGAAATCCGATCGTGTGTACAGGGCATAAGCCAGTACATTCTAACAATGTAGCCTAACCCCCCCCCCCCCCCTTTGTCACAGCTCAACCAAGGACTTCTGCCATATCCTCTTATATCTGGAGAAGTGGTAGAGAATGATTAGAAACCTACATCATGTAAATATAGTCAATCAACCAGCATTGGTTACCATTCTATATATTCGGATATCAACCATATAAAGGTAGGTGCTCTCTTGTGTCCCAAAGAATCACCCAACATTTAATGAATTATACCCCGCCCATATTGCATAAATTAATCAGACCCACTGATTATCCTACTGTGTCATTGGAATTGTACCATGCCTGCCATACTTTGTCAAATTTCTTTCCGCAGCCTCTGGTAGTGTACGTGGCCTTATAATATGGCATCATGGAATTCACTAAGCCCTTCCAAAATACTACGTCAGGAGCCCCCGGCTTCCTCCAGTTTAGCAGAATTGCTTTCCTCCCATAAAATAATAAAATATTAAGCAGTTTTAGGAGCCATAGAAGGTATCACCTCATCTACTAGACCCAGCAGACAAACCCGCACAGTCATAGGAATTGGTATTGCCAGAATATCCGAGATACAGAAAGTGACATCAGACCAAAACTGCTGGATTTGTGGACAGGCGGTCCACTTTAAGATAAAAGTGGTCTCCGTGGCGGACTCGCCGCAAGATCACTTTTATCTGCGATTGAAGAGGTACCCACCCCCTCCCGCCGTGTTTCAGTCGTCCCTGACGCTTACCGGAGCCGTAGGTAGCGGCGGAGAAGATCCGGTCCTTTCCTCTCGGAGGCACTGTGTCGAGTGAAGGAATGATGGCCCCACTCGACTCAATGATGTTGGATGATAGAAGCGACATCAGACGTCACTTCCGCCCCCACAGCCTTAAAGGTACATTTTTTTTATTGAAAAAATAAATAAATTTGTACTGCATTTAAAGAGGAAGTAAACCCCTTTTTTTATATTATAATTTAACTATGTATGTACATGCCTTACACCTTTAAACGTGATTAAAATCTGCTTTGCAAATACCCTTTTTTACTTTGATAAAAGTTATCTTCTTCCGGGAATCGGCAGCTCCATCTTTACTGTTGATCTGTGTCTCTTGTGTGGATGTAATTTGGTAATTTTCCTTTTTTCCCGTGCCTAAATATCACGCATGTGCGATTACGCTGTTCATAGCTGGCAATGACTTGAACTAATGCCCTGGTTCACTCCCTGTGTGACGTCTCATACAGTCACAAGGGGAGAACCAGGAAGCGGAGGAGAAGGGCACACTATCGCGATGCTTCCGTGCTGTGCCGTTTACAGGGGAGAAATGACAAGGCATGCTGGGGAGACAGAAACGGCATGCATAGCATGCCGTGACTGAACGGACGGACTGCGCATGCGCTGATAATGTCATCAAAATTGCAGGATGGATTGTGAGGAGACTGTAAATGTAAGTGAACTTTTACAGGCACCGATCAGTAGCCTTATCAGTGTAGATTGAGATGAACTAAAGTGTAACTTGAGGGTTTACAACCACTTTAAGTGTAAATGTGAGATCTGAAGTCTTTGACCATAGATCTCACCTTAAAGAGGTCCTGTCATGCTTTTTTTTCTATTACAAGGGTTTACATTCCTTTTAATATGAATAAAAGTGATCCCCAAAAAGTTTTTTATTGGGACAGTGTAAAAATAAAAAATAAGAAAAAAAATAAAAAATTTAAAGCGCCCTGTCCCTCCGTGCTCGCACGCAGAAGCGAACGCATACGTAAACGGTGTTCAAACCACACATGTGAGGTATTGTGGCGATCAGTAGAGCGAGAGCAATAATTCTAGCAAAAGGCCTCCTCTATAACTCAAAACTGGTAACCTGTAGAAATTTTTAAACGTCACCTTTGGAGATTTTTAAGGGTCAAAGTTTGTCACCATTCCAGGATTTGGCGCAATTTTGAAGCATGACATGTTGGGTATCAATTTATTTGGCATAACATTATCTTTCACAATGGAAAAAAACATTGAGCTAACTTTACTGTTTTCTTATTTTTTTATTTTAAAAAAGTGTAATTTGTAAGACCGCTGTGCAAATACGGTGTGACAAAGTATTGCAATGACCGCCATTTTTTTTCTCTAGGGTATCTGAACAAAAAATGTATATAAATTTGGGGGTTCTAAGTAATTTTCTAGCAAAAAACAAGTTTAAAAAATAGGCCTGGTCCTTAAGTGGTTAATGCCAGCCTTGCGTTGTACAGCAGCCTCAGCCTGCCTTTGGGGGCAGTAGTGATCGCTTTCTCCTGGTCCTCCCTTGGGCCCAGTAAGCCCCATCCACGTGCATGTTCAGGATATCATCGTCATCCTTCCCTTTAAAAAGTGAGGAGCATCTTTTTCCTGCCTGCCCCTCACCCATGTCTCTCTTGTTCTTAAACTCCATCCCAGTTCATCATGTGCATGTACACTTTTGCTAGTTAAATCCCTAATCAAAGATACCAATGTTTTCTACAGTGTTTTCGTTTACATTATGCCTACTAGCTCATGTGCAGGATAAGCTACATTCAAAGCATGCCTCTAGAGATAGCCATCAAAGTTACCAGTGTGCTTATATCAGCCCTTGCCAGATCTTTCAAGCCCTCAAGTGGCTGTTGTCATAGCTAGTCACGTGTGCAGAACCATGGAACTGCAGGTCTAAACAGAGGCTGAGATGGTACCATCCTCGACAGATAGAAGATTCGTTCCGCTTTAAGTTATGGTCGTATGAGGGTGAATTTTAGTAAGTATTTGAATACAACTTTCTCTTTTATTTCCGTGTTGCTGTTTCAAAGTTACCCTTGCTTCCTTTAGGACTCGTTCACACTATCAGCGGTGACCATAGGTGTGCGCAGCTTATTACATTAGGGTGTGCACCCCAAAGCCCAAACACACTACCGATCACTCACGATGTTCATTGAGAAGGGGAAAAGGCCAGTAAATTATATATTTACTGGCCCCTTCCCCACTCCTAAAACATCCCAGCAGCAACAGCCGATAGGAGAGGAGGGAAGCTGGCTGCGCTGCGGGGGGAAAAATGGGACCCAGGGCAGTAGGGGGAATCTGTGCTGCTCAGGGTGATTAGGGTGTGCCTGGGCACACCTGGCACACCCTGTGCGCACGCCTATGGCGGTGACCTGTGCTTTTCTGCACTGGATAAATGCAGGACACTACTAAAGGTACATAGAAAACAATTGTTTTCAAAGTACCCCATTCACAACACAACCCTGGTGTAATAAGTGGTGCAGTGAGCTGTAGAAAAATTCAGCATAAAGCAGTGCGGTGTCCTGAAATGTGCATTGCACTGCACTCTGCTAGAGCCAGCCTGGTCACTAGCCCACACAGTAAAAAAGTGTTTTACTTAAAGTGGTTGTAAACCCAATGTAACAAAAAAAAAAAAAACCCTGCAAGACAAAGGCATAATGAGCTAGTATGCATAGCATACTAGTTCATTATGAATTACTTACCTTAGATCGAAGCCCCCGCATCGGTGCTCATCCCCCCCTCCGGCAGCGACATCTCTCCTGGAGGATACCACAGAGTATCGCTGCTCCTGCGCTGTGATTGGCCGGAGCCGCGATTACGTCACTCCCGCCGGTAACGGCACACGGACTGAAGCAACGGTAGGTGCCATTGCTTCAGTTTGCTCTAGTGCGCATGTGCCGATGAGGCAAGCCATAAGGCCCATACACACGATCAGACTTTTTGACAACAAACATCCGACGGACCTGCTTTAGCGGACAATCCGACCGCGTGTATGCTCCATCGGACAAATGTTTTGTGTTTTTCATTGGACAAATGTACGCTGTGAAAACAGACAAAATTTCTGGCAACAATTGTCCGATGGAGCAAAATCTGATCGTGTGTACACAAGTCCATCGGACTAAAGTCCAAAGTACAAACACGCATGCTCAGAACCAATGCTAAAGATCAGACAACAATAGCAGAAGTTGCCCAAAGGGTGGCGGTAAAGAGCAGAAAAACCAACTGATTTGGTGAAAGTTGGCTGAAAAAGTCCTGCCGTGTGTATATGCATACCAAATTCACGGGCAACGCCCTTCGGACCAAAATCCACGGAAAAGTCAGATGGAAGTCCGATCGTGTGTATGAGGCTTAAAATATAGGCTTACCTGTAGCATAAAGTGGTTGTAAAGGGTTTACAACCACTTTAACGAACTAGTGTGAACTTGGCCCTAACTGTTACAGTTGCTTGTGCCCTCAATGTTACTGTTAAAAGTGATTGTAAAGTCTGTTTTTTTTTCTTGCTTAAAAATAACCAACGTTATACTTACCTGCTCTGTGCAGTGGTTTTGCATAGAGTAGCCCAGATCCTCCTCTTCTTGAGTCCCACTTTGGCTCTCCTGGTCCCTCCCTCCTGATCAGTGCACCCACAGCAAGCAGCTTGCTATGGGGGCACCTGAGCCGAGCTGCAGCTCTGTGTGTCCCCCTTTCTCTCCTCATTGGCTCACTGACTTTGACAGCAGCGGGAGCCAATGGCGCTCTGCTACTGTCTCAGTCAATGAGGAGGAGAGTCTCTGGAAGCCGAATCTCTTGTGCAAAATTGCTGGATAGAGATGGGGCTCAGGTAAGTATTAGGAGGTGCTGAGGGGGGCTGCTGCACACAGAAGGATTTTTTATCTTAAGGCATAGAATGCCTTAAGATAAAAAACCTTCTGCCTTTACAATTCTTTTAAGCTATGAAGTGGCTAGTGTCATAGATTATCATATGTGGAACTGCAACCATGGCAAATGCAGATAAAACAGAAGCTAAAATGGCAGCTTCCTTGGCTGTAAAGGATTGGAGAGTTTAGTTACTCTTTAACCCACTTGATGACCAGTCAAGCACCTGGTACATCGCTGGATTTCAAGTGGTTATACCCGAATGATGCTGCAGGCATCATCCCATTACTGTTTTATAGAGCCGACGGTCGGCTCTCTTGTAAAAGCAATCCAGCGGCTAACTAGCTGCTGAATTGCTTTTACTAGAAGCACGAGGGGATGTTCCCCCCTCCTGCCGCCTTTCGTGGCTTTACCTCCTGCCACCTTTTTGCGGCTTTACCTCCTGCCACCTTTTCGCGGCTTTACAGGATCTCCCATTCCACCTGGAGGCCCGATCGACCAGCCTGCACTTCCATCAGCTGACCGCAGAGCTGAACAAGGAATGGCTCAGCTTTGTTCAGGTCTGGGCTATGGTAACCTGGAAGCGATGACCTGACATCACTTCCAGTTTACCTGGATGTAAACGGCACCATTTTCAAAAATCAAAAGCATTTTAACACACTGATCTTGGTGTAATCAAATGCTTTTAAAGGCAGAGGAGGGACCCCAGATCTCTCCATAAAAAGTACCATCACATGCCTATTGTTGTCACAAAGGATGTTTACATTTCTTGTGACAGCAATAAAAGTTAGCAAAATTTTTTTTTAAAGCATCAGTGTAAAAAAAAAGAAAAAAAAAAGAAAAGAAGATTCAAGTGCCCCTGTCCCCTTGTGCATACGTCAGTCCTGCATGCATGCAAACAGCTATCATTCCACACATGTAAGGTATCACTGCAAACGTCAGATCATGGGCAGTAGTTCTAGCACCAGACCTGTGTAAATCTAAAGTAGTAACCTGTAAAGGCGTTTAAAGCGTTGTCTATGGATAGTAAAATGTATGTTGTTTATTGCCGTTGCACGGCGTGCACAATTTCAAAGCATGACATATTTGGTATCCATTTACCCCGCATAACATCATCTTTTATATAAATTTTTTGCATTAAAATTTTAAGAAAGTGTTTTTTTCCTAAAGAAATTGAGTTTGAAAAATTGCTGCACAACTACATAAAAAATTGCAAAATCCGCCAATTTATTCTCTAGGCCGGGCCTTGCTTTAAAAAAATATAAAATGTTTGGGGGGTTTGAATAAATTTTCTAGCAAAAAATGCTGATTGTTACATGTAAACAAAAAGTGACAGAAAAGGCAAACAAGCATTTTTTTTTAATGCAGAATACTACTGGAAGTTCAACTTTAAGGCCCCATGCACACAGGGCGTTTTTGCAGCTGCTAACAGCAGCTTTAGACGTTTTTTTTTTACAGCTTCAAAACGCCCATCCATGTTATTCTATTGTGTCATGCACACTAGAGCTTTTATGAGCTCCAAGTGGCATAGGCGTTTTCCAGCTGCAAAAAAAACCCAATTCCAGTGCGTTCTGGAGCTCCAAGTTCGAGCTGCAAAAACGCCTGACGCTATTAAACGCGCATAAACGCGCAAAAAACGCCGCAAAAATGCCGCGATTTGCGTTTTTGAGGTCCGGGATTTTTTTTTTTTAAAAGGTCAAAAAATGTCAAAAAATGTTTACAAAACATGGACAGGCGTTTTTAAGCTCTAAAAAAAGCGGCTGTAAAAACGCCCTGTGTGCATGGGGCCTAAAGCGGAACTTCAGTCATTTTTTCAACTTTCCATCTATTAAATCTTCTGCCCTTGCCGTTTTTACTTTGGACAGTAAAACATTTTTTTTCTGCCAGCAAATACCATATACAATCCACTTCCTGTTTCTTGTCTGGTAAAAAGCCTTTTTTTTTTTTCCCCCCTCTCTCCCTCCCCCTCCCTCTCCCCCTCCCCCTCCCTCTCCCTTGCTAATTACCACAACATATTTAACACAGGTCGTTACTAACCTCTTCCATATATGTACCTGGGGCGATATGACGGTGTGACTATGTGTCCCTCTCCCTGATTTCCTCCCATGTAAAATACATAAAAAATGCATATAGCCTCTCCTGCCAATATGCCTAGTGATTCCCAGCAAACAAAAAATGAGAACGTCTATGTCGCCAGATTGAACAGATAGAAAAGATGTTCTATTACAAAAGATTCAATTGGCCCCGTCATGCGTGCGCCAATGAAGATTAATTCCAAATATGTGAATGGCCTATAGGAACCGGGGGAAATAAACCAGACAGGACTCAACTAAGGGTTGCTTTTTACATAACCCAACCCCCTAATGATGCGCGTCACCGGTCTCAGTGAAACATAAATATGGGTCCCGTCCAGTGACGCGATACGTCCAGACGAAGCTACGCCACAGAGCACGGCGAAACGCGTTGACGTCATATCCCACACAGTCACGTGACGTTGTTTTGAAAGGAGTGGGTGGATCGACATGGCTCGGAGAACGTAAGCCCTAGCCAGCATTCACGATAGCGGCCACGACCGCGGCAACTGACATCAGGCACTACTAAAGCAGCCATACTGGATCCTTTTTGATACCGGTGCAGGTAGCGCCCGGGGGACCCGGACCTTATCCCGATACCCGTTCGGGTCGACGGCCAACACAAGGAATAGGTATGACCGAAACAACATCCTCATATCAGCCGCCGAATATCAGGTAACTTGGGACCCACTTAAAATAAGAACTGGCCAAACTCAGTTCCAACACAAAGGCGCCCAATGGTAATGTACTTAGACTTATAGGTTGAAGTTGAGCTGCAGACAATGATAAGAGACTAATTTCACACTGCTGATATGTGTATACCAGAGCTATGTTGTTATAATGTCATAGACATCTATATTACCATCATTTTGATGAACTTTCTCTGACAGCAACTTCCGGAGGACATTTATTTATCATCATTGTGTCAATACAATAGCCCCTCTATAAGCATCAATTAACCTCTTCAACCTTCAGGGAACATTTCCACCAGTGGATTTCCACCATGTACCTAATGCCAATACTGCACTTGGGTCATCTACTTTGATTTGTGCCAGTCCCAATACATCCCCCCCAGCGCTACTACCCCCCTTCCCCGGTTTCCCTTTCCCACTCCATCAGGTTCAGCCTTATATTAAATGCTAAACCCATTTGACCATAATAAACAAATCCACTTATTAGTAGGTGGTCCAGATTACCCTATATTCCCTGGTGGACGGTAATCAATATATAAAATAATATTATTCCTTTCTGGGTTACATACTTATATAAGACTGAACCACACGTCCGGACTAGTGTGTTGTTATATGTTTAGTTAATTGTTAGTCCTGTCTGTCCATTAGATGTTTCCAATTAACCTATGTACTGTATGACCATTTACCTTTTGATGATAATACTGCACTTTCATATGTTTTCCTTTTTATATATTTTTTTAAATTGATAATAGGAATAAATGATTAATTTTAAAATCATTTCCGTTTCCGGATCTACAATCTGTTGCCTATAGTAACCGCTTCTTGTCTGTCCTAAACAGACTGATCCCTTCCCTTTTCCTTTTGTAAGCTTATGACATCATGCACAACTCTCTCTCTCTCTCTTGTGAGAGTTTGCCAGGAAGGGAGGGGGATGAGTCATAAGAGGGCCAATGAGAGCTGCAGAGCTGGAGGTGTGCCTCTGTGTAAATCCAGGAAGTGAACAGGCAGCAGCTTCAGCTGCCCACAGTTAACCACTTACGGACCACCCGCCACAGGAATACGTTGCTACTTTGAAGAGGAATACCGTTGTTATGGTAGCAGCTAGCTACCATAACCCGGTATCCTCTTCTTCAGCGAGCTGTCCGCTTTCAGATAAAAATGGTCTCTGTGGCGGATTCGGCACAAAATCACTTTTATCGGCGACGGGAGAGGTCCCCCCCTCTTGCCGCTCTCCGGTGCCCTCCGCCGCTTACCGGAGCCATCTGCGGAAGCGATCGGATCCTGTCCCTGGGCTGACATGGAGACGAGTGAGGGGAAGATGGCCCCCATCCATCTCCATATCATTACAGGGCGGAAGTGACGTCAAAACGTCACTTCTGCCCAATGCTCTTAAAGGTATTTTTTTTTTTATGACATAAAAAAAAAAAAAATTATTGCATTTTAGTCTAAATATGAGATCTGAGGTCTTTTTGACCCCAGATCTCATATTTAACCACTTCCATACTGGGCACTTAAACACCTTCCTGCCCAGACCAATTTTCAGCTTTCTGCGCTGTTGCACTTTGAATGACAATTGCACGGTCATGCTACACTGTACCCAAACAAAATTTTATAATTTTTTCCCCACAAATACAGCTTTCTTTTGGTGGTATTTGATCACCTCTGGGATTTTTATTTTCTGCCAAAAAAAAAAAAAAGACCAAAAATTTTGAAAAAAAAACGTTTTTTTTTGGTTTCAGTTACAAAACTTTTTAAATAAGTAAGTTTTCTCCTTCACTGATGGGGCTGCACTGACGGGCACTGATGATGAGGTGGCACCAATGAGGTGGCACTGATGAGGTGGCATTGATGGGCACAGATGATGGGCACTAATATGCGGCACTGATAGGTGGAACGGATAATCGGCACAGATGGGCACGGATAGGCGGCACAGATGGGCACGGATAGGCAGCACGTATGGGCGCTGATAGGCGGCACATATGGGCACTGATAGGCGGCACGGATGGGCACTGATAGGCGGCACAAGTGGGTACTGATAGGCGACACGGATGGGCACTGATAGGCGACACGGATGGGCATGGATGGGCACTGATGGGTGGCACGGATGGGCATGGATGGGCACTGATAGGTGGCACGGGTGGGCACTGATAGGCGGCACTGATGTACTGTAATGGATGCCAATCAGTGCCAAACAAAAATGCCTGCCAATCAGTGATGCCCATTGTGGGCACTGATTGGCATCCATTGTGGGCACTGATTGGCATCCATTAGGGGGCACTAACTGGCATCCCTGGTGGTCTAGGGTGGCATACCTGGTGCTGGCATCCCTGGTGGTCCAGTGACATCCCTGGTGGTCCAGTGGGGGCATCCTCGGGGGGGCTGTGCTGATAATCGATCAGCACAAACCCCCCCCTGTCAGAGGAGCAGCCGATCGGCTCTCCTCTACTCGCGTCTGACAGACGCGAGTGAGGAAAAGCCGATGACCGGCTTTTCCTGTTTACACTGTGATCAGCCGTGATTGGACACGGCTGATCACGTGGTAAAGAGTCTCCGTCGGAGACTCTTTACCTAGATCGGAGTTGCGGGGTGTCAGACTGACACCCCGCAGCAACGATCGCCGCGATGCGCGCCCCCGGGGGCGCGCAGCGGCTCAAAATCCTGAGGACGTCATATGACGTCCTGTCAGGATTTTGAAACCACTTTGCCAACGTCAATCCGCTATAGGGCGGGCGGCAAGTGGTTAAGAGGACCTGTCATGCTTTTTTCTATTACAAGGGATGTTTACATTCCTCGTAATAGGAATAAAAGTGACCCAATTTTTATTTTATTTTTTTAAAACATTGTCAAAATAAATAAGATTTATTTTTTTTAACCACTTAAGCCCCGGTCCATTACGCAGCTTAATGACCAGAGGTGATTTCACAATTTGGCACTGCGCTGCTTTAACTAGAAATCGTGCGGACATGCAATGTTGTACCCAAACGAAATTTGCGTCCTTTTCTTCCCACAAATAGAGCTTTCTTTTAATGGTATTTGATTGCCTCTGCGATTTTTTTTTTTGCGATATAAATGGAAAAAGACTGAAAATTTTGAAAAAAAATGATATTTTCTACTTTTTGTTATAAGAAAAATCGAATAAACTAAATTTTAGTCATACATTTAGGCCAAAATGTATTCAGCCACATGTCTTTAGTAAAAAAAATGTCAATAAGCGTATATTTATTGGTTTGCGCAAAAGTTATATCGTCTACAAACTAGGGTACATTTTCTGGAATTTACACAGCTTTTAATTTATGACTGCCTATCTCATTTCTTGAGGTGCTAAAATGGCAGGGCAGTACAAAACCCCCCCAAATGACCCCATTTTGGAAAGTAGACACCCCAAGGAAATTGCTGAGAGGCATGTTGAGCCCATTGAATATTTTTTTTTGTCCCAAGTGATTGAATAATGACTAAAAAAAAAATAAAAAATTACAAAAAGTTGTCACTAAATGATATATTGCTCACACATGCCATGGTTATATGTGGAATTGCACCCCAAAATACATTTTGCTGCTTCTCCTGAGTACGGGGATACCACATGTGTGGGACCTTTTGGGAGCCTAGCCGCGTACGGGCCCCCAAAAACCAAGCACCGCCTTCAGGATTTCTAAGGGCGCAAATTTTTGATTTCACTCCTCACTACCTATCACAGTTTCGAAGGCCATAAAATGCCAAAATAGCACAAACCCCCCCCCAAATGACCCCATTTTAGAAAGTAGACACCCCAAGGAAATTGCTGAGAGGCATGTTGAGCCCATTGAATATTTTTTTTTGTCCCAAGTGATTGAATAATGACAAAAAAAAAAATACAAAAAGTTGTCACTAAATGATATATTGCTCACACATGCCATGGTTATATGTGGAATTGCACCCCAAAATACATTTTGCTGCTTCTCCTGAGTACGGGGATACCACATGTGTGGGACTTTTTAGGAGCCTAGCCGCGTACGGGACCCTGAAAACCAAGCACTGCCTTAAGGATTTCTAAGGGCACAAATTTTTGATTTCACTCCTCACTACCTATCACAGTTTCGAAGGCCATAAAATGCCAAAATAGCACCAACCCCCCCCCCCCCAAAAAAAATGACCCCATTTTGGAAAGTAGACACCCCATTTTTTTTTTTTCAATTTTCAAAACTTTGTGACAAAAAGCGAGATCTGCAAAATACTCACCATACCTCTCAGCAAATAGCTTGGGGTGTCTACTTTCCAAAATGGGGTCATTTTGTGCCATCTGGGCATTCCATGGCCTCCGAAACTGTGATAGGCGGTGAGGAGTGAAATCAAAAATGTATACCCTTAGAAAGCCTGAAGGCGGTGCTTGGTTTAATTTCAATGTTTTTATTAAATTTTTCAACAAAAAAAAAAGGGGGGTATAAATAACATTATATAAAAAAATGCATTAGAAATAGTAAAAGAAATTCCATGTTCAGAATAATATTCATAAATATAAAGTGTATTAAATACATATTATGAGCAAGTAAAACATAGAATGTATTGAAAAATTAAATATACAGAACTAAATAAAATAAATTAAACAAGGTAATCTAAATATCTCATGTGATAATGTAGTGGATAATTGTACAAAGAATAAAATATTAATTATATTAAGATTACTATTAGTGTAAACATCCCCAAGTCAAGTTAAGGAATAAAAGAGGTTAGGGTACGATATTCTGAAGAATTTGTAAATTGTATCCAGTTAGCCCAAGTTTTATTGAATTTAAATGGTGTGTCATTGGCCTGTTGTATTAAATCTTTCATTTCAGCAATAGTTTGGACTTTTTTTAACCATTCAGATACACATGGGGGTGAAACATCCCTCCAATGAATAGGTATACACAGTTTAGCCGCATTAATAAGATGCATAACAAGAGATTTTTTGTAAAGTGAAATAGGTAAGGATGTGTGGTGTAACAAGTATTGAGCAGGAGTAAAATCAAGTTTATATGTTGTTATGTGGAATATAAGACGATGTATTTCCTTCCAAAAGGGTTGTATCCGAGGGCAATCCCACCAAATATGAAGGAGTGTTCCCTGGGCAGCCGCACATCGCCAACACAGAGGACTAGTATCAGGGTTAAATTGTGGATTATGTCTGGTGTTTTATACCATCTGGAATATATCTTAAATTAGAGGTCGACCGATATGGGTTTTTCTCTGGCCGATGCCGATATTTTGAAATTGGGGCGGCCGATGGCCGATATATGATGCCGGTTTTTGTGGCCGATATTTTAGGCCGATTAAAAAAAAAAAAAAAAAACCCTCACCCACTCTATTCCTTCCTGCTTACTCCTGTCACTCTAGCACACACTTGATGTCCTCAGTACAGATGGCACTGGTTTGGAACTGGCAGGTGGCACTGGTTTGGAACTGACAGATGGCACTGGCAGGTGGCACTATTGGCACTGGCAGGTGGCACTATTGGAACTGGCAGATGGCACTGGTTTGGAACTGACAGATGGCACTGGCATGTGGCACTGGCTGGCGGTACTGGTTTGGAACTGACAGATGGCTCTATTGGCACTGGCAGGTGGCACTGGTTTGGAACTGACAGATGGCACTGGTTTGGAACTGACAGATGGCACTGGCAGGTGGTACTGGTTCAGAACTGACAGATGGCACCGATTGGCAGCAGGGGGCACTGGTTTGGAACGGACAGATGGCACTAGTTTGGGACAGATGGCACTGATACTTGCAATTGGAACTGGGTGGCACTGGCGTGTGACACTGGTTGGCACTGGCTGGTGGCACTGACAGATGGCACTGATTGGCGGTGGCACTGACAGATGGCACCGATTGGCACTGGCTTGTGGCACTGACAGATGGCACTGGCTGGTGGCACTGATTGGTACTGGCTGGGGGCACTGACAGATGGCACTGGCTGTGGCACTGATAGATGGCACCGATTGGCGGTGGCACTGATTTGGGTGGCACTGACAGATGGCACTGGCTGGGGGCACTGACAGATGGCACTGGCTGGTGGCACTGACAGATGGCACTGGCTGGGGGCACTGATTTGGGTGGCACTGATTGGCACTGGCTGGTGGCACTAACAGATGGCACCGATTGGCGGTGGCACTGATTGGCACTGGCTTGTGGCACTGACAGATGGCACTGGCTGATGGCGATGGCACTGGCTGGGGGCACTGACAGATGGCACTGGCTGGGGGCACTGACAGATGGCACTGGCTGGGGGCACTGACAGATGGCACTGATTGGCGGTGGCACTGACAGATGGCACCGATTGGCACTGGCTTGTGGCACTGACAGATGGCACTGGCTGGTGGCACTGATTGGTACTGGCTGGGGGCACTGACAGATGGCACTGGCTGAGGCACTGATAGATGGCACCGATTGGCGGTGGCACTGATTTGGGTGGCACTGACAGATGGCACTGGCTGGGGGCACTGGCTGGGGCACTGACAGATGGCACTGGCTGGTGGCACTGACAGATGGCACTGGCTGGGGGCACTGATTTGGGTGGCACTGATTGGCACTGGCTTGTGGCACTGACAGATGGCACTGGCTGATGGCGATGGCACTGGCTGGGGGCACTGACAGATGGCACTGGCTGGGGGCACTGACAGATGGCACTGGCTGGGGGCACTGACAGATGGCACTGGCTGGGGGCACTGGCAGGTTTCACACTAAACCGAGTGTAATGTGTGAAACAGAGAGGAGAGAGAGAGAGAGAGCTGTTAGAATTGAGCTCGATGTGGGGGTGGGCGGGCCAGCAGCTAAATTACACCAGCCAATGATTGGGCTGCTTTAGACGTAGTGGCCCGCCCAGATACCATCCCATTGGCTGGTGTAATATATCTGCTGGGTCCCGCCCACCCCCGACATCAAGCTGACACATCCTCTCTCTCTCCTCTTACTTTCAGTTTCACACACACACACACACACACACAGCACGGCGCTTGATGCTGCTGAGTGTGGAGAAGTGTGGAGGAGGGAGGAGGAGGGGGGAGGAAGTGCAGCCAGTGAAAAATATCGGCCAGTTTTGATATTAATCGGCCAAAGCCGATTTATCAAAAATGCCTAAATATCGGCCGATATATCGGCCAGCCGATATATCGGTCGACCTCTATCTTAAATCCATTCTCCTGAGGTAAGACATTTAGGGAACCTTTATGAATGTATGTAAAAATATGTTCCCATTCATTTCTAGTAAGGTCCATAGTAAGTTCTCTTTCCCATTTTTGGCTAACTATGTCATCTTTAGGATTGATGTCAGCAAAAGTCAGAGCATAAATGGTCGATATAGTGTGTCTTTGTGGTTCCGATTTTGTGCATAGTTTTTCAAAGGGTGTCAGATCTTTGTACCATTGAGAAGGCGAAACAGAATCAAGTAATAGAGACGTAATCCGGATATATTCAAGAAAGGAGATACCTCTGTCTGGAATCAGTGCAGTAAAGCCGTCAAATGAAATTAACTTCTTGTCATGGATATGCATTAATGTCTGTCTGCCATCTTACCTTTCCTCCTCATGTGTTCATCTTAGAGGCCAGAACCCTTTTCACCTGGCTTCCTTTATAATCTCCTCCCAGCCTGACTCCACCCCAGGCCCTATCACAGAACACTATATTAACCTGTGCACTGCAAGCCTGCTTTGCTGATCAACGTGTTTGTTAGGCATTGTGTGTTTGGGTTCCTGCCTGCCGTGTGCTACGTCTGTCTCTCTGTTATGTTATTGGCTTGTCCCCGACTATCCCTGTCTGCTCGTGACCCTTGACCTTCGGCTCGTTCTTTCGTTATCCTTGTCTGCTTGTGGCCCCTGACCTTCAGCTTGTTATTCGTTTCTCTCATATCTTGTGCTGCTGCTTCCCCTCTTTTCCCCTTATCCTACGGGGCGTGAGCTAGGAAACTCCAGGGGCCGCGACCTGGTCCCAGCCTGCAGCATAACATCCTCACCACTAGAGGCTCTGGAGAAGACCTGCTGGGTCTTAGACTCCACGCCCTGGGGAATCTTGGCTCTAGCTTCCGTTAGGATCCCGGTTGTGCTCCTCTGGTCCCGCTTTCCACAACCACCCAGTTTCCTATCCGCAGAAGCCAGCCATAGGGTTCACTACCTTGCGGTGCACTCCTGTCCCCCTACGGTGTGCATCTGTCACCTGGCCACAGGTGACCTTGACAGTTTGATCAGCCATGAACCCGGCTGACATCCCGCTCCCCGCGGATGATCCATTGCAGGGCATAGTTCGCAGACTTGAAACCCAGGAATCAAATCAGACTCAGGTGATGCGATTCCTCCAGGATCTGGCTTCTCGATTCGAGCAGCTTCAGGCCTCCTTGGGAACCCCGAATCCGCAACCTCAAGTACAACCAGCGGCTGTACCTATCGCACCAGTCGCAGCCTCACACTCTCTAAAATTGCCAGCTCCGTTCCGTTTCTCTGGGGACTCCAAGGCCTGCAGGGGGTTTCTCAGCCAATGCACAATTCATTTTGAGCTTCAGCCTCAAAGCTTCCTGTCTGACCGGGCTAAGGTAGCCTATATCATTTCCCTCCTCTCCGGTGAAGCTTTGGCCTGGGCTGCCCCCCTGTGGGAGAGGAATGATCCGGTGGTTTCCAGCCTGTCCGATTTCTTGAAGCTCTTTCGTAATATCTTCGAAGAGCCGGCTCGGGCTTCTTCAGCGGCTAGTGCTGTCTTACGTCTTCGCCAAGAATCTAGTTCAGTGGGGCAATATGCTCTTCAGTTCCGTATCCACACAGCTGAATTGAGCTGGAATAATGAGGCCCTGGTCTCTACCTTTTTACATGGCCTCTCTGACCGAGTGAAAGACGAATTAGCGGGAAGAGCCATTCCCGTCGGTCTGGATGATGTAATTTCATTATGCAACCAGATCGACATTCGTTTTCAAGAGAGGTCCTTAGAAAAAAGACGCCAGCACTCTCTGGGTCCTAGCCAGTCTGAGCTCCCCTCCCTTCATCCTGTGGAGCATCCTCTACCTGCTGAAGAACCTATGCAGCTGGGCCGGACCAGACTAACCCCCGAAGAACGTGCTAGGCGCAGAACTCTGGGCTTGTGCCTCTATTGTGGGGGCAAGGGTCATTTTCGTGACTCCTGCTCGCTTCGTCCGGGAAACGCTCGGGTCTAATACATTTGGAAGGTGGAGTATTGGACCCAGAAACATCACCTTCTCGCCTGCTCTTGCCGGTGTTCCTTCATGTAGGCACTTCTCCTCAGTCAACCCTTGCATACCTGGATTCCGGGGCTGCCGGCAATTTTGTGGATTGGAGAACTGCTTCTTCTATGAAGCTTACCCTTTCACCTCTCACTACCCCATTGGTAGTCTCGGCAATTGATGGCACTGTTCTCCCAGGGGGCCCTATTCGCTTCCAGACGCTACCCATTAGGATGTCGGTAGGGATTCTCCACCAGGAGTGGATATCCTTTCTTATTCTACCCAAGGCCTCTACCCCAGTTGTATTAGGCCTCCCTTGGCTACAGCTCCACTCTCCACATGTGGACTGGGTCTCTGGGCAGATCCTAGCCTGGGGTTCCTCATGTTTCTCGTCGTGTCTTCTCAAGGTGACCCCCAAGGAGAGTCTTCCGGTTGCTGCCACTTCTGTTTCTTCTGATCTTCCTGCTGCATACAGCGATTACCGGGATGTGTTCTGTAAGAAATCAGCTGAGGTGCTTCCTCTCCACAGGTCTTTTGACTGTGCTATTGATCTTGTCCCCGGAGCAACTCTACCCAGGGGTCGTACCTACCCTCTGTCCATCCCAGAGTCCCAGGCCATGTCTGAGTATGTCGCAGAGAATCTGGAGAGAGGTTTCATCTGGAAATCCTCATCGCCTGCAGGGGCAGGGTTCTTTTTTGTTGCCAAAAAGGATGGTACCTTAAGACCCTGCATCGATTATCGGGGTTTAAATGCGGGTACTATTAAAAATCGATACCCCTTACCCTTAATATCTGAGCTATTCGATAGGTTGAAGGGTGCCTCCATTTTCACCAAGTTGGATCTCAGAGGCGCGTACAATCTCATTCGAATACGGGAGGGTGACGAATGGAAGACTGCATTTAACACTAGAGACGGGCATTACGAATATCTGGTGATGCCTTTTGGTCTGTGTAATGCTCCAGCCGTGTTTCAAAACTTTGTCAATGAAATCTTCAGAGATCTGCTGTACCAGTTTGTTGTCATCTATCTGGATGACATTCTGATCTTTTCTGAAAATCTGCTCGTCCACAGAAACTATGTCCGCACTGTACTTCAGCGTCTTAGAGAGAACAATCTCTATGCCAAGCTGGAGAAATGTTCCTTTGAATGTTCTGAGGTCCTGTTTTTGGGGTGCTTTGTCTCATGTTCGGGTCTTCGTATGGACCCTGGGAAGGTCTTGGCTATCACCAACTGGCCTCTTCCTGCTAGCCTCAAGGCCACACAGCGCTTTCTTGGCTTCACTAATTATTATAGGCAGTTCATAAGGAATTACTCTTCCATTGCCGCGCCTATTATCGCTTTGACCAAGAAGGGTGTGAATGCCAGAGACTGGCCTCCCGAAGCTGTCTCTGCATTTCACAACCTGAAACAGGCCTTTGTTTCTGGCCCCCACTTGAGGAGACCAAATCCTGGGAATGCATTTTTTATTGAAGTGGACGCTTCCTCAATGGGGGTGGGAGCTGTGCTTCTTCAAATCTTTGAGAAGAGACGCCAACCATGTGCGTTCTTCTCCAAAAAAAATTCTCAGGCAGAGAGGAATTATGCCATCGGTGATCGGGAACTTCTCGCAATTAAATTGGCGTTAGAGGAGTGGCGTCATCTCTTGGAGGGTTCCCCTCACTCCATAACGATCTTTACCGATCACAAAAATTTACAGGATCTACAGAATGCTAAACGTCTGAAACCTAGACAGGCCAGGTGGAGTCTCTTCTTTGCCCGTTTTAATTTCACGATTACCTACAAACCTGGTTCCTGCAACGGTCGGGCTGATGCGCTCTCTAGGTCATTTGACACTTTGGACGAGGAGTCCGCCCCTGAACCTGAGCCGATCATTCCAACCTCATGCATTGTTGCCCACTCTACCACCCTGAAGTCAAAAATTCCGCCTGGTAAGACCTTTGTCCCCACTGAGCTAAGAGCTAAGATCCTTCATTGGGGACATGATTCCAAGGTGGCAGGTCATTCTGGATTCCTCCGATCCTTCCTACTCATCAGTCGTCACTACTGGTGGCCTAATCTCCGCTCAGACGTCAAAGACTACGTTAAAGCTTGTCATGTCTGTGCTCAGTCCAAATCCTCCACACAAGCTCCTGCTGGTCTCCTCATGCCCTTGCCCATTCCTAAGGAACCCTGGGCCCATATTGCCATGGATTTTATCACCGACCTCCCACTGTCTGAGAATAATACCGTCATTTGGGTGGTAATCGATCGGTTCTCCAAGATGGCTCATTTTGTTCGTCTTCCTGGTCTTCCTTCTGCCCCTGCCTTGGTTCCCATTTTCATTCGAGAAATTCTCCGCCTACATGGGGTCCCTTCTCATATTGTTTCCGACAGGGGAGTCCAATTCACGTCTCGTTTTTGGAGAGCCTTTTGCAAATCCCTCAATATTGTCTTGGATTTTTCTTCTTCTTACCATCCCCAATCCAATGGACAGACTGAGAGGGTTAATCAGGAGTTAGAGGTATGTATATAAATGAGGGAAAGGGAAGCACTCACAATGCCACATCCGTTGGATAACTTGGAAAAGCGTGAAAAGATAGCTCAAAAATAGAGATACCTGGGGGTCGGACTTTGAAGGCAAGGACACATAAGATAAACAAAAAAATATTTTATTTATAAAAGACAAGACAGAAACTATAATAGAGTAGATTAAAACACTGTATACGAGATGATTGTACAGATGTGGTCCCTGTGTGCGTCTACGCGTTTCGCCGTGAGGCTTCTTCAGGACGAACAGTGATAGTAGGTAAACACGCCTTACTATCTGTAATACAACATATTCCATGAAAAGACATGTGTATACATAATCAAAAAAACAACATATAGTGAACATAAAAAAGAAGGATTTTATCTAAAATGTGCTCAACAGACAGGTGGTCATAGCAAGTAGGACTCTCATAAATACCTTGGGAGCAGGAGGGTATAATATTATCCCTTGATCAAAAAGTTTTTTTGTATATATTATTTTATAAGCAGGCCCAGAACCGTTGTAGTGAGCGCGGAAACAATTCACATCTGCAGATACAAATAGTAGTAAATAGCCCTCAGTAAAGAATATATATATATACAAAAGAGAATAACAGATATAGCTCATAGAGCTTAGATCATATCTATATTTGATTAAATATAATAGCGTAAACAGCAAATACCTCACAGAAAAACAGGATGAAATTTCAGATGCTTCTTAGAGCAAAAGGCAGCTAGAGACGAAAACCTCAAGACTCAGCGTACCAGCTGAAATAGCAGCTAAGACATAAAAATAATACATAAATCAATAGATGAGCAGCTATCCATTAAGTGCTATATGCAAGGAATACGTAGGAAGTACTTACTCTGTATGCAGAAAAAGACTGCATGGGGACACCAGTGAGCAAAATTGAGGCTAACAAAATAATGCAGCCAAGCATGTATAGGAAACAAGTAGATCCCTTAGATCCAGCCAGAATTGTAAGCAGAAAGTAGATCAAGCCCTCTAGAAAGATATAAGTAAATATGTACTGTGACTAAAGAGAATACACAGTCAGAGATTTGTACAGAGCAATGGCTGCAGTTTGCTAGATGTATACTTACAGTGGCCACAGATAGTATAACACGCAGATGTCCCCAGGAGACAGCAGGATGCTGTACACATCCCCTGGGGCAGAAGACATCATTTAAATAGCCTCAAAGCGCCCGCGAAAGTAAAATCGCGGCACCGGGTGATGACATAATAGGCAAGCGCCGTGAAAATGTCAGTGGGTAATGTGCCAGAAAGAAAAATGGCGATCCGAGTTATCGCGCATGCCCACTAGCGCCGCGGGACCGAAATAAGCACTGGTTAGCTAAGATGACAGAACAAAAGCGGGTGGTCATCCATCTGAAATGTAAGAGGAAGCTGGTAATGCTGTTAGCTGCCCGAGGTCGCCCCCGAGTGGTCAGAAAGTATAGAAAAGCAAAATAAATAAATAAATCAACACATTTGGCTGACAATGGAGGTCTCCCCCCAGTGGTCAAAAAACAGAATTACGCCGAAAAAAGAATAAGTGTAAAATGAATGTGATATAGCACAAAAAAAAAAAAAAAAAGCAGCTGAATGTTAAGCATGTCAACGGACATATTGTGATAAAAGATATGCATGAGGCTAAACAAGCGTTGACCAAAAGTCTGTAGAGTATTAGACGAGCAAGACAAAAAATTCCTTCTTAACATTTAAAATAACAATACATAGAACTGTCTATGCAATCAGGTAAGTATTTAGATTGTCTATCAGTACTCCAAATCAGGAGTTAAAGTATGTGTTCAGGTAAATGAATTCATATATACACTATCCAGTAATGTCCTAGTATAATTAATTTATATTATATAATAAATTAATGAAGTATGGTAAAAATATACCAGAGATTGGGTTTTATTATCCCCCAGTACATAGCTATTCACAGGGCTATATACTAATCCCTATAATGGGTATTATGTAAGAGAGATTGGTATGGCAAAGCAGTGGTATCTATATAAAATAGAACAATGCGTAACAAGAAAAGGGAACAGTCATGTCAGGAGATAAAACAAAATAAAACAAAACACAACAGGAACAGAGTAGATGTAGCACTATATCTGAATAGGCAAGCTATCGAACAAGTCATGGTTTATAGGAACGGTTTAAAACTGAGCATATCGTTCATACCAGGGTGAACAGTAGCTCGTAGATTATATACCCATTTGGTTTCGCACTGCAATACCCGTTGGTCAAAGTTTCCACCTCGAGGGTCTTCATAGACTCGGTCGAGGGCGGCAAATTTGAACACAAGTGGCTCGTACTTGTGTCTGAACGCTACATGGTGGCCCATAGTGGTGTTTAGTAAGCCATTTGTTGCATAGTAGGCATGGTCCTTCATTCTCTTCCAAAATGGACGTATTGTTTTGCCAATATAAAAGGATCCACATCCACATAGTATAATGTAGATGATTCCACGTGTTTGACAGGTGATATGATGTCTAATTTTGTGGATCTGGCCATCGGGGAGAGAGAATGAAGGACCTTCCACCAGCAGGTTACAATAATCACACTGGCCGCATTTAAATAGGCCACATGGTTCATGAGATTTTGCCTCACGTCTGCAGTAATTGCTTGAAACTAAACGGTCCCTGATGGATTGGGATCATCTGAAAGTAATTTCAGGGTTGGTGCCTATATATTTACTGAGAGTGGGGTCAGCAGATAAAATAGACCAGTGTTTCTGCATGATCATACGAATTGTTGAATGTTGGTCAAAGTAGGTCGTAATAAACCTCACTGTTTTAGACATAGGTTTTTTCGGGGCCCTGGCCAGGATGCTGTTTCGAGATCTGCCAGTGGCTTTATTAAAAGCCTTCTTAAGGCAGTTTTTGCTATAGCCTCAAATCTGGAGGCGTTCGTAAAGTAACTTGGCCTCTTTTCTAAATATAACTTCATCCGAGCAATTCCGCCTAAGTCGGAGATATTGCCCGAATGGGATGCTCTGAATCAAGGCTGTAGGATGGGCACTAGCCGCGTGCAAGATGGTATTGCCGGCTGTGGGTTTGCGATACAGGGAAGTATTAAGCATACCATTCTCAGATATATAGATGAAGATGTCTAGATAGGCAATCCTGATAGGACTGAATGTCATGGTGAACTTGAGGTTGTATTTGTTGTGGCTGAGCTTGTGCATGAAATCCTGTAAGGTTTCCTTTGATCCCGCCCATATAAGGAGTACATCGTCAATATAACGAAACCATCTTAATACATGGGTCAGGAGGGGACAGTTTTCCTCATTGGAAAATAGATCTCGTTCCCACCCCCCCAAGTACAGGTTCGCGTATGAGGGCGCGCAACATATGCCCATAGCGACCCCCTGTACCTGGAGGAAGTGGGACCCGTCAAAGGAAAACACATTTTTGGTCAGGATATGGCTCAACAGGCAGAGTATGAAATCATTTAGATTATGCGACTTGGGACCACGTTCTCTAAGAAATTTGTTTACCACTTCCAATCCATGTGTGTGTGGGATGGATGAGTATAAAGCCTCTACGTCAATAGAGACAAGGAGGCATCCTGGAGGAACACTGAGGCCATCTAAACTTCTTAAAAGGTCCGGAGTGTCCTGAACGAAAGAAGGTAAGGTAGTCACATGTGGTTGCAGGTATTCATTCACGAGTATACTTGCTCTCTCGGTCTTGGAGCCTATCCCTGACACTATCGGGCGCCCAGGCGGATGATGTACATTTTTATGGGTCTTAGGTAGGGAATAGAAGGTCGGGGTTCTAGGGTAAGGCACCTGGATTCCATCAAATATGTCTTTGGTGATCAAGCCATCGGCAAGGGCGGACTGTTTGGTGTCATTGTACTGTTGGTTAAATTTGGTAACAATATCCTCAGATATCGGTCTATACCAATCACGGTTCTTGAGGATATCCCAGCACATATTACGATAGTCTAAATCGTTCATGACTACCACATTCCCGCCCTTGTCCGAGGGCTTGATCACCAAACTATGGTTGTCACTCAATCCTTTCAAAGCTTGTCTCTGTTGGTAATTAAGGTTTGGATTACTGGACAGATGTAGGGGTGTGGCTTCTAGGTCCGCAATCGTCTGGGTCAGAAAGGCCCAGATATTGGAGTTTGTGTGCAGAGATGGAAATTTGGTAGATTTCTTTTTGACCGCTGTACTGAGGGCCTTCATGTCGTTTTCAAACTGTATGGCCTGATTGCGTCGGCCTAATTCAACGTCTGTTTCTAAGGTGTCCTCCTGTTGGTCAGTACCTTCACTTTCATCCAACAGTAACACAAGATTTTTAAGTGCTCTAAAGTCCGCAACTGTGAAGTCTTTCCAAATTTCTTGGTTTGACAGTTCTATCTGTTTTTTCTGTCGTTCGCTGTCAAACATGAATTTGTATGTGAGCTTTCTAGCAAAGAGATATAGATCTTTTATAAGCGTGAATTTATTTGCCGAAGCGTTAGGACAGAAGCTCAGACCAAAGCCTAGAACTTCTAATTCTGTTTTACTTAGGATATATGTAGAGAGGTTAATCACCTCAAGATGTGAAGGACTAGTCTGCGACTCTAGAGCCTCTGTGTTAGGCATAGCCGGTGAACAGGAAGGTAGTTGTGAGTTCATATTTGTAAGGGGGGGGGGGGGAAAGGGGGGAATTGGTCGAGCGTCCTTATCATTACAAGTACGTGGAATCCGAGGGAAATAATGATCAATAAGTCATTTGTGATCCTTAGGAATAGCCCCACCATGGGGCATACTACTTGGTCTTGTGAAAGTTTGGGCTGTCTCAATAATTTGGTGCCTGATGGTGGTGTCAAGGTCAGGTCTATTAGCAAGAGAAAGGTTGGATAGAGTAGGAGGAAGTTCAGAAGAAACACCCAGTGCCTGGTTGGGAAACATTGAGATCCCCCTGTAATTAGTCATATTCGGGTCTCTCCTTGGTGTATCAGTCGAGTGATTGTCAACTATCCTATCATCTACTATACGTTTCTTGCTTTCAGTGCCGGTTTCATACCCACCACCACGTTGCGGTCTTTTTCTAGAGCCTCGCCCCCTTTGACGTCCTCGGCCATTAGTTCTTGAATTCTGTGAAGTATAAGAGTTTGAAGAAGAGTCAGAGTCATTGGCTTGTTCATTACGTTTTTTACTATTGTTGAATTGGCCCATCATTCTACGCCCCCCTCGTTGGCCATTGATGGTTGGCCAATTGTAGGCATATTTGCCCGCAAAGGCCAATTTGTCACGAGAATATTTCTCTTCTTTTTTCACAAGGAGATCCTTAGTGAATTTTTGAATATATTCTTTTAATTGCGAGTCAAATGGTTTGAAATCAGGGTTGTTTAATACCGCAGTGTTCTCATCATAAATCCTTTTAATTTCACAATCCACCATTTTGAGTTCTTTCATGTAGTACTCCACCATGAGTTCCATCATGGTTTTGGAACAAGATAGGAGATTCTGCTCCCAACGGATCCGAAACTCCTCATCAATGGCCCAAATGTTGGGGAACACCTGAACCCTCAATCCCTTAGGGTTGAGGTTCTCCCCTAGATATTGTTCAAAGTACCTAATGTGCCAAAACAGACTAGATTTACGTTCAAAAGTGTGCACAAGTTTCTGATATACAATTTCCGATTCTACATAATTGCCAGTACCAGAAGAGCAAGATTGTTTTATACCAAGCATGAAATCCTCCCAGTCATTGCCTGCAAAGTCCGCCATTGGTACACCTCTATCTTACAAACTGATATACAACAATAAGTTGTATATTAAAAGGGGGAGAAAAAACACTAGGGGGATAGGGAAGAGAAGATGGAAGGGAAAGAGTGTTATAAACAGCAACTCAATACCCAGAGTGCAAAAACAAGGGAACTTGGTGTTTGCCACCCAATAGGTATGTATATAAATGAGGGAAAGGGAAGCACTCACAATGCCACATCCGTTGGATAACTTGGAAAAGCGTGAAAAGATAGCTCAAAAATAGAGATACCTGGGGGTCGGACTTTGAAGGCAAGGACACATAAGATAAACAAAAAAATATTTTATTTATAAAAGACAAGACAGAAACTATAATAGAGTAGATTAAAACACTGTATACGAGATGATTGTACAGATGTGGTCCCTGTGTGCGTCTACGCGTTTCGCCGTGAGGCTTCTTCAGGACGAACAGTGATAGTAGGTAAACACGCCTTACTATCTGTAATACAACATATTCCATGAAAAGACATGTGTATACATAATCAAAAAAACAACATATAGTGAACATAAAAAAGAAGGATTTTATCTAAAATGTGCTCAACAGACAGGTGGTCATAGCAAGTAGGACTCTCATAAATACCTTGGGAGCAGGAGGGTATAATATTATCCCTTGATCAAAAAGTTTTTTTGTATATATTATTTTATAAGCAGGCCCAGAACCGTTGTAGTGAGCGCGGAAACAATTCACATCTGCAGATACAAATAGTAGTAAATAGCCCTCAGTAAAGAATATATATATATACAAAAGAGAATAACAGATATAGCTCATAGAGCTTAGATCATATCTATATTTGATTAAATATAATAGCGTAAACAGCAAATACCTCGCAGAAAAACAGGATGAAATTTCAGATGCTTCTTAGAGCAAAAGGCAGCTAGAGACGAAAACCTCAAGACTCAGCGTACCAGCTGAAATAGCAGCTAAGACATAAAAATAATACATAAATCAATAGATGAGCAGCTATCCATTAAGTGCTATATGCAAGGAATACGTAGGAAGTACTTACTCTGTATGCAGAAAAAGACTGCATGGGGACACCAGTGAGCAAAATTGAGGCTAACAAAATAATGCAGCCAAGCATGTATAGGAAACAAGTAGATCCCTTAGATCCAGCCAGAATTGTAAGCAGAAAGTAGATCAAGCCCTCTAGAAAGATATAAGTAAATATGTACTGTGACTAAAGAGAATACACAGTCAGAGATTTGTACAGAGCAATGGCTGCAGTTTGCTAGATGTATACTTACAGTGGCCACAGATAGTATAACACGCAGATGTCCCCAGGAGACAGCAGGATGCTGTACACATCCCCTGGGGCAGAAGACATCATTTAAATAGCCTCAAAACGCCCGCGAAAGTAAAATCGCGGCACCGGGTGATGACATAATAGGCAAGCGCCGTGAAAATGTCAGTGGGTAATGTGCCAGAAAGAAAAATGGCGATCCGAGTTATCGCGCATGCCCACTAGCGCCGCGGGACCGAAATAAGCACTGGTTAGCTAAGATGACAGAACAAAAGCGGGTGGTCATCCATCTGAAATGTAAGAGGAAGCTGGTAATGCTGTTAGCTGCCCGAGGTCGCCCCCGAGTGGTCAGAAAGTATAGAAAAGCAAAATAAATAAATAAATCAACACATTTGGCTGACAATGGAGGTCTCCCCCCAGTGGTCAAAAAACAGAATTACGCCGAAAAAAGAATAAGTGTAAAATGAATGTGATATAGCACAAAAAAAAAAAAAAAAAAAAAGCAGCTGAATGTTAAGCATGTCAACGGACATATTGTGATAAAAGATATGCATGAGGCTAAACAAGCGTTGACCAAAAGTCTGTAGAGTATTAGACGAGCAAGACAAAAAATTCCTTCTTAACATTTAAAATAACAATACATAGAACTGTCTATGCAATCAGGTAAGTATTTAGATTGTCTATCAGTACTCCAAATCAGGAGTTAAAGTATGTGTTCAGGTAAATGAATTCATATATACACTATCCAGTAATGTCCTAGTATAATTAATTTATATTATATAATAAATTAATGAAGTATGGTAAAAATATACCAGAGATTGGGTTTTATTATCCCCCAGTACATAGCTATTCACAGGGCTATATACTAATCCCTATAATGGGTATTATGTAAGAGAGATTGTTATGGCAAAGCAGTGGTATCTATATAAAATAGAACAATGTTCGATAGCTTGCCTATTCAGATATAGTGCTACATCTACTCTGTTCCTGTTGTGTTTTGTTTTATTTTGTTTTATCTCCTGACATGACTGTTCCCTTTTCTTGTTACGCATTGTTCTATTTTATATAGATACCACTGCTTTGCCATAACAATCTCTCTTACATAATACCCATTATAGGGATTAGTATATAGCCCTGTGAATAGCTATGTACTGGGGGATAATAAAACCCAATCTCTGGTATATTTTTACCATACTTCATTAATTTATTATATAATATAAATTAATTATACTAGGACATTACTGGATAGTGTATATATGAATTCATTTACCTGAACACATACTTTAACTCCTGATTTGGAGTACTGATAGACAATCTAAATACTTACCTGATTGCATAGACAGTTCTATGTATTGTTATTTTAAATGTTAAGAAGGATTTTTTTGTCTTGCTCGTCTAATACTCTACAGACTTTTGGTCAACGCTTGTTTAGCCTCATGCATATCTTTTATCACAATATGTCCGTTGACATGCTTAACATTCAGCTGCTTTTTTTTTTTTTTTTTTTTTTTTTTTTTGTGCTATATCACATTCATTTTACACTTATTCTTTTTCGGCGTAATTCTGTTTTTTGACCACTGGGGGGAGACCTCCATTGTCAGCCAAATGTGTTGATTTATTTATTTATTTTGCTTTTCTATACTTTCTGACCACTCGGGGGCGACCTCGGGCAGCTAACAGCATTACCAGCTTCCTCTTACATTTCAGATGGATGACCACCCGCTTTTGTTCTGTCATCTTAGCTAACCAGTGCTTATTTCGGTCCCGCGGCGCTAGTGGGCATGCGCGATAACTCGGATCGCCATTTTTCTTTCTGGCACATTACCCACTGACATTTTCACGGCGCTTGCCTATTATGTCATCACCCGGTGCCGCGATTTTACTTTCGCGGGCGTTTTGAGGCTATTTAAATGATGTCTTCTGCCCCAGGGGATGTGTACAGCATCCTGCTGTCTCCTGGGGACATCTGCGTGTTATACTATCTGTGGCCACTGTAAGTATACATCTAGCAAACTGCAGCCATTGCTCTGTACAAATCTCTGACTGTGTATTCTCTTTAGTCACAGTACATATTTACTTATATCTTTCTAGAGGGCTTGATCTACTTTCTGCTTACAATTCTGGCTGGATCTAAGGGATCTACTTGTTTCCTATACATGCTTGGCTGCATTATTTTGTTAGCCTCAATTTTGCTCACTGGTGTCCCCATGCAGTCTTTTTCTGCATACAGAGTAAGTACTTCCTACGTATTCCTTGCATATAGCACTTAATGGATAGCTGCTCATCTATTGATTTATGTATTATTTTTATGTCTTAGCTGCTATTTCAGCTGGTACGCTGAGTCTTGAGGTTTTCGTCTCTAGCTGCCTTTTGCTCTAAGAAGCATCTGAAATTTCATCCTGTTTTTCTGCGAGGTATTTGCTGTTTACGCTATTATATTTAATCAAATATAGATATGATCTAAGCTCTATGAGCTATATCTGTTATTCTCTTTTGTATATATATATATTCTTTACTGAGGGCTATTTACTACTATTTGTATCTGCAGATGTGAATTGTTTCCGCGCTCACTACAACGGTTCTGGGCCTGCTTATAAAATAATATATACAAAAAAACTTTTTGATCAAGGGATAATATTATACCCTCCTGCTCCCAAGGTATTTATGAGAGTCCTACTTGCTATGACCACCTGTCTGTTGAGCACATTTTAGATAAAATCCTTCTTTTTTATGTTCACTATATGTTGTTTTTTTGATTATGTATACACATGTCTTTTCATGGAATATGTTGTATTACAGATAGTAAGGCGTGTTTACCTACTATCACTGTTCGTCCTGAAGAAGCCTCACGGCGAAACGCGTAGACGCACACAGGGACCACATCTGTACAATCATCTCGTATACAGTGTTTTAATCTACTCTATTATAGTTTCTGTCTTGTCTTTTATAAATAAAATATTTTTTTGTTTATCTTATGTGTCCTTGCCTTCAAAGTCCGACCCCCAGGTATCTCTATTTTTGAGCTATCTTTTCACGCTTTTCCAGGAGTTAGAGGTCTTTCTTCGCACCTTTGTGTCTTCTCACCATGACGATTGGTCCTCTCTACTCCCGTGGGCAGAATTCTCCCATAACAATCATGTGAATACCAGTTCGCAGAAGACACCCTTTTTCACAGTTTATGGAAAACACCCTCAACTTCCTCTTCCCATGATCTGTTCTCCAGACATTCCAGCTTTGGCTTCGGTTCAGGAGTCTCTCAATTCCGTTTGGGGTCACGTTCATGATTCCCTCCGGGCAGCTGCTGAAAAATTCAAAGGCTTTGCCGACCGCCGCAGGCGTAAACCGCCTTCTCTTCAGCCAGGGGACAAAGTCTGGCTCTCTACCAGGAACATCAAGCTCCGAGTTCCTTCTCTGAAGTTTGCTCCACGATTCATCGGTCCATACACGGTAACTGCTAAACTGAATCCGGTTTGTTTCAAACTCCAGATTCCTAAGAGCCTTAAAATCACTAACTCCTTTCATGTTGCTCTTCTAAAGCCTTTAGTCCTCAATAAATTCTCTCGTCCTCTCCCTACCGTGGCGCCTGTCTCTGAGAATAATCAGGAGTACGAGATCAGTCAAGTTCTGAACTCCCGACTCTGTAAAGGCGTTCTTCAGTACCTCGTTCATTGGAAAGGGTTTGGTCCTGAGGAGAGGTCTTGGATCACTGCATCTGAGGTCTTTGCACCTCGTCTGTTAAAGGAGTTTCATCTGAAGTTTCCCTCTAAACCTGGGCCCAGGCGGGGAAGGGGGAGGCCTCGTAAGAGGGAGGGTACTGTCATGGATATGCATTAATGTCTGTCTGCCATCTTACCTTTCCTCCTCATGTGTTCATCTTAGAGGCCAGAACCCTTTTCACCTGGCTTCCTTTATAATCTCCTCCCAGCCTGACTCCACCCCAGGCCCTATCACAGAACACTATATTAACCTGTGCACTGCAAGCCTGCTTTGCTGATCAACGTGTTTGTTAGGCATTGTGTGTTTGGGTTCCTGCCTGCCGTGTGCTACGTCTGTCTCTCTGTTACATATTTGGCTTGTCCCCGACTATTCCTGTCTGCTCGTGACCCTTGACCTTCGGCTCGTTCTTTCGTTATCCTTGTCTGCTTGTGGCCCCTGACCTTCAGCTTGTTATTCGTTTCTCTCATATCTTGTGCTGCTGCTTCCCCTCTTTTCCCCTTATCCTACGGGGCGTGAGCTAGGAAACTCCAGGGGCCGCGACCTGGTCCCAGCCTGCAGCATAACATCCTCACCACTAGAGGCTCTGGAGAAGACCTGCTGGGTCTTAAACTCCGCGTCCTGGGGAATCTTGGCTCTAGCTTCCGTTAGGATCCCGGTTGTGCTCCTCTGGTCCCGCTTTCCACAACCACCCAGTTTCCTATCCACAGAAGCCAGCCATAGGGTTCACTACCTTGCGGTGCACTCCTGTCCCCCTACGGTGTGCATCTGTCACCTGGCCACAGGTGACCTTGACACTTCTCTTTATTAAAAAGAGATTTTGCTCTAATGGAAGAAGTAAAAGGCGAACCATGTATGTCAAGTTTAGAGATTTTTAAGGGAAAGTCTGGATTACGGTCAATAGGAGTAATGGGTCCATGAAATGATGCAATATTAATTTTTTTACAAAGTGAACGAAAGATCAGTAAGGTAGGACCAGTAAGGGGGTATATCCGCCAGGGTTAATCCAAGGTAAATGGTGCAATGGTATATCGGAAACTGCTGCTTCCAGTCCTATCCATGCCTTGGTCTCATTATGGAGGTGCCAGTCAATTATACGGGATAAGTGACAGGACCAGTAGTATTTTTGAATGTCGGGTAGGCCAATTCCACCCAATAATTTGGGAGTAGTTAACTTGTCCCATTTCACTCTGGGTTGTTTAGATGCCTAGACAAATTTAAGACAAATCCTTTTATAAGTAGCAAAGAAAGAGGTAGGTAATTTAATTGGTATAGTTTGAAGGAGATAAAGAAGTCTAAGAAGAACATTCATTTTTATTATTGCAGCTCTCCCGAACCACGAAAAGAAACCCTTATTCCATTCCTGAAAATCATCCTGAATAGTTTTTAGAATAGGGACAAAGTTGGATGAATAAAGATTATCTAGTTTTATAGGGATTTGAATACCAAGATATGTCAGGGCATGAGTGTCCCACCCAAAGGGGAAGTTTTGTTGACAGAGTGACATTATATTAGTAGGCAAAGAAATGTTCAGAGCTTTGGATTTACTAAAGTTAATTTGCAGGTTGGATATCAGATTAAAAAAAGAAAAATCTTTTAAAAGGTTGGGTAGTGCGGTGATGGGATCAGTAAGAAATAATAAAATATCATCAGCATAAGCAGCCAGTTTATAATGTTTATTATTAATTTCCACACCCTTGATGTCTGGGTTAGCTCTAAGTCTGCGAAGGATAGGTTCTAATGTCAGAACAAAGATAAGAGGAGATAAGGGGCAACCCTGGCGCGTCCCGTTCGAAACGGAGAAGGCGTCCAACAGGCAACCATTTACTTTTATTCTAGCAGTAGGGGATGAATAAAGAGCAAGTATAAATTGAAGCATACGATCCCGAAACCCAATGCTTTCAGTGTTTCAATCATGTAATCCCAAGCTACCCTGTCAAACGCCTTCTCCGCGTCCAGAGAGAGGAAAAAGCCTGGTGTAGAGGATTTGGTTAACCAATGATGAATACTAATGGCTTTTAGGGTATTGTATTTCGCCTCTCTCCGGGGAATGAATCCAATTTGATCCAAGGAGATTTAGTCTGGGAGTAAGGGAAGTAAGCGATTGGCAAGAATTTTTGCATAAAGTTTTAGGTCAACATTCAGGAGAGAAATAGGCCTATAATTAGAAACTAACGTAGCATCTTTGCCTGGTTTTGGAATCATAGTTATATGAGCTTCGAGTAAATCTCTGTTTGGGGAATAAGAGGCATCAATAGAGTTAAAAGATTTATAATAACTGACAGACAAACCATCAGGACCAGGACATTTGCCTGATTTCAATTGTTTCAGGGCTTTAATTGATTCATCCCAACTAATCGGTTTGTCCAATTCAGTGGCTTCTGAAGGGGTAATTGGAGTCGGGCTATATTGGAATAAAAAATCTGAAATAATTTTTTTTTCTATCCATAGAAGGATCTTTTGATGTTTGTGAAGGTAAATTATATAATTTACTGTGGATCATCTGTGTACTGTGGATCATCACTGATGTACTATGGACCATCCCTGATGTACTGTGGATCATCACTGATGTACCGTGGATCATCACTGATGTACCGTGGATCATCACTGATGTACTGAGGATCATCACTGATGTACTGAGGATCATCACTGATGTACTGTGGATCATCACTGATGTACTGTGGATCATCACTGATTTACTGTGGATCATCACTGATGTACTATAGATCATCACTGATGTACTATGGACCATCACTGGTGTACTATGAATCATCACTGGTGTACTATGGATCATCACTGGTGTACTATGGATCATCACTGATGTACTATAGATCATCACTGATGTACTATGGGCCATCACTGGTGTACTATGGATCATCACTGATGTACTGAGGATCATCACTGATGTACTGTGGATCATCACTGATTTTTAAATTGAGTAGCAATTTCAGAGGAAGAGAAAAACGTAATGCCAGCAGGATCTGTAATGGAATGAATAGTAAGGGCAGCCTTTTTAGATTGGAGAGTTCTGGCAAGTAATTTCCCAGATTTATTGCCAGATTCATAAAATAATTTACGTGTCAGAGCAAATTTACGTCTAGTTTTTTTCCCAAGTTCATCTAGTAGAGCTTCCCTAGCTTGTAATAATTCATTAAATAAGCTGTCCGTCAGAGATTGTTTGTGTCTACTTTCAAGAGAATGAACTTGTTCTGAAAGTTTTGTAAGAAGGGCTTGTCTAATTTTTCGTCGTTTTGCAGCAATGGAGATAAGCTCTCCCCTTATCACACATTTGTGCGCAGCCCATATGTTCATCGAGCTTATTTCACAAGAGTCATTTTCTTGAAAGTATTGTAAAAGACGAGAATTTAAAAAAGTAAAATTCTCAGGATCTGTAAGAAGCGAATTATCTAATCTCCAGATATTAGATCTAGAAGGTACGGAAGAGAAAGTAAGGGTAATGGAAATGGGATGGTGGTCCGATAGGATCATTGGATCAATATTAGCTGTTGTGAGAGATTCAAGATCAGATTGAGATAAAAAAATAAATAGTCAATCCTCGAGTATTTATTATGGGGTGGTGAAAAAAATGTATAATCTTTCGTGTTGGGATGTAAAGTCTGCCAAGCATCATGAAGAGTAAGACCTTTAAGTAAATTTTTAACCGAGTGAAGGGCTCTGTAAGGCATAGAGGAGAAGGCAGATGAAGTGTCAAGGGAGGGAGTGAGGGCCAGATTAAAATCTCCTCCCACAATAAGCATTCCAGTCTGAAAAGTATTGAGATGTTCAAAAGTATTTCGAAAAAAGGGAACCTGTTGTTTATTAGGAGCATATAGATTAGCTAAAGTGATAGGTCTATTATATAATTTACCTTTTAAAAAGATAAATCGACCTTCATCGTCTATCATAGTATCTTGGATCTGAATAGGACAGTTTTTAGAGACTAAAATAGAAACGCCCTTAGATTTAGATGTAGGACAAGTAGCATGATAGGTCATTGGATAAAGTTTGTTATATAGATTAGGTATATTGTTTGTTTTAAAGTGTGTTTCTTGGAGGAACACTATATCTGCTTTGGCTTTCCGTAAAAGTAATTGTGATCTTTTTTCAGGTACATTAAGTCCACGTATATTCAAGGAATAAAGCTTGACTTGGGGAGGTGATAAGGTGGCTTTTAAATGAGACATCTAGGGATAATATCAATCAAAGTGGGAAGATAAGGGAAAGGAAGGAAAAACAAACACCTAAACAATAAACCTGTCACGTACCTGACTATGACGAGCCCGGATTTGCAGAGGGAGGCCTCTCTTACGGCTTCCACCGGCGGCCCCTGATAGTGAAGACAGGAGGCACGGAGGTAGAAGGGGTACGAGTGCCTGGCAGGATCAGTTCAAGGTAGAGGTGGTCCAGAAGGCGGGGAACGGATCCAGGCACCCAGGGAATATGGCAGGTTAAACTGGAAACAGGAAACCAGGAACACAGCAGATGAACTGGAGTAGGTGAAGCAGACTGGACTGGAACCAGGAAGACAGCAGATGAACAGGAGATTGGTCAGACAGGCCGGGTTGGTCAACAGGCTGGCGGCAAGGTACCGGAGGATCAGGCAAGAGGAAGGTCAAACAAGTTGGTGGTCAGATGCAGGTAGATAACTGGAAGATCAGGGTAAGCCGAGTCAGATACAGGTCACTTCTAGAAATCAGGTCTCTTGGTGCTAAACGCTATAAGCAGACAGCAGGGACTGTCTGTCACTGACAAGTTTAAATAGCCCCTCTGGCGCCCTTTGTGGAACGTGCGCGCGCCCCCGCAGTGCACGCGCGCGCGCGCCCGTGAGCGCGGACGTACCCGCGATTGGAATCCAGGAAGTCCATGGCGCCTGCGGCTGGCAGGATCTCCCTGACATTGCCCCCCCCAAGGGGCAGCCTCCGGATGCCCAACCGGGTGAACCTTCCTGGGTGAGTTCTCTTGAAAGCCTGTACCAAGCTCCTGGCATGGATATTCTCCTCGGGTTCCCATGAGTTTTCCTCGGGTCCGTAGCCCTTCCATTTAATTAAGAATTGGTTCTGGTTATTTATTTTCCTAACATCTACTTCAAATTCCTGTTCTCCGTCAATAATGATCGGATCAGGATGATCTGGTTTCCGATCTGGAAATGGATTGGAGACTGAGGGTTTCAGAAGAGAGACATGGAAGACTGGATGAATTCTAAAGGAGTCAGGAAGATCCAATTCATACGCTACTTCATTAATCTTCCTCTTGACAGGAAATGGACCTAAGAATTTGGGGCCCAGTTTCTTAGAAGGGCATGCCATTCTTAGGTTTGTGGTTGATAACCATACTTGGTCGCCGGGTACCAACGCTAATTCGCCTCGTCTCTTCTTGTCATAGATTGCCTTGTTGCGTTCTTGAGTCTTGGTCATGGTCTCTTGTAGAAGTTGGTTATTGACCGAGAAAAAATTTAATTTTTCCTGGACTGCAGGCACAGGACACTCAGGGAGGGAATTAGGCAGAAATGTAGGGTGGAAACCATAGTTTGCAAAAAAAGGAGTTTGACCGGTAGCGGAGTGAACAGAATTGTTATAGGCGAATTCAGCCAACGGAAGTAGAGAAATCCAGTCGTCCTGAGCAAAAGAAGAGAAGCATCGCAGGTACTGCTCAAGGGTTTGATTCGTTCTCTCCGTCTGCCCGTTGGTCTGTGGATGGTAGGCAGAGGAAAATGATAATTCGATCTTCAAGGCTTTGCAGAGGGATTTTCAGAATCGGGAGGTAAATTGTACCCCTCGATCGGAAACGATATTGGCTGGCACCCCGTGGAGTCTGACGACCTCTCTGATGAATACTTGTGCAGTTTCAGGAGCCGAAGGGGTTCCTTTCATAGGAACGAAATGTGCCATCTTGGATAGGCGGTCCACTATAACGAAGATGGTGGTGTGGTTTTCAGCCGGGGGCAACTCTACAATTAAATCAATAGATAACATTTTCCAGGCCCTATCTGGAACGGGTAAGGGCTTTAGTAGTCCCCAAGCCTTGGATCTCGAACCCTTGTTTCGGGTACAGGTTGTACAAGAATCCACAAACCTTTTACAGTCTTCGCGTACTCGAGGCCACCAGAAGGTGCGCTGTACCAGGTCAGTGGTCTTGGCAATGCCAAAATGTCCGGCAAGAGCGTGGTTATGGCAGAGTTCTAATGCGGTTACTCTCAATCCCTCAGGTACGTAGATCCTGTCTTGGTACCACAATAGTCCATCCTTAACCTGCAACTCCGGCTCGGAGAAGGGTCTCTGCCCAGTAGAAGCTTGTTTGATCTGGGTGAACAGGTTTTCCTGAAGAAGAAGGAAATTTCCGGGAGCAAGGATGGTGTCAGGTGGAGAAGTCTCTTTGGACTTATGGAACATCCGAGACAGAGCGTTGGGTTTGATATTCTTGGCACCCGGACGATAAGTAACATGGAAAGAAAACCGGGAGAAGAAGAGTGCCCATCTGGCTTGTCGTGGATTCAATCTTTTCGTAGCCTTCAGGTATTCCAAGTTCTTGTGGTCAGTAAATATAAGAATCAGATGGGCTGCGCCCTCCAGCAGGTACCGCCATTCCTCCAATGCAGATTTGATCGCCAGTAGCTCCCGATCTCCCACGTCGTAGTTTCTCTCTGCTGTAGATAGTTTGCGAGAGAAGAAGGCTACTGGGTGGAGCAAGGTCTTGATTCCCTGTCTTTGGGACAGTATTGCTCCTACCGCAATTTCGGAGGCGTCTACTTCAAGTACAAATGGCAATGAAGGGTCCGGGTGTTTTAAGATAGAGGCCGAGGTGAATAGAGACTTCAGGCATTCAAAGGCTCTTTGGGCCTCAGGGGTCCAGTGGAAACATGTTCCTTATTTGGTTAATTGAGTGATGGGTGCGATAATAGCTGAAAACCCCCTGATGAACTTGCGGTAGAAGTTGGCGAATCCAACGAATCGTTGGATTCCCTTCTTGTCCACCGGTTCTGGCCAGTCCAGGATTGCAGTAATTTTTTGAGGGTCCATCTTGATGCCCTTGCTGGAAATAATTAACCCCAAAAATGATATACTCTCCTGCTCAAACTCACATTTTTCGGCTTTTGCATATAGGCCATGCTGGCGGAGTCGACCCAACACACTCTTGACATGTCTGCGATGAGGATCAAGGGAGGAAGAAAAGATTAGTATATCGTCAAGATAAACAATGACAAAGAGATCTAGGAAGTCCCGTAGAACGTCGTTGATAAAATACTGAAAGGTGGCAGGGGCGTTGCATAACCCGAATGGCATTACCAAGTACTCAAAATGTCCATATCGGGTACGGAAGGCGGTCTTCCACTCGTCCCCTTCCTTGATGCGGATTAAGTTGTAGGAGGTCGAGTTTGGTAAAGATGGTAGCAGTTCCCAGTCTCTGAAATAGCTCTGGTACTAGGGGAAGAGGGTAACATTTTTTACTGTAATTTTATTTAGTTCACGGTAATCCACACAAGGTCGGAGGGTATGGTCCTTCTTTTCTACGAAAAAGATGCCTGCGCCTGCTGGGGATGTGGAACGGCGAATGAACCCTTTTTGTAAGTTCTCGTCAACATAATTCTTTAAAGCCCCTTGTTCTACCTCCGTTAAAGGGAAGATTCTACCGAACGGAATCTTTGCTCCAGGGAGTAGGTCGATGGGGCAGTCATAGGCCCGATGGGGTGGTAGAGTCTCTGCCTTTTGTTTACTAAATACATCAAGATAGTCATGATAAACTTCTGGGATGGATTGACGTGTACCATCTTCTGTATCGATGCATAGTAAAGAGGCCGACTCAGGGGATTCGTATGAGCCACAGGACTGCCGACAATAGGAAGAGGGAAAAGTCACTACTCCTGTGGCCCAGTTGATAGTGGGATTGTGGGCTTGCAACCAAGGCATACCAAGGATCAAGGAAAATAACGGAGAAGAGATGATGTCCAGACATAAGTATTCTTGGTGGGTTCCAGAGGTAGTGGAGATGGTGACGGGTATAGGGGTGGTTTCCTGAACCACAGGTCCAGACTTAATAACGGACCCATCTGCCAGATGAACACGGAGTCCGTGGGTCTTGGTACGAAGGGGAATTTGGTGTTTGGTGGCAAAGGTCGAGTCCATAAAGCAGCTGCATGCTCCGGAATCAATAATGGCGGGTACTTGCAAAGTCCTTCCGGGAAGCTGTAATGAGACAGAGAGGGCAAGGTGAGATGTGGTTTTGGTTTGTAAGTTAGTCATGTTAGAAGAAACTGAAAGAAACTTACGAAGTTTCAGGGGGCAATTTTTAACGAAATGTCCGGGTTCCCCGCAGTATAGGCACAGATTATTCATTCGGCGGCGCTGGCGTTCTTCTGGAGTAAGGGATGGACGAAGGACTCCGAGCTGCATTGGTTCAGGCGTGTCAGGTGTGGAGGTTGGAGGTGTAGCAGGAACCGGGTACAAGTGACTAGGGGCCCGGGGAAGCATCCAGGTCGGGCGGAAGGGCCCCGTAGCCCTCTCAGCTGTCCGTTCTCTCAGACGTCGGTCAATCTGGATAGTTAAGTCAATCAACAGGTTGAGTGTCTGTGGTATACCGACTCTAGCAAGTTCGTCCTTCAAAGAATCAGAAAGTCCTCTGCGGAATTGATGGCGGAGGGCGGCATCATTCCAATTGGTATCCGCACTCCACCGCCTGAACTCCGCCACGTAGTCTTCTGCTGGTCTGCGTCCTTGTTGAAGGGAACTCAAAGCGGTTTCTGCGGTTACTGAGAGTTGGGGGTCCTCATATAGCTGGGCCATGGCATCAAAAAAGGTAGCGAGATTGTTTAGTATTACATCCTTCTGTTCCAAGAGACGGTGAGCCCAGCTCTGAGGGTCTCCAGAGAGCAAAGAGACCACAAGGCCCACCTTAGTGGCTTCTAGAGAAAAGGTACGGGGCTGTAGAGCAAAGTATAGTTCGCATGAGTTCCGGAAGGCCCTAAACTTACTCCGATCCCCGGAAAATCTTTCAGGTGCAGGAACCTTAGGTTCGGGGGGAAGCATGACCACTGTGGGTGATGTTCCTGTCCCGGCTGAGGAAGCAGAGGCAGTAGAGGGGTTGGAGATGGTCCGCACTTGTTCTTCCAGGTGGGTGTAGCCTTGTTGAAGACTCTTGACTGCTTCAGACAGACCTGCCAGATGCCGACAAAGTTCCTCCATAGGTGAGGCTCCCTGCCCGGGCTCAGACATGGCTGTCTGCTTCTGTCACGTACCTGACTATGACGAGCCCGGATTTGCAGAGGGAGGCCTCTCTTACGGCTTCCACCGGCGGCCCCTGATAGTGAAGACAGGAGGCACGGAGGTAGAAGGGGTACGAGTGCCTGGCAGGATCAGTTCAAGGTAGAGGTGGTCCAGAAGGCGGGGAACGGATCCAGGCACCCAGGGAATATGGCAGGTTAAACTGGAAACAGGAAACCAGGAACACAGCAGATGAACTGGAGTAGGTGAAGCAGACTGGACTGGAACCAGGAAGACAGCAGATGAACAGGAGATTGGTCAGACAGGCCGGGTCGGTCAACAGGCTGGCGGCAAGGTACCGGAGGATCAGGCAGGAGGAAGGTCAAACAAGCCGGTGGTCAGATGCAGGTAGATAACTGGAAGATCAGGGTAAGCCGAGTCAGATACAGGTCACTTCTAGAAATCAGGTCTCTTGGTGCTAAACGCTATAAGCAGACAGCAGGGACTGTCTGTCACTGACAAGTTTAAATAGCCCCTCTGGCGCCCTTTGTGGAACGTGCGCGCGCTCCCGCAGTGCGCCCGCGCGCGCCCGTGCGCGCGGACGTACCCGCGATTGGAATCCAGGAAGTCCATGGCGCCTGCGGCTGGCAGGATCTCCCTGACAAAACCGTAAAGAGAAGGGAATAGTCCCTTCTCAAAAATCTATTTAAGACGGTAAGGTATAGTGGAAATCAAGTGAACACAACCCGAAGGAATGAGACACCAGATCACACTATGTGGGGGTTGAAATAATCCTAGCCGGAAAGACGAGAGAATAGGAAATAAGACAACCCGCCGTTACAGGATAAGCAGATTAATGTAAGCAAATATAAGGAAAGTATATAAAATATAAGATCAAAAATTTAAATACGGTTTTCAAATACAATAATAAAAATATAGATCCATCAATAATGATGTAATGAATTTCATGTATAAAGATTCTAGATATTGGAACAATTAAAAGTAAAAATTGCAATATTAAACTTATAATAAAAATCTCACAAAATAAGTTGATGATGTCTATACATCAATGAAACCTATGCCGTAAATTTATAATTGGTAAAAGCAAATATAGAAAAAGCAGTCAGTATCGGTAAGAATAGAGAACATCAAAGCAAAATCAAATTAATAAGCAAATCAAAGTGCAGAACAGATGTCCATGCAATCGAGTGACTACAATAAACTCATCACTATTAATATATAACAAATAGTTTTATCAGTCTTATAGGTTTCTAAAAATGTGGTCCACAGTTCCGTGAGTGTGTATGTAATCGGTGATAACATAAATTTATGACAATTAATATGTATCCCACCAGTTAACCTCGGAATATACGTAGCCATTAAATAGCAAATCCCAATGTACATTTCTAAAACCCGGTCCATTGGAAACAGAATCCAGTCCGGTAGGGGAGTGTCATCTGTATCCATAGAAACAAGGCAGGAGACAAATGGCATATAAAAGGGTTGTGGAAATATTAATGGAAGGGGAATAATAGATTGAACAGAAAGTCAGAGTAGTGACTATGGAATCTATATTTTAAATTTTATAAAGTCAATAGACAACAAGCCTGTCTATTGAGGTACTAACCCGAATGCTGTCACCCCCTTCCTATCTAAAGTGAACCTCAACTCGATATACTATCTATAGCAAACAACAATTATAAGGATTGAGTTGAATTAATGTACATATCTTAGGAACAACCTATTTATCACATACCCAACAACTCAGTCTTAAATTGAAGGACAGTGCGTGAGGTATATATTAGCGTTTTCATGTGACAGTCGATTAATGAAAGATCGGAGGGAATAAAAATCTTAAAGTATATGTAATCGGCTATTACATAAACTTATGACAATTAATACGTATCCCATCAGCTAACCCCGGGATATACGTTGTCAATAAATAGCAAATCCCAATGAACATCTCTAAAACCCGTTCCACCGGAAACAGAATCCAGTCCGGTAAGAGAGTGTCATCTGTATCCATAGAAACAAGGCAAGAGACGAATGGCATTAAAAAGGGTTGTGGAAATATTAATGGACGGGGAATAATAAATAGAACAGAAAGTCCGAGCAGTGACCATGAAATCTATTGCAATATATAAAAATAAAATATTAACAACAAGCCTATCTATTGAAGTACTAACCCGAATGTTATCACCCCCTTCCTATCTAAAATGAACCTCAATTCGATATACCATCTATAGCAAACAACAAGTATAAGGATCGAGTTGAATTAATGTACATATCTTAGGAATAACCTATTTATCATATATCCAACAACTCAGTCATAAATTGAAGGACATTGTGTGAGGTATATATTAGCATTTTTATGCGACAGTCGATGAATGAAAGATTGGGGGGGGGGGGGATAAAAATCTTAAAGTATATGTAATCGGCGATTACATAAATCTATGACAATTAATACGTATCCCATCAGTCAACCCCGGAATATATGTTGCCAATAAATAGTAAATCCCTATGTATATCTCTAAAACCCGGTCCACTGGAAACAGAATCCAGTCCGGTATGAGAGTGTCACCTGTATCCATAGAAACAGGGCAAGAGGCAAGTTAGATAGACAATTTGTTGAAAAAATAAACATGAGATGGTTAAGCCACAAACAAAGTGAACAATAGAAACAAAATAACCAAAAATTAAATACACTGTTGCAAAGGCAGCAATCAGTCAGAAGCAAAGTCATTGCAGACACAGCAAGTTCCATGAGAGGAGCAAAGTGAATTCAGTATTTATGTCAAGCTCTTCTCGATTTTGGGGATTAAGGCTGGGTTCACACTATACGACACGACTTTCATCCTACTTTGCTCTGCAACATCTGTCCTACATTGGTCCGACATTGGTCCTACATTGGTCCGACATTGGTCCGACATCCATCCGACTTTCATGAACAGGATACTACTTTGATCCTACTTCAATGATAGTCAATGGGCTGAAGCAGGATCAAAGTCGGACAGAAGTAGTACAGGGAGCATTTTTAATGTCGGACCGACTTGTGTCGGACCAGTTAAGACGGCTCTCATAGGGATTCATTGATTTTCACACGTCATGCGACATGAGCTCCTAATGTCGGAGCGTTTGTCGCCCCAGTGTGAACCAGGCCTTAAAAGGGTATATTCCAGCACGAACTCCAGGATTTGCAATGTAAGATCTGGTTTCTGATGGGGATCTCCATCTGCGAAACCTAATTTCTTGACCTTCCATGGGTCCTTCATTATGTACATCCTTTTCAATATCGGCATGACAAAATTCCGCATACCAATTGGGGACATCCACAGTGGGGATATTCAGAGTGTCACAAAAATATTTGAGGTCTTCTGGAACCCGCAATAAAGCAGTATAGTCACGAGATGTAGCTAAAAGGCCAAAGGGAAATTTCCACTTATAAGGTATATTTTTGGTGCGCAGAATATCCAATAATGGTTTCAGGTCTCTTCTGTGACGCAGAGTGATGCTGGATAAATCCTGGAATATGTGAACATTTGAACCTTCATGGGTAAGATGGATTTTAATTCTAGCATTTTTGAGGATATTTTCTTTCAATTTGTAGTCAGCGAGGCAGCAGATTACATCTCTTGGAGGGTCTGTGTCTCTTCCTCTAGGCCTAAGCGCACGATGAATCCGTTCCATGTCAATAGGTGTCGATAGGGGTCTGTCCAATATATTGTTAAATAAATTAGTAACAGAGGTATATAATTGATCCGAATCTATTGATTCAGTCAGTCCACGTATTCTTAAGTTGTGGCGACGTCCTCTGTTCTCAAGGTCCTCCAAATGGCGTTGAAAATCTCTGAGTTGAAGGGTGTGGGTACCCATTTTGATAGTAACCCTTTTAACAGCCGTTTCTTGTTGTGCAGTTGATAATTCAACTTTCTGCACCCTGTCAGTAATGGATCTGATGTCAATGCGCAGATCAGCAATGGCGGCTGTTAATTTATTTTTGATATCCGCTGCCACTGTATGAAGGTCAGCAAGACTCGGTTGATGTTGAATTTGAACCGGGATAACATTTGGTTCAAGATGAGAAGTAGTCCCAAGTATTAGTGGCGGAGAAGATTGTACAGCGGTTTGAAGAGGAGATGCCATCATTAGTGAATGGGTACAATCCGTGTAAGAACGGATTGAATGATGAAAGTACTCGTCGGTTCAAGGAGAGAATAGGGTCGTAGAATAGCGGGATCCCGTAAGAGTAATCCAGTAGGTCAACAACCGTAAAAGCGGAGAAAAAAGCTTTCCTCTCAGGCTAAAATCATCTGTAGCAGCGGGAGCTCTGGAATTAAGCTGCCATCTTCCAGCGGGGTTAGACCACGCCCCCGCGGTGCTTGGTTTTTGGGGTCCCATACGCGGCTAGGCTCCCAAAAAGTCTCACACATGTGGTATCCCCGTACTCAGGAGAAGCAACAGAATGTATTTTGGGGTGTAATTCCACATATGCCCATGGCATGTTTGAGCAATATATCATTTAGTGACAACTTTGTGCAAAAAATAAATAAATAAAAAATAATTGTCTTTTTTCCGCAACTTGTGTCAACATATAAAATATTCCATGGACTCGACATGCCTCTCAGTATATAGCTTGGGGTGTCTGCTTTCCAAAATGGGGTCATTTGGGGGGGTTTTGAACTGTCCTGGCATTTTATACACAACATTAGGAAGCTTACATCCACTCTTCTAACCACTTGAAGACAAAGCCCTTTCTGACACTTTTTGTTTACATGAAAACATTTATTTTTTTTTGCAAGAAAATTATGTTGAACCCCCAAACATTATATATTTTTTTTAAAGCAAAGGCCCTACAGATTAAAATGGTGGGTGTTGCATTTTTTTTTTCCACACAGTATTTGCGCAGCGATTTTTCAAACGCATTTTTTGGGGAAAAAATACACTTTTTTTATTTTTAATGCACTAAAACACACTATATTGCCCAAATTTTTGATGAAATAAAAAAGATGATCTTAGGCCGAGTACATAGATACCAAACACGACATGCTTTCAAATTTCGCACAAACGCGCAGTGGCGACAAACTACATACATTTTTAAAAGCCTTTACAGGGTACCACGTTAGATTTACAGAGGAGGTCTAATGCTAAAATGACTGCCCTCGATCTGACCTTCGCGGTGATACCTCACATGTATGATGCAATTGCTGTTTACATATGACGCCAGACCGACGCTTGCGTTCGCCATTGCGCAAGAGCAGGGCGGGACAGGGGTGCTTTTTTTTTTTTATTATCAATTTTGCTTTTTTTTTTATTTTTTTAAACTGTTCTTTCCAGATTTATTTATTTTTTTTATCATTTTTATTGTTATCTCAGGGAATGTAAATATCCCCTATGATAGCAATAGGTAGTGACAGGTACTCTTTTTTTTTTTTTAAATGGGGTCTATTGGACCCTAGATCTTTCCTCTGCCCTCAAAGCATCTGACCACACCAAGATCGGTGTGATAAAATGCTTTCCCAATTTCCCAATGGCGCTTTTTATATCCGTGGGGGGGGGGAGACATTCCCTCCCACTGCTTGTAAAAGCAGTCCAGAGGCTAATTAGCCGCTAGGTTTGTTTTTACATGAAAGTCGACCGCTGGCTGAAAAGAATGATACCAAGATGATACCTAAACCCGCAGGCATCAATCTGGTATAACCAAAGTCCAGCAACATACCAGTACGTTGCTGGTCCTTGTTGGACATGTATTGTAATCCTTTTTTTTTTAATGCAGCCTGTTGGCTAAATGAAAAAAAGAGATTGATCGGTGGGTATGCCCACCATTAGAATACCTCCCTTCATTCAGCCACTTCTAATGATGGGCATACATGCACCATTTATATATGCCGAAGCATGGGGGCATCCTCCCGCAAAAGTTATGCCGCACACACATGGTCGGACTTTTCCACGGGCATGCCTCTATCGGAATTTTGACCGTATGTACGCGGCATTAGGAGCAAAATCGCTCCTCCGCCCCTGCTGCCCCCCTGCTTCGGCATATATGCTCTTTTTTTTTTTAACTGTGGTGGTGAAATCACCTCCTACAGCACTGGAGTCGCAGGGATCAGGCCTGTCTCTGCAAACGCTGCAGTTATGTGTGTTGTGTTTTGTAAGTGACAGTGATCGATCGATACTGCACTTGGGTGGCCTGGGCTGGACGGAGGGGCAAAACGCAGGTGCTAGCAGGTATCTGGGCTGATCCCGCTAACACTGCATTTTTGGGAACCCTAAACTGCTGGGGACGCTAGTATAGATCTGATCAGATCAGATATTGATCTGTTCAGATACTATACCACTAAGGGAGGTGTATGCTTCACGCGTGGGTGTTAGCGTTCCTGGCACTAACCTGACGCTGCCTGGGGCGATGCAGACCCTCTCTGACACTAAAACCTAATTGATATCACCCGCCGGGCGATCAGGGGGTTAAACCTTTATTGGGTTATATACGGCGGGTGCCCTGACACTATAAAAAGCAAACTAACTAACCAGCGTCACCCGTAACACTTATATGGTGATCACTGGTGAAAGGGTTAACTAGGGGCAATCAGGGGGTTAAACCTTTATTAGGTAATATATGGGGGTACCTGACGCTATATAAAAACCTGACGGGGAACCTAAATAACAAACTAACTGGCTAACCAGTGTCACCAGTAACACTTATACGGTGATCACTGGTGAAAGGGTTAACTAGGGGCAATTAGGGGGTTAAAACCTTTATTAGATAATATATGGGGGTACCTGACGCTATAAAAACCTGCAGCAAACCTAAAAAAAATAACTGTCTACCTATCGGCATCACCGACACTAAGACAGCGATCTGAAAAACGATCGCTTAGTGACACTGGCAAAAGGGGGTGAAAGGGTTAGCTGGGGGGGCGATCAAGGGGTTAAACCTTTATTAGGTAATATATGGGGTACCTGACGCTATAAAAACCTGCGGCGAACCTAAAAAAAATAACTGGCTACCTATCGGCATCACAGACACTAAGACAGCGATCAGAAAAACGATCGCTTAGTGACAGCGGTGAAAGGGTTACCTGGGGGGGCGATCAAGGGGTTAAACCTTTATTAGGGGGGGGGTTAGGGGGCTACACTGGACCTAAACCTGACACTTTTACAGTCACAAATGTCACGGATTGCAGTGATCAGTAAATAAATGGTCACTGCAATCAGTGACACTGTGACTGGGGGCTGGGGGGTGATCTGGGGGTGCGATCGTGTGCCTATGTGTCCTGGTGTCAGTGTGCTGTTTAGTGCACTAACCTGATGTCTTCTCTCATGCGGCGCTTGGTATATGTGAGCGCCGCATGAGAGATGACATCACTTCCTCCTGTCTGTGTAAACATTACACAGGCAGAGGAAGCTTTTCATTCGCCGGGAGCGAATGCGAGGGGGTGGCCAGAATCGAATGGCGGCCCCCTCATCACGGATCGCTCCCGAAGCGATCCCGGCCGCTCACTGTACCGGAGGGGGGTCCGATCGGACCCCCCACCCATACGAAGGCAGGCACGTACAGGTACGTGATTGTGCCTGTCCGTGCCATTCTGCCGACGTATATATACAGTGAGCGGTCGTTAAGAAAAGCGCAGAAGCGAACGCATACGTGAGCAGCACCCACATATGAAAACGGTGTGGTACATGTGAGGTATCGCAATGATCCTTAGAGCGAGAGCAATAATTCTAGCCCTACACCTCCTCTGTAACTCAAAACATGCAACCTGTAGAATTTTTTAAACATTGCCTACGGAGATTTTTATTTTTTTTTTAACAAGAAGATAGAGATTTTTTTTATTTCAAATCAATCATTTTATTATTATTTAAACATATCACATCTCTGATATCACATAAAACAAATAGGTATTCCGAATTAATCAAGGGGTAAACCAAACATATTTCCATAAATACATAGATCTACATGGGACCGGACCATGCATTTTAATTAACCTTCACAGTTTTATAATGCAAAATTATTACCCCTTTACCCTCATTTGGAGCCTGATTCCTCAAGCCAAAATAAAAAGAAAACACAATACTCTTCTCGTCTATTGACGTATAGTCAGGCTACTCTCCTCTACTATCTCTTCCTAATCCAGATCCATATCTGTCTCTATAATTACATTAACCACCTGTTGCGGAGCTCCAACGTCCGCTGGGAAATCCTTGAAGCTGAGGAAGTACTGACTTATCCAAGGCAACCTGTTACCCCCCCAGTAACTGGACGACACACAGTTCTGGGAGAAAATCAACGCTTTATTTTGCCCAGGCTAGCTTTTTATATCATTTCCCATGCAAGGGTTTTCTTAACTCATTTTACAGGGGCATTCCCTTCAACAATTAACAGATGACAGTGATTTAATTACCTGGGACTACTTCTAACACATTTGGTATGCGTGAGACGTTTGTCTCCCCATGAACAGAGCTCCACATATTTACCCATAACAATGGAACCGTGCCAGACACATTACTAGGAGTGTAATTACATCCCATAGCAGATAATAGGTGACTTCATTAACACACTGAACAATAGATGAATGGAACGCTACCTCAGACCCCCAATTAACCCAATTTGCTTATTCAGACATCAGTAGACATTCTGTCTCTACATTTCCTGGAATGAATCTTTGCTGTCACCGTTGAAGTGCTCCAAACCATTTCTCAGTTTCAGTATTTTGCTACACTGCTCCCCCTTACCCACAAGCCGGCATACACAGTCTGATCCTTAACGGATCGGCTTGGGGATGTCCGGAGAGTACTCACGGATCACTTTTCCAGTTCAGTTGCCGCGATAATCCGTCAGCATTGCCGTTCTGTTTCCCGGGTCAGTAGTGGATAGTAAAGTCATACGGTTGTAACGCCAGACTCCAGCGCAACAACCGGGCATTGTCCCCTGCCACTCGATTTAGCCATACCAACGGGTTGTGGTCTGTGAGTAGGGTGAATTGTTGTCCGTACAAGTAGGGCTGAAGCTTCTTTAGGGCCCACACCACAGCCAGGAGCATTATTTTTCTATGGCGGCGTAGCTCACTTCCCTGGGGAGAAGCTTCCTGCTCAAGTAAACTACGGGGTGTTCTCCGCCATCTGCTCCTACCTGGCTCAATACTGCGCCCAATCCAAACATTGAAGCATCCGAGCCTCAGAGGATGCTCTGTTTTCCGTGGTGTGGGCCTGGGACCGGGTGGTAACTGGGTAGATCTCGTTGGTAACCGGGGCTGATGCAAAAGCAGAAGTCAACTGGCCAAGATCGTTCCCCAGCAGGACATCAGCGGGAAGTTCCTGGATCAACCCCACCTTAATTAATCCGGAGCCGGCACCCCAGTTCAGGTGTACTCTTGCCGTGGGTAGCCTGTGTACTGCTCCCCCTGCAACCCGCACAATTACGGAACTCCCGGTGTGGTCGGCCTCTGGAACCAGGTGACGTTTGACCAGTGTGAGGGTGGCGCCGGAATCTCGTAGACCTTGAGCAGTCTTCCCGTTCAGCTGTACTGACTGGCGATGGTGTTGCCTGTTGTCAGTAGCCGCCTGTACTGGGTCAGCCTCGTGTAGGATACTCCAGTGTTCCTCCAATTCTCCTGCTCCTCGGTTGACCGGGGCCGCTTCCGTGTGATAGCAATGAGCGGCAGCCCGTGCTGGAGGGGGTGGCCCTGGTCGAATCCATGCAGCTTGGTCCTGGTTCTGAGTGCAGTCTCTCTGATAGTGCCCAAATTGCTTGCATGAATAGCACTGCACTCCCTTGCGCCCGAGGTATCGATTTGCAGGGGAGTTAGGGATTAGCCCGGGTCGTTGTGTAGCTGGGGGCCCTGGGTTATGGTTCAGTGGTCTGGTGCTTGGTCGGAAGCTAGTCTGTGATGGCCGGCGGGCATCTTGATATTAATCAGCTTGCCTGGCCGCTTCCGAGAGAGTGGTAGGTTTGCGATCCCTTACCCACTCCTGTACCTCTGGGTTTAGTCCATTAAAGAATTGCTCCAGTAAAATCAGCTGGGTGATCGCGTCTGCTGTGGTTGCCTGACTGGCTTGTAGCCAAGCTAGGGCTGCCCTCTGCATTTGGCAAGCCCATTCGGTGTTGGAGTCCTTCTCCTGTTTCTTTGTGTCCCGGAAGCGTCTCCTGTATGCTTCTGGGGTGATGGCATACCTTGCCAAAATAACTTCCTTTACCCGGCTATAGCTTGCGATTTCCTCCTCTGGCACGGCTCTGTAGGCTTCTGCTGCACGGCCTGACAGCTTACCAGCTAAGATCCGTACCCAGTCTGTCTGGGGTACCTGGTACAGCTTGCATTGCCGTTCAAAATCTTGCAGGAAGCTATCGATCTCTTCCTCTGCTTCCATAAACTTTTTAAAGGCATCATGGGGTACTTTTAGTTTTGTCTCTGGTGCCGGTGTAGTCGTTAGCAGTCTCTCAGAGGCATGCTGTTCCGCCAGCCGGAGTTGGGTCTCCCTTTCTTCTCTCGCCGTGATAAAGGCATCCACTTGGGCTAACGTTGCCTGTACCAGCTCGGTGGAGGGGTTTTCTCCATAAAACGCTAGCCTGCGTTTCACTTCTTGGTTAAACTCGGTCTCCATGGCTTCTGTACCCATACTGTGTGCCCGATCTCCCTCGGTCAGTTCTGCAATCAGCTCTGCTTTGGTTTTATTGCTGGCGATCTTCCCTCTTGCTTCCAGCAAATCCTTTAACGTCGCTCGTTTTAATCCAGCATAGTTTGTCTCCATTCACACTTCCATTCGTGTAGCCGAATTTGCATGAACGCTGCTTCCTCTTGCTGCAAGGCTTTAATCCCACCGCTGCCAACCAGTGTCGCGGAGCTCCAACGTCCGCTGGGAAATCCTTGAAGCTGAGGAAGTACTGACTTATCCAAGGCAACCTGTTACCCCCCCAGTAACTGGACGACACACAGTTCTGGGAGAAAATCAACGCTTTATTTTGCCCAGGCTGGCTTTTTATATCATTTCCCATGCAAGGGTTTTCTTAACTCATTTTACAGGGGCATTCCCTTCAACAATTAACAGATGACAGTGATTTAATTACCTGGGACTACTTCTAACACATTTGGTATGCGTGAGACGTTTGTCTCCCCATGAACAGAGCTCCACATATTTACCCATAACAATGGAACCGTGCCAGACACATTACTAGGAGTGTAATTACATCCCGTAGCAGATAATAGGTGACTTCATTAACACACTGAACAATAGATGAATGGAACGCTACCTCAGACCCCCAATTAACCCAATTTGCTTATTCAGACATCAGTAGACATTCTGTCTCTACATTTCCTGGAATGAATCTTTGCTGTCACCGTTGAAGTGCTCCAAACCATTTCTCAGTTTCAGTATTTTGCTACACCACCTATCAGTTGTTCCAGAGAAAAAAAACAAAAAACATCACTACTCAAAAACAAAACCAAAACAAAAAAAAAAAAAAAAAAAAAAAGGGGGAAATTTAGGATGTGGTATGGTGCACGTTCCCCTATGGAGACCTCCAGGTGTCTCAACCAATGCCAAAAAGGCCAACTACTCAGGCACTTCTTAACTACCCCTTTAGTTATTTCAATCCCTATCAAGAAGGGTTCTTCCCTCTTCTGAAGCTAGGAAAATATTCCAGGAACACCAGGTCTTAGAATAGCGTTCCTGCTGATGGCGTGCCGAGAGCACTAAATCTTCTAGTTGACTTATTTCTTTAACTTTCCGTATCCACATTCCAATCGTCGGTGGTACCGATGATTTCCATCTCAAAGGGATGCATGTCTTGGCAGCATCCAACAGGTGACCTATGCTAGATTCGCTATATTCTTTCCCTGGTATCTGGTTGGCATGTAAAAGAAAGAACGCCGGATCCTCCGATATCCTTTGGTCTGAGCAGGTTTGAAGAATTCGTCTGACTTCCCTCCAAAAGTTCCTCAGTTTAGGGCAGCTCCAAAAAATATGTAGCATAGTGCCTTTATCTTCCTGGCATCTCCAGCACAGATCTGAGGTGTCAGGATAGATTTTCTTTAATCTCACTGGTGTTCTGTACCATCTGGTAAGGATCTTATAATTAGTTTGTTGCGTTTTAACACAGATTGAAGATTCATGTGTGAATCTGAAGATATGCTGCCGTTGCCCCACGCTGAAAGATTCCCCCAATTCCCTTTCCCAGTCCTGAATGCATTTCAGAGAATAAGTCTCTGACAATGTCGTCAGTATTTCATAACTAGCCGCTAGAGAGTGGGATATTTTCCCCTCCTCTGTGCATAGTTTCTCAAATCTATTGAGCGGTCTATCAAATTGTCTTGATAGTGGGAGGGTATTCAGGAAATGGGTAATCTGTACGGCATTCCAAAGCTTTAGTCCAAAGTTACCTCCTTGATCAGTCAATTCCGCAATTGTCAGCCATCTTCCCCCTTTTATATAGTTTAATGCCTGTATATATCCCTTTTTCACCAGGTGTCTAAATGCAACATCCTCATACCCTGGTGTAAACAGGGGATTCCCCAATATCGGGTACAGAGGGGAAGTGGTAGGTATTATACCAGCAATAGGAAGTATCCTTGAACAAAGTTTAGCCGTATTTCCTATCAGCGGATGTTTAATCACCTCTTTAGGTAAAGAGGGAAGGCACCATGGCACTCTACCCAAGGGTATCGGAATTTGACCCTGTTCGATCCGCACCCAAAGCTTAGTATCCCTGTGTCTATTCCAATCAATGACCCTGCTCATATGTATTGCTTTATGATATCTCTGTATATCTGGGACCGCTAGTCCCCCCTTTCTTTTAGGTAACATTAATTGTTTCCGTTGCACCCGGGGGTGCTTGCTTGCCCAGATAAAATCAAAAATTAGTTTCTGGCTCTGCTTGAAGTAAGTTGGTGGGATATATATGGGTAATGCTTGTAATAGATACAAAAATTTAGGGAGAATGCTCATCTTAATGATGTTACAACGTCCCAGCCAGGTATATAGGCCAGCCTTTCATTTATTTAATAGTATCTTAATTTCTTGCAGAAGTGGGGGAAAATTTAACTCATAGATCTTAGTTATGTTCAATGGGATTAGAGTACCCAAATATGTTAATGCTTTATTAGTCCACTTGAACTTGAAATTTTGTTTGAGTTGCTCAACCCAGGTTTGTGGTAGATTAACCCCCATTGCCTCTGACTTGCTAAAATTAATACGAAGATTGGAAAGCCGGCCATATTTCTCGAATTTGCTCATCAAGTTGGGAATTGTAATCAGAGGATTTGTAAGGGAGAATAGCATATCATCGGCATACGCCAAGATTTTGCTTTCAATGTTCCCTATATGGACCCCTGTAACGTCCTGATTTAAGCGGACCATGCACAAAAGCGGTTCCAGTGTCAGGGCGAATAGGAGTGGCGATAGGGGACACCCCTGCCGTGTCCCATTTGAAATGGGGAAAATCTCCGATAGTATACCATTTGCCCGTACCTGGGCCCTTGGACACGAATAAATGGAAGAAATCCATTGTAGCATCCTACTCCCGAAACCTCCCTGTCGTAGGGCCGCTAGCATAAAACTCCAACTCACCCTGTCGAAGGCCTTCTCCGCGTCTGTGTTTAAAAACACACATTGTAACTGTGTTACATTTACTACCTGTAGTAAGTTGATAACTTTGGTAGTGTTATCACGTGCCTCTCGTGTGGGGACAAATCCCACCTGATCAAGATGTATCAACTTAGGGATATACTTTTGGATCCTATTTGCTAAAATTTTAGTGAAAAGCTTAAGATCGAGGTTAAGCAAGGAGATTGGTCTGTAGCTTCCACACGAAGATGGATCTTTTCCTTCTTTTAGAATTACTGAGATATGGGCCAACAAGGTGTCTTTTGCCAATGTTGCTGTTGACCCTAGTGTGTTGAATAGCTTAAGCATATATTGATATAGGGATGGGAGAAGTGTTTTATAATATTGGGCCGTCAGGCCATCCGGCCCTGGTGCTTTACCCAGTTTAGTAGTATTTACAACTCTTTGTAATTCTTCTATAGTTATGGGTTTTTCAAGATCTTCCCTGTCTTCCTCTATCAAATGAGGTATAGCTGATGTTGAAAGGTACGAATCTATCTGATCCTGTGTAGGAGGGTTTATCTGTAAATTATACAAAGACTTGTAGAATTCCTGGAATTCCTGTACTATTTCTTTGGGTTTCGTAACTCTACCTTGGCTAGATGACATGAGATGTGGGATGTAATTCCTTAATTTCTGCTCACGCAGAGTCCTAGCTAATAATTTCCCACACTTATCCCCAGACTCATATGAGAATCTTCTACAAACCTGTAGTGTAGCTTTAGCTTTAAAATAAAGTAGTTCAGAGATTTGTATTCGTTTATTACTAAGAGCTCTCTCTAGAGAAGGAGAACGAGCCTGTTTATGTTGGGTCTCCAGTATAGCTAGTTCTTCAAGAGATAGTTTTAACTGCTCTGTACGTTTTCTCTTAATCCTAGCCCCATGTTTTATTAGTACTCCACGAATAACCGCCTTATGTGCTTCCCATATAATGCCTGGATCACAATCTAGGGTATCATTGGTAGCGAAATAGAATTTTAATTCCTTGATAACATCCTCTAAGACAGTTTGGTCTTGTAATAGGCTTTCATTCAATCTCCACTGCTTTAACCTAATCCTCTGGGGATCTCCCAGGGTATATCACATAAATATCGGTGCATGATCTGACCACGTGATTGAACCTATATCAGCCTTCTGTACCAAGTGTAATTGAGCATGTGGGACAAGGAAGTAATCTATTCTCGAGTACGATTTGTGAGGAGTAGAATAGAAAGTATAATCCCTTTCAATAGGGTGTAACAGGCGCCAGATGTCAATCATTTGATTTCTGTGAAAGATTTGAGCTATACGATTACGCATGCTAAGGGAGATTGATGATAGCCCAGAGGTGGTGTCTTCTGTTGGAACTAGTGGTATATTAAGATCCCCTCCTAAGATCAAATGTCCTTCAGTAAACTCCATCAATCGCTTGAACACCTTACCTAGGAAAGTATCCTGATGCTCATTCGGGGCGTATAATGTTGCTAACGTTACCCCTTGCTCTCCCACCTTACCCTTCACCAACAGATAGCGTCCTGCCGGATCCCTATCTATACAAGACCATGGTATTCTCTCTGAAATAAGAATAGAGACCCCCCTAGACTTAGCCGTTTGGTTAGGTGAATGATAAACCATTGGGAAAAAGTGACTTTTTAAAATTGGTATTTTATCGTCTCTAAAGTGCGTCTCCTGTATAAATGCGATGTCCGATTTCAGACGTTGCAAATCATGTAAAAGGACCCGTCTTTTCTCTGGGGTATTTAGCCCTTTGGCATTGAGTGAGATCACATTTAAGGCCTCCATATCCTTCCGGGATGGGGAAGAAGGGAAAAAAAATAAAAAATAAATAAAAAAATCCCTAAAACTAATAGTTATTTGTCACTATAAAACCGGACACTCACCGAATAGCAGTATTTGAGCGTCCGCCTATTTGGGGGTATAGGTCCAACAAGGACAGTCATAGAGCTCTCCAGGGACCTCCCCCCCGACCTACCATTAACTGAATAAAGGGTACCGATGGGGGAGTTAAGAGGATAGAGAGAGGCAAGTAGAATCCATAACTTTATTGTCAAACTATATAAGGATTAGCTGTGGAGATCCCACCACTATACAATATATCCCTCCTCAGAGTCTCTATACTGTGAGGTGGGATTCCCTTTTCTAATTACCTCTCTCCCTCCTCCACCTCCCCCCTGTCATGGATATGCATTAATGTCTGTCTGCCATCTTACCTTCCTCCTCATGTGTTCATCTAGAGACCAGACCTCCTTCACCTGGCTTCCTTTATAATCTCCTCCCAGCCTGACTCCACCCCAGGCCCTATCACTGAACACTATATTAACCTGTGCACTGCAAGCCTGCTTTGCTGATCAACGTGTTTGTTAGGCATTGTGTGTTTGGGTTCCTGCCTGCCGTGTGCTACGTCTGTCTCTCTGTTACGTTATTGGCTTGTCCCCGACCATCCCTGTCTGCTCGTGACCCTTGACCTTCGGCTCGTTCTTCGTTATCCTTGTCTGCTTGTGGCCCCTGACCTTCGGCTTGTTATTCGGTTCTCTCTATCGTGTGCTGCTGCTTCCCCTTATCCTACGGGGCGTGAGCTAGGAAACTCCAGGGGCCGCGACCTGGTCCCAGCCTGCAGCGTAACATCCTCACCACTAGAGGCCCTGGAGAAGACCAGCTGGGTCTTAGACTCCGCGCCCTGGGGAATCTTGGCTCTCGCTTCCGTTGGGATCCCGGTTGTGCTCCTCTGGTCCCGCTTTCCACAACCACCCAGTTTCCTATCCACAGAAGCCAGCCATAGGGTTCACTACCTCGCGGTGCACTCCTGTCCCCCTACGGTGTGCATCTGTCACCTGGCCACAGGTGACCCTGACAGTTTGATCAGCCATGAACCCGGCTGACATCCCGCTTCCCGCGGATGATCCATTGCAGGGCATAGTTCGCAGACTTGAGACCCAGGAATCAAATCAGACCCAGGTGATGCGATTCCTCCAGGATCTGGCTTCTCGATTCGAGCAGCTTCAGGTCTCCTTGGGAACCCCGAATCCGCAACCCCAAGTACAACCAGCGGCTGTACCTATCGCACCAGTCGCAGCCTCACACTCACTAAGATTGCCAGCTCCGTTCCGTTTTTCTGGGGACTCCAAGGCCTGCAGGGGGTTTCTCAGCCAATGCACTATTCATTTTGAGCTTCAGCCTCAAAGCTTCCTATCTGACCGGGCTAAGGTAGCCTATATCATTTCCCTCCTCTCCGGTGAAGCTTTGGCCTGGGCTGCCCCCCTGTGGGAGAGGAACGATCCGGTGGTTTCCAGTCTGTCCGAATTCTTGAAGCTCTTTCGTAATATCTTCGAAGAGCCGGCTCGGGCTTCTTCAGCGGCTAGTGCTGTCTTACGTCTTCGCCAAGAATCTAGTTCAGTGGGGCAATATGCTCTTCAGTTCCGTATCCACACAGCTGAATTGAGCTGGAATAATGAGGCCCTGGTCGCTACCTTTTTACATGGCCTCTCTGACCGAGTGAAAGACGAATTAGCGGGAAGAGCCATTCCCGTCGGTCTGGACGATGTAATTTCATTATGCAACCAGATCGACATTCGTTTTCAAGAGAGGTCCTTAGAAAAAAGACGCCAGCACTCTCTGGGTCCTAGCCAGTCTGAGCTCCCCTCCCTTCATTCCGTGGAGCATCCTCTACCTGCTGAAGAACCTATGCAGCTGGGCCGGACCAGACTAACCCCCGAAGAACGTGCTAGGCGCAGAACTCTGGGCTTGTGCCTCTATTGTGGGGGCAAGGGTCATTTTCGTGACTCCTGCTCGCTTCGTCCGGGAAACGCTCGGGTCTAATACATTTGGAAGGTGGAGTATTGGACCCAGAAACATCACCTTCTCGCCTGCTCTTGCCGGTGTCCCTTCATGTAGGCACTTCTCCTCAGTCAACCCTTGCATACCTGGATTCCGGGGCTGCCGGCAATTTCATGGATTGGAGAACTGCTTCTTCTATGAAGCTTACCCTTTCACCTCTCACTACCCCATTGGTAGTCTCGGCAATTGATGGCACTGTTCTCCCAGGGGGCCCTATTCGCTTCCAGACGCTACCCATTAGGATGTCGGTAGGGATTCTCCACCAGGAGTGGATATCCTTTCTTATTCTACCCAAGGCCTCTACCCCAGTTGTATTGGGCCTCCCTTGGCTACAGCTCCACTCTCCACATGTGGACTGGGTCTCTGGGCAGATCCTGGCCTGGGGTTCCTCATGTTTCTCGTCGTGTCTTCTCAAGGTGACCCCCAAGGAGAGTCTTCCGGTTGCTGCCACTTCTGTTTCTTCTGATCTTCCCGCCGCATACAGCGATTACCGGGATGTGTTCTGTAAAAAATCAGCTGAGGTGCTTCCTCCCCACAGGTCTTTTGACTGTGCTATTGATCTTGTCCCCGGAGCAACTCTACCCAGGGGTCGTACCTACCCTCTGTCCATCCCAGAGACCCAGGCCATGTCGGAGTATGTAGCAGAGAATCTGGAGAGAGGGTTCATCCGGAAATCCTCTTCGCCTGCAGGGGCAGGGTTCTTTTTCGTTGCCAAAAAGGATGGTACCTTAAGACCCTGCATCGATTATCGGGGTTTAAATGCGGTTACTATTAAAAATCGATACCCCTTACCCTTAATATCTGAGCTATTCGATAGGTTGAAGGGTGCCTCCATTTTCACCAAGTTGGATCTCAGAGGCGCGTACAATCTCATTCGAATACGGGAGGGTGACGAATGGAAGACTGCATTTAACACTAGAGACGGGCATTACGAATATCTGGTGATGCCTTTTGGTCTGTGTAATGCTCCAGCCGTGTTTCAAAACTTTGTCAATGAAATCTTCAGAGATCTGCTGTACCAGTTTGTTGTCATCTATCTGGATGACATTCTGATCTTTTCTGAAAATCTGCTCGTCCACAGAAACCATGTCCGCACTGTACTTCAACGTCTTAGAGAGAACAATCTCTATGCCAAGCTGGAGAAATGTTCCTTTGAATGTTCTGAGGTCCTGTTTTTGGGGTGCTTTGTCTCATGTTCGGGGCTTCGTATGGACCCTGGGAAGGTCTTGGCTATCACCAACTGGCCTCTTCCTGCTAGCCTCAAGGCCACACAGCGCTTTCTTGGCTTCACTAATTATTATAGGCAGTTCATAAGGAATTACTCTTCCATTGCCGCGCCTATTATCGCTTTGACCAAGAAGGGTGTGAATGCCAGAGACTGGCCTCCCGAAGCTGTCTCTGCATTTCACAACCTGAAACAGGCCTTTGTTTCTGGCCCCCTCTTGAGGAGACCAAATCCTGGGAATGCATTTTTTATTGAAGTGGACGCTTCCTCAATGGGGGTGGGAGCTGTGCTTCTTCAAATCTTTGAGAAGAGACGCCAACCATGTGCGTTCTTCTCCAAAAAATTTTCTCAGGCAGAGAGGAATTATGCCATCGGTGATCGGGAACTTCTCGCAATTAAATTGGCGTTAGAGGAGTGGCGTCATCTCTTGGAGGGTTCCCCTCACTCCATAACGATCTTTACCGATCACAAGAATTTACAGTATCTACAGAATGCTAAACGTCTGAATCCTAGACAGGCCAGGTGGAGTCTCTTCTTTGCCCGTTTTAATTTCACGATTACCTACAAACCTGGTTCCTGCAACGGTCGGGCTGATGCGCTCTCTAGGTCATTTGACACTTTGGACGAGGAGTCCGCCCCTGAACCTGAGCCGATCATTCCCACCTCATGCATTGTTGCCCACTCTACCACCCTGAAGTCTAAAATTCCGCCTGGTAAGACCTTTGTCCCCACTGGGCTAAGAGCTAAGATCCTTCGTTGGGGACATGATTCCAAGGTGGCAGGGCATTCTGGATTCCTCCGATCCTTCCTACTCATCAGTCGTCACTACTGGTGGCCTAATCTCCGCTCAGACGTCAAAGACTACGTTAAAGCTTGTCATGTCTGTGCTCAGTCCAAATCCTCCACACAAGCTCCTGCTGGTCTCCTCATGCCCTTGCCTATTCCTAAGGAACCCTGGGCCCATATTGCCATGGATTTTATCACCGATCTCCCACTGTCTGAGAATAATACAGTCATTTGGGTGGTAATCGATCGATTCTCCAAGATGGCTCATTTTGTTCCTCTTCCTGGTCTTCCTTCTGCCCCTGCCTTGGTTCCCATTTTCATTCGAGAAATTCTCCGCCTACATGGGGTCCCTTCTCATATTGTTTCCGACAGGGGAGTCCAATTCACGTCTCGTTTTTGGAGAGCCTTTTGCAAATCCCTCAATATTGTCTTGGATTTTTCTTCTTCTTACCATCCCCAATCCAATGGACAGACTGAGAGGGTTAATCAGGAGTTAGAGGTCTTTCTTCGCACCTTTGTGTCTTCTCACCATGACGATTGGTCCTCTCTACTCCCGTGGGCAGAATTCTCCCATAACAATCATGTGAATACCAGTTCGCAGAAGACACCCTTTTTCACAGTTTATGGAAAACACCCTCAACTTCCTCTTCCTATGATCTGTTCTCCAGACATTCCAGCTTTGGCTTCGGTTCAGGAGTCTCTCAATTCCGTTTGGGGTCACGTTCATGATTCCCTCCGGGCAGCTGCTGAAAAATTCAAAGGCTTTGCCGACCGCCGCAGGCGTAAACCGCCTTCTCTTCAGCCAGGGGACAAAGTCTGGCTCTCTACCAGGAACATCAAGCTCCGAGTTCCTTCTCTGAAGTTTGCTCCACGATTCATCGGTCCATACACGGTAACTGCTAAACTGAATCCGGTTTGTTTCAAACTCCAGATTCCTAAGAGCCTTAAAATCACTAACTCCTTTCATGTTGCTCTTCTAAAGCCTTTAGTCCTCAATAAATTCTCTCGTCCTCTTCCTACCGTGGCGCCTGTCTCTGAGGATAATCAGGAGTACGAGATCAGTCAAATTCTGGACTCCCGACTCTGTAAAGGCGTTCTTCAGTACCTCGTTCATTGGAAAGGGTTTGGTCCTGAGGAGAGGTCTTGGATCACTGCATCTGAGGTCTTTGCACCTCGTCTGTTAAAGGAGTTTCATCTGAAGTTTCCCTCTAAACCTGGGCCCAGGCGGGGAAGGGGGAGGCCTCGTAAGAGGGAGGGTACTGTCATGGATATGCATTAATGTCTGTCTGCCATCTTACCTTCCTCCTCATGTGTTCATCTAGAGACCAGACCTCCTTCACCTGGCTTCCTTTATAATCTCCTCCCAGCCTGACTCCACCCCAGGCCCTATCACTGAACACTATATTAACCTGTGCACTGCAAGCCTGCTTTGCTGATCAACGTGTTTGTTAGGCATTGTGTGTTTGGGTTCCTGCCTGCCGTGTGCTACGTCTGTCTCTCTGTTACGTATTTGGCTTGTCCCCGACCATCCCTGTCTGCTCGTGACCCTTGACCTTCGGCTCGTTCTTCGTTATCCTTGTCTGCTTGTGGCCCCTGACCTTCGGCTTGTTATTCGGTTCTCTCTATCGTGTGCTGCTGCTTCCCCTTATCCTACGGGGCGTGAGCTAGGAAACTCCAGGGGCCGCGACCTGGTCCCAGCCTGCAGCGTAACATCCTCACCACTAGAGGCCCTGGAGAAGACCAGCTGGGTCTTAGACTCCGCGCCCTGGGGAATCTTGGCTCTCGCTTCCGTTGGGATCCCGGTTGTGCTCCTCTGGTCCCGCTTTCCACAACCACCCAGTTTCCTATCCACAGAAGCCAGCCATAGGGTTCACTACCTCGCGGTGCACTCCTGTCCCCCTACGGTGTGCATCTGTCACCTGGCCACAGGTGACCCTGACACCCCCTCCCATTCCCCAGCCCACTACACGGCCCCTACCTTGTTCCTATATTCTCATGTCCCCTCCTTGCATCTTCTCTACTCCTTCCTCTCCCAGAGGGCATATCCCAATACATATTAAGGGAAACACCCTAGTCCTCCCCCCCTCCCCCCCGATCTTTGGTTACTTGTAATTGCGTACTGTTGCTCGTCTCTTTTCGTCCAATCCCCTCCCTCCCTACCCCCCCCCCGAAGGAAGTCCGGGGCAGGGAGGGGAGGACCCCTCTGGGGAGACACAAAAAAAACAAAAGAAAAATAAAAAAAATAAAAGGGGAATATAACGATATTTACCCATGTTTGCCTATTATCACCACTTGTATTCATTACCTTATTTATTTATCATTTATTTATCATTAGTGTGTGAAGTGAAGATAAAAAAAAAATAACCCCTAAAACCAAAACAACCCCCCCCAAAAAAAAAAGAGTGCTTAAAATTGTGTTCTCTCCAACTACTTTATTACTTAAAAAAAGATCAATGTGCTCATTTATTCCTCCCAAGAAACATTCCCTATGTAATGTGATCCTAATATCTTAGTATGTAGGTCCAACAGGCCCACACAAAAAAAAAAAAGAGTGGGCGACTTGCATCAAAAAGGAATAACAATCCGCTATTCCTATTAAGGAAGAGGGCAAAAAAAAAAAAAAAAAAGGGCCTCTATTTACTGTGTGATTCGTGTCCATTTGTACCTTGTCCAAAAAAAAAAAAAAATGTTCCCCCCATCAATCCAGTGGGGATTTTAAAGCAACCATCTTCCAAATATAACCCCTACCCCCCTTAGCTCTCTTTTCATATAACTCCTTACCTCAGCACAGAGGGGGGGGGGGGGGGGACCGCCAGGAAGAGATATCACCCAACATATATAAGCAAAAACCTAAACATCAGTAGAATGCAATATAGTAACATAGTAACCCCCTCAATCTCCCACTCCTCTCCCCGGGAACGATTATCCAAGCAAAGAAAAAAAAAAAAGAAGAGAGGGAGAGAAAAAAGTCTATTCATGTCCCAAATCTCTCAGGTTTCCAATGCTATCTACTAGAGTTTCAGTATCCTCTATAGAGTATTTCCTGAGCCTAGGTGTCAGGGTCACCTGTGGCCAGGTGACAGATGCACACCGTAGGGGGACAGGAGTGCACCGCGAGGTAGTGAACCCCATGGCTGGCTTCTGCGGATAGGAAACTGGGTGGTTGTGGAAAGCGGGACCAGAGGAGCACAACCGGGATCCCAACGGAAGCGAGAGCCAAGATTCCCCAGGGCGCGGAGTCTAAGACCCAGCTGGTCTTCTCCAGGGCCTCTATTGGTGAGGATGTTACGCTGCAGGCTGGGACCAGGTCGCGGCCCCTGGAGTTTCCTAGCTCACGCCCCGTAGGATAAGGGGAAAAGAGGGGAAGCAGCAGCACACGATAGAGAGAACCGAATAACAAGCTGAAGGTCAGGGGCCACAAGCAGACAAGGATAACGAAGAACGAGCCGAAGGTCAAGGGTCACGAGCAGACAGGGATAGTCGGGGACAAGCCAATAACGTAACAGAGAGACAGACGTAGCACACGGCAGGCAGGAACCCAAACACACAATGCCTAACAAACACGTTGATCAGCAAAGCAGGCTTGCAGTGCACAGGTTAATATAGTGTTCAGTGATAGGGCCTGGGGTGGAGTCAGGCTGGGAGGAGATTATAAAGGAAGCCAGGTGAAGGAGGTCTGGTCTCTAGATGAACACATGAGGAGGAAGGTAAGATGGCAGACAGACATTAATGCATATCCATGACACTAGGTCTCCCTCTAGGGGGTGGGATCTCTGTCTTGATAAGTGCTATTTGCCCACTAAAGAATTCTTCCATTGTCCTTGTGTAGCATGGGTTCCTAAATGAACCCCTGTATATTTAATGGGCAATAGCCAGTTTTGGACTTTAATATGAGGTTCTTCTAAGAATAGACAAAGAATTCCGATAAATCAGCTGGAGTGCGTAATGTAAATACAGCTGATGCTTTGCGAAACGTAACCGCCAACGGGTACCCCCATCTGTATGAGTACCCTTTATCTCTTTCCAAGTTCAAAATCGGGCGTAGCCAGGCTCTGCGCTGTAGGGTAGCCCTGGATAAGTCCGAAAGGATTTTAATATGGGTTCCCTCATGTCTAATGTCACCCATCTCCCATGCCGCTCTTAATTTTTTTTCCTTCTGCTGGTAACTATGTAGGTGGCACACAACGTCTCTAGGTCTCTCTGGATTTTTAGATCTGGGGCCCAGGGCTCTGTGTACCCTATCTAGTTCCACTGTCATCTGAGGGAGCTTCATGACTTTCTGAAAGATTGATTCCACCAATTTCCCCAGATCCTCTATGTCTGATGGTTCCGGGAGTCCCCTAAGACGTAAGTTATTGCGGCGGCTTCTATCTTCCAAAACTTCCATATGGAGTTGTAAATCCACCATTGTGTCTGTCTGCACCAGCTGTCTTTCTTCTATGGCCCCAACCCGCTGCTCAAGAGATATCATATCTTCCTCTCTCTCATCCACCCTCTCCGTCAGAGCTTTAATGTCTATCCTTACCGCGTTCATTTCCTTGCGATGTGTCTCCTCGACTCGCGCGATCAGCACCTCTATGTCCCGGCGTGTAGGAAGCGCTTCTATGTTCTGGCGAGTGGGGAGGGCTTTCAGCAAGGCTCGGATGTCTCCTTCCATGTTCTCTGTGTCTCCGTCCTTCGGGGGACCGGCACTCATCATGACCACCTCCTGAGCCCCACTCTCCGCTCTGCTGGCTGACCCGGAAGGTTTAGAAAGAGAGGCAGGTCCCAAAGCTGCAGTGTTTCCTGTGTTGGACGATATTGTCCCTCTAGCGCTTGCCGAAGCTTGCGTTTGTAAGGTAAAGTACTGCTGAATGTCACCTTTTGGGTTGCCAGTGGGGGCCTTCTTCAGTGCAGATCTTGTCCTGTATTTGCTGTCAGTATTCATGCCGTGGTAGGGGCTGTCGGCTGGGTACTGCTAGTCGGTATTAGCGTGGAGGTCCTGGAGCTCAAGATCATTGTGTCTTCACACTGCCATGTCCCGGCCACGCCCCCTCGATCATCCTCCTACGGAGATTTTTAAGGGTAAATGTTTGTCGCCATTCCACGAGCGGGCGCAACTTTGAAGCATGACATGTTGGGTATCAATTTACTCGGCGTAACATTATCTTTCACAATATAAAAAAAAATGGGCTAACTTTACTGTTGTCTTATTTTTTTTATTAAAAAAAAAAGTGGTTTTTTTTCATTAAAAAAAAAAAAAAAGTGCGCTTGTAAGACCGCTGCGCAAATACAGTGTGACATAAAGTATTGCAACGACCGCTATTTTATTCCCTAGGGTGTTCGAAAAAAAATATAATGTTTGGGGGTTCTACATAATTTTCTAGCAAAAAGAAATGTTTTTAACTTGTAAACACCAAATCTCAGAAAGAGGCTCGGTCCTTAAGTGGTTAAAATGGCTGCAGCCAGACTCAGTGGAGGGAGATTTCTGCAGCATATTTGGCAAGTACAGAATCACAGTATATATAAAATAATATGCAAAGTGGTTGGGGGGAAGCTTCAGAATGGCAAAAAATGTTTTAATTACAAAAATAGGATTTTTATAACAGCTTACCTGTAAAATCCTTTTCTTGGAGTACATCACGGGACACAGAGCGACATAGTCATTACTAATGGGTTATATAGTTACCGTCAGGTGCTGGCACTGGCAACTTCCAAAACCGGAAGTACCCTCCCCTATATAAGCCCCTCCCATCCGGGAGCACCTCAGTTTTGTAGCAAAGCAATAAGTGTCCCCAAAGAGGGGCGGGAGCTCTGTGTCCCGTGATGTACTCCAAGAAAAGGATTTTACAGGTAAGCTGTTATAAAAATCCTATTTTCTTTCTCGTACATCACGGGACACAGAGCGACATAGTCATTACTAATGGGATGTCCTAAAGCAATGCCAAATGAGGGGGGGGGATACACCATATATAAGCTGAGCGCTATCAGACATGAGGATCTTTTGCGGCCTGCAACACACTGCGCCCAAAGGCGACATCCTCCTGACTTCTAACGTCCACCTGGTAGAACCTAGTAAACGTGTGTACTGAAGACCATGTTGCGGCCTTACAGACTTGAGCCAGGGAGGCCTGGTGATGCACTGCCCATGAAGTTCCAACTGCTCTCGTGGAGTGCGCCCTAACTTTGAACGGAGGCGGTCTACTTCTCAAGCTATAGGCTTGTATTATGACCTGTCGAATCCACTTGGCTAAAGTAGATTTTGACGCTGCCTGACCCTTTCTGGGGCCTTCCGGCAGAATAAACAAAGTATCCGTTCTGCGAATCTGAGCAGTGGCTTTTAGATAAGCTTTAACTGCTCTTACTACATCCAAAGAATGCAATAATTTTTCCTCTACCGAAGTAGGCTTGGGGAAAAAAGAAGGAAGAACCACATCTTGGTTCAAATGAAAACTCGATACCACCTTAGGAAGAAAGGCTGGATGAGGACGTAACACTACTCTGTCCTTATGGATAACCAGATATGGCTCCTTACAGGACATAGCTGCTAATTCCGATACTCTTTTAGCCGAACAAATGGCTACTAGAAAAATCAATTTCCTGGTGAGAAGCAAAATAAGGAAATATGCTGTAATGGTTCAAATGGTTGTTTCTGTAGAACCGACAGAACCAAGTTTAGATCCCATGGACATATGGGAATATTAACCGGAGGACTAATACGCATCACTCCTTGTATAAAGGCTTTGACTAGTGAATGCGAAGCCAAGGGCCTTTGAAAAATATTGACAAGGCCGAAATCTGACCTTTGATAGTACTCAAGGCAAGCTTCCTATCTACAGCCCATTGTAGGAAGTCCAGAATTCTACCTATTACGTATTTACGTGGATGCCATTTCTTGGCTTCACACCAGGCGATGTACGCCTTCCAGATTCTATAGTAGATCTGCCTGGATACCGGTTTCCTGGCATTGATCATGGTAGACACCACAGCATTAGAGAGCCCTCTCTTTTTTAGAATGTGGGCTTCAATAGCCAGGCCGTCAAACCTAGGGCTGGTAAGGAAGGGTGGTATATCGGTCCCTGCGAAAGCAGGTCCGGACGATGTGGGAGGGTCCAAGGACTCCCCACAGACATTTTTACGATCTCCGCGTACCATGCTCTTCGGGGCCACGCTGGAGCCACCAGAATCACTGGTTTCTTTTCTACCCTGATTCTGCGGAGTAATCGAGGTAACAATTGTGGCGGTGGGAATGCATATATCAGCTTGAACTGATCCCAAGGGAACACTAGGGCATCCGAGCCGCACGCTAGGGGATCCCTTGTCCAAGAGACAAACCTGTCCACTTTCGTGTTGAACCTGGATGCTAGCAGATCTACATCCGGTGTTCCCCACCGCTGACATATTGTCCGGAAAACCTCGGGATGAAGGGACCATTCCCCTGGGCATAATTGTTGGCGACTTAGAAAGTCCGCCTTCCAATTCTCCACCCCTGGAATGAATACCGCAGATATGGCTGGGACATATCTTTCTGCCCATCTCAGGATGTAATTTACTTCCCTTTGGGCTGCACGACTCCTGGTGCCCCCCTGACGATTGATATATGCCACTGCTGTGGCATTGTCTGACTGAACTCTGACAGGGGACCCTTGGAGTTTGGATGTCCATGCTACTAGGGCATACCGGGCTGCTCGTATCTCTAAGAGATTGATGGGCAGGGCCTTTTCCGCATCCGACCATCTGCCCTGGAGAGACCATTGCTCCAGTACTGCTCCCCAGCCTAAAAGGCTGGCATCTGTAGTGACCACCTTCCAGGAAATCGGACTGAAGGATTTCCCTCTTTCCAGATTCCGGGGAACCAACCACCAACGGAGGCTTCTGCGAACGGAAGGGGACAAGGACATTGGTACGTCCAGAGCCTGAACTTTTTTGTTCCAGGCTGACAGTATGGCCCTTTGCAACTTCCTTGAATGGAATTGACCGTAGGGTACTGCTTCGAATGATGCCACCATTTTTCCCAGCAGCCTCATGCACAGGCGTATGGATGGCTGTCTTTTTGAACCCACTAAGTGGATCAAATCTCTCAAAGACGACCCCTTTTCTCGAGGCAAGAAAATTTTTCTCTGGTCTGAATCCAGCCTTAGCCCCAGGTATTCCAGACTTTTGACTGGTTCTAGGGCTGACTTGTCTCGGTTGATAATCCAACCGTGATATTCCAGATACTTGATTGTCTCGTGAACAACCACTTCTAGTTTTTCCACTGAGTGGTCTATCAGCAACAAGTCGTCTAGATATGCCATTATCGTTACACCTCGTGTTCTTAGATTGGCCAATAATGGGGCCAGAATTTTTGTGAACACTCTTGGTGCTGTGGCCAGACCGAAGGGTAAGGCTCTGAACTGAAAATGGCGCCCTTCTATCGCAAAGCGTAGAAATTTTTGGTGGGCTGGAAAGATGGGGATGTGCAAATACGCATCTTTGATGTCGATCGAGGCTAACCATTCCTCCCCTTGTAGGGCAGTGGCTACCGATCGGATCGACTCCATCCGGAAAGTCCTGATATGCAGGAATTTGTTTAGCCCTTTTAGATTTAATATGGGCCTTACGTCCCCGTTTGGCTTCGGAACTGTAAAGAGGTTTGAGTAAAACCCGAACCCCCATTCTTCCAGGGGGACCTCTATAATTACTGCTTGAAGCAATAATTGTTCCAGTGCCAACAGGAGGGATCCTCTCTTCTGGGGATCCCTTGGCACGTTCGACCTTATAAAGCGGGAAGGAGGGGAGTTTTTTAACTCCAATTTGTATCCCAGATTTACTGCGGAGAGCACCCATCTGTCTCGGATCGTGTCCCGCCAGGTCTCTGTGAACAACTGAAGTCTTCCCCCCACCCGATTGGGTGGGGGCAACCCTTCATGCATTTGACTTTGGGGGAGGTTTTGTACCTCTCCTGCTCCAGGGCTTCTTGTTACCCTGCAACTGTCCCTGATTTTTACCTCCGGGATTTGACCGGGGAGGCCGTCGGAACTGTTTCACAGCCGATGTCCTAGGGACTGGAGAAGCCGGCCTCTTAAAAGAGGGACCTCTAACTCTATTTTTGACCGGCAAGAGTGTACTTTTACCGCTGGAAATTCTCTGGATATACTTGTCCAGGTCTTCCCCGAATAAACGCTCCCCATGAAATGGGAAGCTGACCAGCAATTTTTTACAGGGAGCTTCAGCAGACCAGTTTTTGAGCCATAGAAGCCTGCGCATATGTACTACAGACAGCGTAAGGCGGGAGGCCTGATGGATTGAATCCTTTATAGCGTCCACCGCAAAGCATAAGGCTCTAGGTAGATCAGCTAGGGCAAGAGCCTGCTGATCTGGCACGTCCCTTAAGACCTGTTTCAACTGATCCTTCACTGCTTGGCAGACCCCTATAGCTGCCACTGCTGGTTGTGTCACCAATCCTGCTGTAGAAAAAGCAGATTTCAATAAGGACTCCAATTTTTTATCTATTGGGTCCTTGAACATTTGGACATTTTCCACCGGACATGTCAGTGATTTATTCACACAAGAGATGGCTGCGTCCACTGTAGGGACCTTCCATTTTCTGACGAACTTATCCTCCATAGGATAGACCACCGGAAATCTCTTGGGGGGAGTAAATATTTTGTCAGGATGCTCCCAATCCTGGTAAATGAGCCCCTCCAATAAAGGATGGATCGGGAAAGAACAAACAGTCTGGGGAGCTTTTAGCGACCCCAACGAGGAGACAGAAGAGGAGGATGGCTCCGCAAGTGGCATTTTAAATGCTGATCGGACCATATTAGTCAGGGACTGAACCCATAACCTCTCAGCATGTGATGCTGAGAACGGCTCCTCCACTGTTGATTCCTCTACAACCGAATCAACCTCATCCTGATCCCCCTCAGGTAGGTCGACCTCTGTATGGGACTGTTGCTCTGTTAACAGGCACTCTGAGGGAGGAGACGGAGATCGAGCGCTTTTCTCCTGTGACAGGGAAGCAGCAATTAGTGCTGACAATCTCTCTTCCAGCCCTCCCAGAGCTGAGGAAAAAACCTCCTCTGTTACATACACAGGAGCAGGTGAACTGGGGACAGCCACAGTACCAGGTACTCCTGGGGGTGCCCACGGTCACTAACCTCTGATTCTTCAGGGGAGACTGGTGCAGCCAAAGCATGCCCAAGATCCTCAGAGCCCGATGGAGACCCCCTATTCCTCCTGGAATTTCTAGTCCCGGAGTTTTTAGACGGCATATTCCTAAGCCACAAAGCTGAGGTATTCCAGCCGAAAATACACCAGTTACTGATAATAGTCTAGCATAAATGCTGCTATAATAAACAGTTGGTGTCTACTAATGTGCCTTTCTAGGGGATGCCTGTATCAACCGCTTGCTGTATGCCTTTAAATGTTGTCAGCTCTGTCTCTGTACTTCATAGCCAGCTTACTGCAATACTGTGGCTTTTTAAAACCTGCTGGGACGCCCGCACATGCGCAGAAGCGCTGCGGCGCGCACAGAGCGTCATCCCCCAGGCCCCGCCCCTTTTTCCGGCCACCTCTATATATAGAGGCGCGTGCACGCGCACGCGCGCGGCCACGTGCGCCTCGGCGCTAATTTTCAAACATGGAAACCAGGGACAGGAGCCAGGGCCCCCTTTGCCGCAGGCCGGGGGATAGACGAACACTGCAACATGGCAGAGGAAACAGTTTCCTGTAGGAGAACTCACCAGCTGCCTGGACTTTGCTCTCTGAGAAGAAACTAGTCCATATGACAAGAAAAACATTCCACAGCGGCCTCTAGTGGACAAACACAGGTACCGCAGTTTAATATACTAAACATATATAAAAAAACATTCTTTTTTTTTTTTTTTTTTCTTGACCACCATTAAAAATTATTACATTTTTTTAGTAGTTACAGGCATGCACAGATATTAGCGGGAATACCGTTAGGTAACAGACAGAAAGACAAATTAGGCTTGGGGGTCCCCCAATAGAACCAAGTTCCTGGGGGCCCCCACTTACCTGTTCCCCGCCGCAGGACTTTGTTTGGTCCACAAAAGCCCAAACTTCACCTATCACGGCAGGCATTGTAATCAAACCTTCAGGGACCGGGTTCCCAAGGATTCCACTCCCCTGGACCTGTATAGCACCCTGCACAGAAAACATCTTGGTCGTGGGTATGACCAGAGCTCTGGATCCCAGGGTCCAGCTCTCCTAAGAGAAGCATTACAGGCAGAACCTTGCTCTTCTCTGCAAGGCCCGGGTACCGACCGTTTAGCTATGAAGCTTTTTTGGTCGGATCCGGAATAGCTTACTGAGGCCCAAAAGAACCTGTACGCAAGCTCAGTGAAAAACACATGTTTCTTCTTGGCCAACACCTTAGACACTGGCAAAAAACTGAGGTGCTCCCGGATGGGAGGGGCTTATATAGGGGAGGGTACTTCCGGTTTTGGAAGTTGCCAGTGCCAGCACCTGACGGTAACTATATAACCCATTAGTAATGACTATGTCGCTCTGTGTCCCGTGATGTACGAGAAAGAAATATGTAATCAGACTGCAGTTCCTCTTTAACCTCTTGTCTACCGCCCACCGTCAAATGACGGCGGGCGGAAGACTCTCTCGTTCTGACAGGACTTCATATGACGTCCTGCCTTTAAAAGGAGCTAGGGGGGGCGCACGCACCCGCCGCGTTGCTGGGGACCCGATGCGCGTGCCCGGCGGCCGATTGCCCACTAACCGAGCAGGAAAGTGGATCTGTGTGTAAACACACAGATCCACGTCCTGTCAGGGAGAGGAGACCGATGGTGTGTCTAGGGTTGCCACCTGTCCGGTTTTGACCCGGACAGTACGGGTTTAGGAGGCTGTGCCCGGGTTTCCCTCTGCCTCTCACCCGGACACAATTTCCAGCTGACATCGGGTACCATGGAGCCTCCTTTTACGAGCCCCGACACACAGCGGGACCCGGACAGCAGGGATCGGAGCGGCAAGCGGGGAGAACAATTACAGATCAGGTAAAACAAAGGGAGAGAGAGAGGCGACAGGCAGCTGCTGGTGCGGAAGTTTTTATTGAAGTAAATGTTTAACAACAATCCACTCACTCTTCATGTCAGTGCTGTAGCTGTAGGTATGTCGGTCTGCAAACTCCGCTGTCCCATTCTCCCCCTCCGATCCACGCTGCTGTTTCACTGGAGGAAGCCAAGGACACAAAGCCGTGGGCAATCTGCAGTGAGCTGTCAGCCTGGGACGCTGTGACCAATCAGAGCGTCCCGGAGGCTTAACCACGCCTCCATCATCAGAGACAGTTCACATGAATTTCCCGCGGCTCTCTGTTTCCTCCAGTGATTCAGTGAAACAGCAGCGTGGATCGGAGGGGAGAATGGGACAGCCGACTTCACAGACTGACCTGCCTACAGCTCTGACATGAACAGAGAGTGGATTTTTTTTAAGCATTTATTTTATTAAAAACGTCCGCACCAGCCTGTTACACCTCTCTCTTATGTTTTGACTCCTCTGTGTTTGCCTCCCCCCTCTGTAATTACCCCCCCATCCTCTGTAATTACCCCCCCATCCTCTGTAATTACCCCCCCATCCTCTGTAATTACCCCCACCAATCTCTGTAATTGTTCCTCCTCCTCTGTATTTGCCCCCCCATCTCTGTAATTGCCCCCCACTGCAAACCCCCTGCTGTCCGGGCCCCCCTGTGTGCTGTAGGGTTGCCACCTGTCCAGTACGGGTTTTGAAACATGTGCCCGGGTCTCTGCCCGTCTGAGACCTGGGCACATTATTCAGACCCGCCAGTGGCTCCCTGTGCCGTGTGCGTCTCGAGTTCGGTCCACTCCTGCTCCCTTCCTATCTACCCCCTTCCCTCCCCCCGCACTGTCAGACCTCCGTCCGCTCTGTGTACTGCAGACGGGAGACACAGAGGCAGATCGAAGAGGCGGAACCTCCTTGTTGCCGGGGACTCTCCTCTGGTTGGCTGCAGAAGGGACAAGGAGGTGGGGTTGAGGGCGCTGCTCTGATGGAAAGTTTGCAGATATCGCGCTGGGATTGGAGCTCAGCTTGCAAGGTAAGTTTTTGCCCCCCCCCCCCACCATACACTATACATACAGTTCTGCCACCCCCTCCCACACATCATCCATCCATATAGTTCTCCCTCTCCTCCTCATACACCATCCATATATACAGTTCTCCCCCACCCCACCATACCATACATATATACAGCCCCCCCCATACACCATACATATATATACAGTTCTCCCCCCATACATATATACAGCCCCCCATATATATAGTTCTCCCCCCATACACCATCCATATATATACAGCCTCCCCCCCCATTTATACCGTTCCCCCCCATACACACATACAGTTCTCCCCCCCCATACACACATACAGTTCTCCCCACCATACATATATATATACAGTTCTCCCCCCCATACACCATACATATATATACACAGTTCTCCCCCCATTATATATATTGTGAGGGGGTTAACTCGGTAGCGGGTGTGTGTGACCCCCTGGTTGGGCTCCCCACACAAAAACAGGGCCAGCAGACGGAGGTTGTGGTTTTCAAAATCAAAAGGTGCGGTTTATTTCTCTATGTACAGTGACAAAAACACAGCAAAGCCAAAAAGAAACATAAACAAAATAAATCCTGGTCAGTTTGACCTCTGACTAAACATGCAGGTTTCCTAAACTAACAACTGGGATCAGCCTGGTGCTGTCCTAGTCCCTAAGTCCCTGGTTTAGTAAAAGTCCAAACAAATAGCCACACAGGCTTTGCCTCACCGCACAGGGGTTCACTCTCCCTAGACAGTCCACACAGGTCTGGTTCCAGGCATGAGCTAACACCTAATGAATCTGGGAGTTCTTATAGAGGCCTAAATGAGCTGACAAGCTTCAGCTGGTCTCATCAACTCCCTGCCTCACGACGCCCAGCACTCTCCCTAGAGGTATGAGTCATTCATGAGCCCACTAGCCTCAGCTGGGCTTCATCAACTCCCTAGTTGTATAAGTCGGCATAAAGCCTGAATCTGGGAGAAATATATCTACCCCCCTGGATGCAACCAGGTGACTTTACCTTCCTGCTGTCACATACCCCCCCCCACTTGTTTTAACCTTGGGGTTGGAACACCAGCAATCAGGCATTCATGTACTCGAGACAAAGCATCCACATTCCCCATTTGAACGCCAGGGCGATGCTTTACTGTGAAGTTGAATTCCTGTAGGGCCAGGAACCACCTATTCACTCTTCTATTTGTCTCCTTGTTTTGAGCCATCCACTTTAACGGAGCGTGATCCGTAACCATGTCAAAGTGCCTACCTAGCAGATAGTACCGAAGGGAATCTAGAGCCCACTTCACCGCTAAACACTCCTTTTCAACCGTGGCGTAATTTACCTCATGGGACTTCAACTTCCTGCTGAGGTAAATGACTGGGTGCTCTTCCCCGTTCCAGACCTGGTACAATACTGCTCCTAACCCCACATCTGACGCATCACTTTGTACGACAAAGTCTTTAGAGAAGTCGGGTGAGTACAACACTGGCTGGCTACATAAGGCTTGTTTCAAGAATTGGAATGCTGCCTCCGCCTCGGGGGTCCATTTAATCATGACCGACCCTTTCCCTTTCGTCAGGTTGGTTAGGGGCACAGCCTTAGAAGCAAAGTGGGGAATGAAGCGCCGATAATAACCCGCGATTCCCAGAAAGGCTCGTACCTGCTTCTTGCTGTTGGGACGTGGCCAACTCTGGATGGCCTCGACTTTGTTGAGTTGGGGTTTTATTACTCCCCTGCCAATGGTGTACCCAAGATATTTGGCCTCCTCCTGCCCAATGGTACACTTCTTGGGGTTAGCCGTAAACCCCGCTTCCCGGATAGAGTCTAGGACTGCTTGCACTTTTGGCAGATGTGAGGCCCAATCTGTGCTATGGACAATTACGTCATCCAGGTAAGCCGCAGCATACTTCCGATGGGGCCTCAGTATCTGGTCCATTTTCCGCTGGAATGTGGCCGGCGCATTCTGTAACCCGAACGGCATTCTCTTATATTGGAACGCCCCGTCTGGGGTTACAAATGCGGTTTTCTCTTTGGCCGACTTGGCCAGGGGAATTTGCCAATACCCTTTTGTGAGGTCAAGAGTCGTCATGTATCGGGCTGTTCCCAGCCGGTCGATCAACTCATCTATACGTGGCATGGGGTAGGTGTCAAATTTTGTAACTTTGTTCAACTGACGAAAATCGTTACAAAATCGCCAGCTCCCATCCGGTTTAGGCACCAACACAATGGGACTAGACCAATCACTTTGGGACTCCTCTATCACCCCTAAGTTCAGCATTTTCTGTACTTCCTCCCGTATTGCCTCCCGTCGGGCCTCTGGGATCCGATAGGGTTTTAACTTCACCCTTTCACCGGGCGGGGTAATAATATCATGCTCTACCCCAGATGTTTGTCCCGGCAGCTCAGAGAACACCTCCTTGTTGCGAAGCACAAACTCCTTAACCTCCTGTTGTTGGGGTTGTGACAAGGTGGCTGCTATTCCAACCTCCGGAATCACGCAACCAGTTTGAGCTGGTGACCAAGTTTCTGCGACTAGGGACTCTCTATCCCTCCAGGCTTTCAACAGATTAACGTGATATATCTGTTCGGGCTTTCGCCTTCCTGGTTGTCTGACCTTGTAATTCACTTCGCTCACTTTTTCCATTATCTCGTAGGGGCCTTGCCATTTGGCAAGGAATTTACTTTCAACCGTAGGGACAAGTACCAATATCCTATCCCCCGGGGAAAAGGTACGGGTCTTTGCTCCACGGTTGTACACTCTCTGCTGTGCCAACTGCGCTTGGGCCAAATGTTCCTTCACGATGGGCATTACCTGTGCAATTCGATCTTGCATCAGGGCGACATGCTCAATCACACTCCTGTGGGGAGAACTCTCACTTTCCCAAGTTTCCTTGGCAATATCCAACAGCCCTCTTGGGTGTCTCCCATACAGTAACTCAAAGGGGGAGAATCCCGTAGAGGATTGGGGCACCTCCCTAATAGCAAACATCAAATAAGGAAGTAGACAGTCCCAATCCTTTCCATCTCTATCCACCACTTTCTTCAACATTTGTTTTAGGGTTTTGTTGAATCTTTCAACCAGCCCATCGGTTTGGGGGTGATACACAGATGTACGCAATTGCGTCACTTTGAGCAATTTACACAGCTCTTTCATAACCCGGGACATAAAGGGTGTACCTTGGTCCGTAAGCAGTTCTTTACAAATACCCACCCGGCTAAAAACAAGAGATAGCTCTTTGGCTATGGTTTTGGCCGAGGTATTTCTGAGAGGGATCGCTTCTGGATAACGGGTGGCATAGTCCATTATAACCAATATGTACTGGTGCCCCCTAGCGGACTTGATTATAGGACCTACCAAATCCATTGCGATTCTCTCAAACGGGACCTCAATGATGGGTAGAGGGACCAGCGGGCTACGGAAATGTGGCATCGGGGCCGACCTCTGACACACAGGGCAGGAGGAACAATAATTTTCTATGTCCTTCATCACCCCAGGCCAATAGAATCTCTGTAATACCCTCTCTCGGGTTTTCTCTGTCCCCAGATGACCTCCAAGAATGTGCCAATGGGCCAACTCCAACACCAACTTCCTGTAAGGTTTGGGCACCACCAGCTGCTCAACGGTTTCTTCTGCCCTTTTTGCCACCCGATACAGTAGGTCCTTCTCTACGCTGAAGTATGGGTAAGTGCAGGTATTATCTGGGTTCACTAACTCGCCATCTATTTCCACTACGTTTTCCCATGCCTTTATTAGGGCGGGGTCTTTTAACTGTTCTGTGGCAAAATTTTCCCTGTGAACCTCCAGATCAGAAAACTCCACAGACGGTAGGTTTTCGTCTGAGGAGGTGGGCTCCTCTCCAGTTTCTTGAGTCTCCCCTGCCAATACTGACAAGGGAAATTCTGGAGAGTCCTCACCACTCTCAGAGGAGTTCTGGCTATCACATTCCTGGTACATAGGGGCACCAGTGGGGGGCTCAGGATCATCCCACAGTTCCCAGAACTTCGGAAAATCCCTTCCCACAATGGCATCATGCGGTAATTGAGATACTAACCCCACTGGATGAGAGAGGGTACCTTTGGGGGTCTCGAAACACACTGTAGTCACTGGATACTCTCGGGTGTCCCCATGCACACAAATAACAGCTACCTTGCTATTCCCAGAGACCTCTGTTTTAACTAATTCAGCCTTTATCAGGGTCACAAGGCTACCTGAATCCAGTAATACCACAACATTTCTACCATTAATACACATTTTGCATAAATGTTTCTCAGTTCCCCGAATGGCAGTGCATGCGACTGTCGCACACAGCGACTGACGTCTGTCCATCAGAAAGTCACATTGCATGGGTTCCTCCACAACCGGGCAATTTGCTGCAATATGTCCCGCTTGCCGGCAGCGGTAGCAAACAATCCATTTGGCTGCCTCTTGAGCCCCTGACTTCCCAGGCTGTTCTCGCCAAACTTTGGGTAGAGCTCCCACCCTCTCACTCTCTCCACCCTCACCCCTTGGAATCCTCTTATCCGCCCCTGGGGATGGTCTGGTCTTAGGGTGGAAAGTCTGAGAGTCTCTGGAAGAGGCCGTCAGGTTCTCTGTAGCCAAGTATTTCTCTACACGATCCACAAGACCACCGGCCGTCTCTGGGTCTCCATGGCTTACCCACTTTTGGATGGCAGTAGGAAGAGCTCTTAAAAACCGATCCATTACAACACGTTCCACAATCTCTGGTGCGGACAAAGTCTCTGGCTGTAGCCACTTCCTGCTCAGGTGAATGAGATCATACATTTGAGACCTGGGGGGTTTTCCAAGCTGGAAAGTCCAGTTATGCACACGCTGAGCCCGGACAGCCAGGGTGACACCCAGCCTTGCCAATATTTCAGCTTTTAGCATCACATAGTCTTTTGCTTGGTCAGGCTCTAGGTCATAGTAAGCCTTCTGCGATTCACCAGTTAACAGAGGAGCCACCAGTCCAGCCCACTGCTCCTCAGGCCACTTTTCTCTTTCAGCAGTCCTTTCAAATGTGGTCAAAAATACCTCTGGATCATCCTCTCCAGTCATTTTTGTCAATAAACGACTCACCCCAAAGGACGCGGTATTAGTGGGACGGCTTTCCTCACTGGTCTGCGGACGTTGCTGCATTACTGCTTCCATTTGTTGTAGTCTCTGCTCTTGCTTCTGTAACAGGTCTATGAAGCGGGCCTCAGATTGCTGCTGGGCTTGTTGATGAGCTTGCTGCTGGGCTGCAAGGCTCCTTTGCAAACCTGCATTTGTCTGCTGTTGATTGGCATTTGCTAGAGCCAGCTGTTTCAGTATCTCCTCCATGCTGGCTTAAAAAAAACTGCCACTGGTTCTCCACCAACTGTGAGGGGGTTAACTCGGTAGCGGGTGTGTGTGACCCCCTGGTTGGGCTCCCCACACAAAAACAGGGCCAGCAGACGGAGGTTGTGGTTTTCAAAATCAAAAGGTGCGGTTTATTTCTCTATGTACAGTGACAAAAACACAGCAAAGCCAAAAAGAAACATAAACAAAATAAATCCTGGTGAGTTTGACCTCTGACTAAACATGCAGGTTTCCTAAACTAACAACTGGGATCAGCCTGGTGCTGTCCTAGTCCCTAAGTCCCTGGTTTAGTAAAAGTCCAAACAAATAGCCACACAGGCTTTGCCTCACCGCACAGGGGTTCACTCTCCCTAGACAGTCCACACAGGTCTGGTTCCAGGCATGAGCTAACACCTAATGAATCTGGGAGTTCTTATAGAGGCCTAAATGAGCTGACAAGCTTCAGCTGGTCTCATCAACTCCCTGCCTCACGACGCCCAGCACTCTCCCTAGAGGTATGAGTCATTCATGAGCCCACTAGCCTCAGCTGGGCTTCATCAACTCCCTAGTTGTATAAGTCGGCATAAAGCCTGAATCTGGGAGAAATATATCTACCCCCCTGGATGCAACCAGGTGACTTTACCTTCCTGCTGTCACAATATATATTGTGAGGGGGTTAGCTCGGCAGCGGGTGTGTGTGACCCCCGAGATGGGCTCCCCACACAAAAACAGGCCCAGCAAACGGAGGTTGTGGTTTTCAAAATCAAAAAGGTGCGGTTTATTTTCTATTTACAGTGACAAAACACAGCAAAGCAAAAGAAACATAAACAAAATAAATCCTGGTCAACTTGACCTCTGACTAAACATACAGGTTTCCTAACTAACAACTGGGATCAGCCTAGTGCTGTCCTAGTCCCTAAGTCCCTGGTTTTAAATGTCCAAGCAAATAGCCACACAGGCTTTGTCTCACCGCACAGGGGTTCACTCTCCCTAGACAGTCCACACAGGTCTGGTTCCAGGCATGAGCTAACATCTAATGAAGCTGGGAGTTCTTATAGAGGCCTAAATGAGCTGACAAGCTTCAGCTGGTCTCATCAACTCCCTGTCTGTACGACGCCCCACACTCTCCCTAGAGGTATGAGTCATCCATGAGCCCACTAGCCTTATACAACTCTCCACCTAGTTGTATAAGTCGGCGTAAAGCCTGAATCTGGGCGAAATATATCTACCCCCCTGGATGCAACCAGGTGACTTTACCTTCCTGCTGTCACATACCCCCCCCTCTTGTTTTAACCTCGGGGTTGGAACACCAGCAATCAGGCATTCATGTACTCGAGACAAAGCATCCACATTCCCCATTTGAACGCCAGGGCGATGCTTTACTGTGAAGTTGAATTCCTGGAGGGCCAGGAACCACCTATTCACTCTTCTATTTGTTTCCTTGTTTTGAGCCATCCACTTTAACGGAGCGTGATCCGTAACCATGTCAAAGTGCCTACCTAGCAGGTAGTACCGAAGGGAATCTAGAGCCCACTTCACCGCTAAACACTCCTTTTCAACGGTGGCGTAATTTACCTCATGGGACTTCAACTTCCTGCTGAGGTAAATGACTGGGTGCTCTTCCCCGTTCCAGACCTGGGACAATACTGCTCCTAACCCCACATCTGACGCATCACTTTGTACGACAAAGTCTTTAGAGAAGTCGGGTGAGTACAACACTGGCTGGCTACATAAGGCTTGTTTCAAGAATTGGAATGCTGCCTCAGCCTCGGGGGTCCATTTAATCATGACCGACCCTTTCCCCTTCGTCAGGTTGGTTAGGGGCACAGCCTTAGAAGCAAAGTGGGGAATGAATCGCCGATAATACCCAGCGATTCCCAGAAAGGCTCGTACCTGCTTCTTGCTGTTGGGACGTGGCCAACTCTGGATGGCCTCGACTTTGTTGAGTTGGGGTTTTATTACTCCCCTCCCAATGGTGTACCCAAGATATTTGGCCTCCTCCTGCCCAATGGTACACTTCTTGGGGTTAGCCGTAAACCCCGCTTCCCGAACAGAGTCCAGGACTGCTTGCACTTTTGGCAGATGTGAGGCCCAATCTGTGCTATGGACAATTATGTCATCCAGGTAAGCCGCAGCATACTTCCGATGGGGCCTCAGCATCTGGTCCATTTTCCGCTGGAATGTGGCCGGCGCATTCTGTAACCCGAACGGCATTCTTTTATATTGGAACGCCCCGTCTGGGGTTACAAATGCGGTTTTCTCTTTGGCCGACTTGGCCAGGGGGATTTGCCAATACCCTTTTGTGAGGTCAAGAGTCGTCATGTATCGGGCTGTTCCCAGCCGGTCGATCAACTCATCTATACGTGGCATGGGGTAGGTGTCAAATTTTGTAACTTTGTTCAACTGTCGAAAATCGTTACAAAATCGCCAGCTCCCATCCGGTTTAGGCACCAACACAATGGGACTAGACCAATCACTTTGGGACTCCTCTATCACCCCTAAGTTCAGCATTTTCTGTACTTCCTCCCGTATTGCCTCCCGTCGGGCCTCTGGGATCCGATAGGGTTTTAACTTCACCCTTTCACCGGGCGGGGTAATGATGTCATGCTCTACCCCAGATGTTTGTCCCGGCAGCTCAGAGAATACCTCCTTGTTGCGAAGCACAAACTCCTTAACCTCCTGTTGTTGGGGTTGTGACAAGGTGGCTGCTATTCCAACCTCCGGAATCACGCAACCAGTTTGAGCTGGTGACCAAGTGTCTGCGACTAGGGACTCTCTATCCCTCCAGGCTTTCAACAGATTAACGTGATAGATCTGTTCGGGCTTTCGCCTTCCTGGTTGTCTGACCTTGTAATTCACTTCGCTCACTTTTTCCATTATCTCGTAGGGGCCTTGCCATTTGGCAAGGAATTTACTTTCAACCGTAGGGACAAGTACCAGTATCCTATCCCCCGGGGAAAAGGTACGGGTCTTGGCTGCACGGTTGTACACTCTCTGCTGTGCTAACTGCGCTTGGGCCAAATGTTCCTTCACGATGGGCATTACCTGTGCAATTCGGTCTTGCATCAGGGCGACATGCTCAATCACACTCCTGTGGGGAGAACTCTCACTTTCCCAAGTTTCCTTGGCAATATCCAACAGCCCTCTTGGGTGTCTCCCATACAGTAACTCAAAGGGGGAGAATCCCGTAGAGGATTGGGGCACCTCCCTAATAGCAAACATCAGATAAGGAAGTAGACAGTCCCAATCCTTTCCATCTCTATCCACCACTTTCTTCAACATTTGTTTTAGGGTTTTGTTGAACCTTTCAACCAGCCCATCGGTTTGGGGGTGATACACAGATGTACGTAATTGCGTCACTTTGAACAATTTACACAGCTCCTTCATAACCCGGGACATAAAGGGTGTACCTTGGTCCGTAAGCAGTTCTTTACAAATACCCACCCGGCTAAACACAAGAGATAGCTCTTTGGCTATGGTTTTGGCCGAGGTATTTCGGAGAGGGATCGCTTCTGGATAACGGGTGGCATAGTCCATTATAACTAATATGTACTGGTGCCCCCTAGCGGACTTGATTATAGGACCTACCAAATCCATGGCGATCCTCTCAAACGGGACCTCAATGATGGGTAGAGGGACCAGCGGGCTACGGAAATGTGGCATCGGGGCCGACCTCTGACACACAGGGCAGGAGGAACAATAATTTTCTATGTCCTTCATCACCCCCGGCCAATAGAATCTCTGTAATACCCTCTCTCGGGTTTTCTCTGTCCCCAGATGACCTCCAAGAATGTGCCCATGGGCCAACTCCAACACCAACTTCCTGTAAGGTTTGGGCACCACAAGCTGCTCAACGGTTTCTTCTGCCCTTTTTGCCACCCGATACAGTAGGTCCTTCTCTACGCTGAAGTATGGGCAAGTGCAGGTATTATCTGGGTTCACTAACTCGCCATCTATTTTCACTACGTTTTCCCGTGCCTTTATTAGGGCGGGGTCTTTCAACTGTTCTGTGGCAAAGTTTTCCCTGTGAACCTCAAGATCAGAAAACTCCACAGACGGTAGGTTTTCGTCTGAGGAGGTGGGCTCCTCTCCAGTTTCTTGAGTCTCCCCTGCCAATACTGATAAGGGAAATTCCGGAGAGTCCTCACCACTCTCAGGGGAGTTCTGGCTATCACATTCCTGGTACATAGGGGCACCAGTGGGGGGCTCAGGATCATCCCACAGTTCCCAGAACTTCGGAAAATCCCTTCCCACAATGGCGTCATGCGGTAACTGAGATACTAAGCCCACTGGATGAGAGAGGGTACCTTTGGGGGTCTCGAAACACACTGTAGTCACTGGATACTCTCGGGTGTCCCCATGCACACAAATAACAGCTACCTTGCTATTCCCAGAGACCTCTGTTTTAACTAACTCAGCCTTTATCAGGGTCACAAGGCTACCTGAATCCAGCAATACCACAACATTTCTACCATTAACACACATTTTGCATAAATGTTTCTCAGTTCCTCGAATGGCAGTGCATGCGACTGTCGCACACAGCGACTGACGTCTGCCCGTCAGAAAGTCACACTGCATGGGTTCCTCCACAACCGGGCAATTGGCTGCAATATGTCCCGCTTGCCGGCAGCGGTAGCAAACGATCCTTCTTGCGGCCTCTTGAGCCGCTGATTTCCCAGGCTGTTCTCGCCAAACTTGGGGTAGAGCTCCCACCCTCTCAACCCTCACCCCTTGGAATCCTCTTATCTGCCCCTGGGGATGGTCTGGTCTTAGGGTGGAAAGTCCGAGTGTCTCTGGAAGAGGCCGTCAGGTTCTCTGTAGCCAAGTATTTCTCCACACGATCCACAAGACCATCGGCCGTCTCTGGGTCTCCATGGCTTACCCACTTTTGGATGGCAGTAGGAAGAGCTCTCAAAAACCGATCCATTACAACACGTTCCACAATCTTTGGTGCGGACAAAGTCTCTGGCTGTAGCCACTTTCTGCTCAGGTGAATGAGATCATACATTTGAGACCTGGGGGGTTTTCCAAGCTGGAAAGTCCAGTTATGCACACGCTGAGCCCGGACAGCCTGGGTGACACCCAGCCTTGCCAATATTTCAGCTTTTAGCATCGCATAGTCTTTTGCTTGGTTAGGCTCTAGGTCATAGTAAGCTTTCTGCGATTCACCAGTTAACAGAGGAGCCACCAGTCCAGCCCACTGCTCCTCAGGCCACTTTTCTCTTTCAGCGGTCCTTTCAAATGTGGTCAAAAATACCTCTGGATCATCCTCTCCAGTCATTTTTGTCAATAAACGACTCACCCCAAAGGACGCGGTATTAGTGGGACGGCTTTCCTCACTGGTCTGCGGACGTTGCTGCATTGCTGCTTCCATCTGTTGTTGTAGTCTCTGCTCTTGCTTCTGTAACAGGTCTATGAAGCGGGCCTCAGATTGCTGCTGGGCTTGTTGCTGAGCCTCCAGACTCTGTTGCAAAGTTGCGTTTGTCTGCTGCTGGGCTGCAAGGCTCTGTTGATGAGCTTGCTGCTGGGCTGCAAGGCTCTGTTGATGAGCTTGCTGCTGGGCTGCGAAGTTCTGTTGTTGAGCTGCAAGGCTCTTTTGCAAACCTGCATTTGTCTGCTGTTGATTGGCATTTGCTAGAGCCAGCTGCTTCAGTATCTCCTCCATGCTGGCTTAAAAAAAAACTGCCCGCATTCTCAACCAACTGTGAGGGGGTTAGCTCGGCAGCGGGTGTGTGTGACCCCCGAGATGGGCTCCCCACACAAAAACAGGCCCAGCAAACGGAGGTTGTGGTTTTCAAAATCAAAAAGGTGCGGTTTATTTTCTATTTACAGTGACAAAACACAGCAAAGCAAAAGAAACATAAACAAAATAAATCCTGGTCAACTTGACCTCTGACTAAACATACAGGTTTCCTAACTAACAACTGGGATCAGCCTAGTGCTGTCCTAGTCCCTAAGTCCCTGGTTTTAAATGTCCAAGCAAATAGCCACACAGGCTTTGTCTCACCGCACAGGGGTTCACTCTCCCTAGACAGTCCACACAGGTCTGGTTCCAGGCATGAGCTAACATCTAATGAAGCTGGGAGTTCTTATAGAGGCCTAAATGAGCTGACAAGCTTCAGCTGGTCTCATCAACTCCCTGTCTGTACGACGCCCCACACTCTCCCTAGAGGTATGAGTCATCCATGAGCCCACTAGCCTTATACAACTCTCCACCTAGTTGTATAAGTCGGCGTAAAGCCTGAATCTGGGCGAAATATATCTACCCCCCTGGATGCAACCAGGTGACTTTACCTTCCTGCTGTCACAATATATATATATATATATATATATATATATATACACATACACACAGTTCTCCCCCCATACACATATATATATATACAGTTCTCCCCCCCATACATATATACAGTTCTCCCCCCATACACATATACAGTTCTCCCCCCATACACCATACATATATACAGTTCTCCCCCCATACATACAGTTCCCCCCCCATACATATATATATATATATACAGTTCTCCCCCCCCCATACATATATACACACACACAGTTCTCCCCCCCATACATATATATGTAGCGGCCTCACCCCCCTCTGATTTGTCTAGGGGTATCTTGTGTATGAGGATGAGATGCGCTACGGCCCATGTCCTCCCCATGGCAGTGGGTGAGGTGAAGGCCAGTAACAGATATTTTCCTCGGGCCTGTGTGTTTCAGTTAAGGACCAAGTCTTGCTGTGCTGACACTTCCCTTGCTCCCATTAACCAGAGTTCCACACACCGATAAAGGTCCAACTCTTGCTTTATTGTCACACTCACAATAAACAGTGCTTTAGCAGCCAACTGGTTGAGACCCAATAACAGTTCAATACGGTGGAGTGAGCAGGTCGAGGCACTATCCTGATTGTAAGCTAAACCACTGTGGTTTCACCAGCGGTTACTATAGCCATCGGCTAAGAGAGAAACTTAGAACTTGTGAGTCTCTACCAGCAACTCAAGAGAATGTAGATAGGAGTACCTTCGCTGCGTCGTGGCCCCTGTCAGGGGAAGATGTCCCTCCAAGGGAGTTACCAGAGGCCCATCCGTCACCGGGTTGATGCTGCTCCGGACTCTCCGGACGGGTGACCTCTCCAGCCTCCTCACCTCAGACTTGGGCCCCATCCACTTCAGGGACCCTCGGACTTCTCCACCCTCGCGGGACCCAGTCGAAGTTACCGGGCCCCAGGCCTCTGATTTAGTACCTCACCCCAGGCTGAAGGTGCCTGGGATGGACGCCAACTCTGCTCCGGCCAGGCCTAGGGCGCTTGGGCCGAAACTCCGGACCGCCCGCACCCAGGCCTAAGGTGCCTGGGCGCGCGATGAAGAAGATCCCGAAGACCTTGTGGCAAGGGCGTCTCCCCCCTTTATCTCCTCCATTGACGTCACGGCAGGTTCCCCGACCTCGCCGTACCATCTCCGAGAAGGGACAAAAAGGACAGCACTATGGCAGTAAATCTACCTTGAGCCTGCGGGTACCCCGCCACCCACAGGCCAAGGAGATTAATACACCGCCCAATCCTCCACGAATACAAATGGTCCAATTCCTCTCATAATTTACACACCTGGATCATACTACCACCCAGGTGTATCCCACCTAAATTTAGAGACCCCGCTACATATATATATATATATATATATATATATATATATATATATATATATACATACACACACACACACACACACATACACAGTTCTCCCCCCCATACACCATATACAGTTCTCCCCCCATACACCATACATATATACAGTCCCCCCCATACACCATACATATATACAGTTCTCCCCCCCATACACCATACATATATACAGTCCCCCCCATACACCATACATATATACAGTTCTCCCCCATACATATATACAGTTATCCCCCCATACACCATACATATATACAGTCCCCCCATACATATATACAGTTCTCCCCCCATACACCATACATACATACAGTTCTCCCCCCATACTGTACATACATACAGTTCTCCCCCCATACACCATACAAATATACAGTTCTCCCCCCATACACCATACATATATACAGTTCTCCCACCATACATATATACACTTCTCCCCCCATACACATATACAGTTCTCCCACCATACATATATACAGTTCTCCCCCCCCCATACATACAGTTCTCCCCCCCCATACATCATCCATATATACAGTCCCCCCCCCCCATACACCATACATATATATATATATATATATATATATATATATATATATATATGAGTTTTCACCGGGTGACACCATCAACTGCTCTACTGGCTGACAATGTCCACTTTTAAGGTAGGTTAGTTTCATATTTTAACTGACATTTCTTTTATTAATTGAATCATATTTTATGGGTACACTAATGCTTTTGTTTTATTTAACCATGCCCCTTTAAGTACCCAACCCCCTGCAATTTGGCCACAGCCACTGTTCATTGTAGCACACCTCATTACTACTCTCTTTGGGTAACCCCAAAGGTGTCCCAGGTATTTTACCATCCTATAGCGTGTAATACAAAAAGATTGCCGTGCGCCGCGAAAGTGTTCGGGTTTGGCTTGAAGAAAAGGTGGCAACCCTAGGTGTGTCCCTTGTACATAGGGACAACCATCGGTCACCTCCCCCAGTCAGTCCACTCCCCCCACAGTTAGAACACATCTAGGAAACACATTTAACCCCTTCCCTGCCAGTCACATTTATACAGTAATCAATGCATTTTTATAGCAGGGATCGCTGTATAAATGTGAATGGTCCCAAAAATGTGTCAAAAGTGTCCGATGTGTCCGCCGCAATATCGCAGTCACAATAAAAATCGCAGATCGCCGCCATTACTAGTAAAAAAAAATGCTATAAATCTATCCCCTATTTTGTATACGCTATAACTTTTGCGCAAACCAATCTATATACGCTTATTTTTTTACCAAAAATATGTAGAAAAATATTTATCGGCCTAAACTGAAGAAAATTTTAATTATTTTTTTAAAAAAATTGATATTTATTATAGCAAAAAGTAAAAAAGTGTTTTTTTTCAAACTGGACGCTCTTCTTTTGTTTATAGCGCAAAAAATAAAAACCGCAGAGGTGATCAAATACCACCAAAAGAAAGCTCTATTTGTGGGAAAAAAAGGACGCAAATTTCGTTTGGGAGCCACGTCGCACGACCGCGCAATTGTCATTCAAATTGTGACAGCGCTGAAAGCTGAAAAATGGCTTGGGCAGGAAGGGGGTTTTCGTGCCCGGAAGGGAAGTGGTTAAATACACGGTTACAGACAAAAGATGATTAACCAGATGACTGCCAGCAAAAAAAAAAAAATGGCTTGCCTAAGGACAAATAAAAATCATCCTTGGACAGTCCATACTCCATACTGTAGGAAAAAGTGAACGTGAGAAGTTTGTTGGAAGCGCCAATCAGCGCGCTTTGTCTTTGAACACGTGATCTAAAATGGCGCCTGGAAGACAAACAGGCACTAAACAAAGTGTCCGCAGTTTTGGAGCTCGAAGCCGTCACTTTTCTCGTCCAATCAACAGGCCCGATCATTCTCATCGCTCGTAGTCAAGGTCACAAGTTCCACCCATCTACTGTTTTAAGTCAATCTGATGCCTGCGCTTTTCCCGTTACCATAGCGATTTTAGGGCCACACCGCCCCATGCGTCGCTGCTGCCCGCTTTTATTTGTGAATAGTGGTTGGGAAGTTCCAGCTATATCCGCCTCCAGCCGCCCACAGGAGCCTCCCCCATCCAAGATGGCGGCGGGTGGGAATGGTGGCCTTTCGTTCTCCGGTGTGGTGAGCAACAGCGCCCCTAGCAATCGCGGTGGGACGGTGTCCACTTCGTACAACTACAGCGGAGGGGCAGCGGTTTCCTCTCCGGGGAACCAAACTGCATCGGCAGTGTCTTCGGCCGGGGCCTCGCCTCCAGCGGCTCCGCCTCCGCCTCTACCTGCGGCCGCCGGCCTCCTGCACCGAGAGCCCGTCTATAACTGGCAAGCCACTAAGACCACGGTGCGGGAACGCTTCACTTTTCTGTTTAACAACGAGGTGCTGAGTGACGTGCATTTCCTAGTCGGGAAAGGACTGGGCAGTCAGCGGATACCCGCTCATAGGTACAGAATCCTCCGGCTTCCAGCACAACACTGCACTATACATTCTAGGTTTCTCACACCCACCCCGACTGCACAAGGCTGGGGTGACCAACACACAGGGTTGCTCATTGTGTTTGTGGATTACACAACTTCCTTCCATGTGCTCATGTGAAGGCAATTTACCACACCTGCACCTCTGAAAGGCGATCTGCAGTGGATCTCTTTTTGGAGGACCTTGTATAGGCAGCTGGGACTTGATAGGTCGCTTTCTCAACACCTGTTTTAACCCTGTGTGGTGCCACAAATGGGTACGGTTGAGGTGCTACCTCCCCCCCCCCTTTTGCATGAATTGTGTCCCAGTCGGCAGCAGTAATGATTGCCCGGCGCAACATCAGCATGCGTACAACTCCATCCTCAGGGGCGCTGCTGCTGCAGTTTAACCACTTCAGCCCTGAAAGGATTTACCCTCTTAATGACCAGGCCATTTTTTGCTATACGGCACTGAGTCGCTTTAACTTACAATTGCGCGATCTCGTGACGCTGTACCCAAACAAAATTGATGCCCCCCCCTTTTTTTTGCGCTATAAACAAAGAGCAACAATTTAAAAAAAAAAACCCCACCTTTTTTACTCTGATATAAAACATATCCCCCCCCCAAAAAAAAAATATATGTATTGCTCAGTTTAGGCCAATATGTATTCTGCTTCATATTTTTGGTTTAAAAAAAGAAAAAATGCAAAAAAAGCATGTATTGATTGGTTTACCTAAAAGTTATTGCGTCTACAAAATGGGGCGATAGATTTATGTGTTTTTTTTTTTTTTTTTTTTTATTTTTTTTTTTTTACTCGTAATGGGGGCGGTCAGTGATTTTTTTAGCAGAATTGCGGCGGACAGATGACACCTGACATTTTTGACCAGTGACATTACAGTAATCAGTGCTAAAAATAAGCACTAACAATGTACTAATGACACTGGCAGGGAAGGGGTTAACATCAGGGGCGATCAAGGGGTTAAATGTGTTTTTTAACTATGGGGGTTGGGCTGCCTAGGGAAAACACACAGATCCATCTTCCTGCATAGCAGAAAGACAGACAGGATCTGTGTGATCTCCCCTGTCAGAATGAAAATCCTGCCTTGTTTACACAGGCAGATCCCCGTTCTGTCACTGCGGGGAACGATCTCGGGTGGACATCGAGTCCCCCGGACCCACTGATTGGCTCCTCCGCTGCCCCCAAAAGCGAGTTCCCGCGCCGGTGTACAGCTACGGCGATTTGCGTGAACGATCCATTTTGCCGCAGTATGATGGCGGCTGGTCGGGAGGCGTTTAAAGTTGGAGTAAACTTTCTTGTATGATTTTTTTTTTTTTTTTAGCTCTAGGTAAGCCTATAATCAGGCTTACCTATAGGCACAGTAAATATCTCCTAAATGTGTGCCGTTTAGCAGATATTTTCTTTAGACGCAGCCGGTGACCTCATCGACGCACGCGCCCTGAAGGAACGGCATACCCATCCTGTAAGCAGCAACTCCCGTGCACGAGAGTGATGTCATCGTCGGCTCAGCCATTCATATTGCTGAAGCCTGTGAACCCGGGAAGGAAGACCGGGTGAAGATGGAAGCGCCTTCAGCTGTGACAGCGTGCCTCTGGAGGGCTTCGTTTTCAGGTAGGTCTGTCATACTCTGCTAGTATGCGATGCATACTAGCACATTTTGACTTGCTGCCCGGTGCCTATTTAATCTTTTTTATGCGGTTACTACTATTTATTTTGACACTCTAATCCAAAGGCTCCTCCTGCATGTTTTCCTGCAGACCGGCTGGGAAAAAGCTGGGTCATGTGACAGATGTATATTTTTTAGAAAAAAAAGTGTGTATCAGCAGAGCTTCCCCTCATTTCAGATCTACCCCCTCCGATTTACAGCGACTGCACTTCCAGTGCAATTTCAAGTGCACTTTGCACTTGTAGTTTGCCCTCGTAGCGCAAAGTGGATTTGCCTTTTGTAAATAACCCCCATTGTAACTTAAACAGTGGAGTTGATTTACTAAAGGCAAATATACTGTGCACTTGCTCCAGACCTTAGTAAATGAGGTATTTTCACAAGGGGAAAAAATAAAAATTTTTGCTTGCACATGATTGGATTATAGAAATTGACAGCGCTTCCCCCTCAGCTCTAGAGAAAATTCACTTGCAGTGCACAGAATATTTGTATTTTTAGTAAATCGACCTCCCTGTGTGTTTAGTATCCCGTTTAACGGAACAAGCTAGAAGCTGATTGGTTACTATTCAGTGCTGCTCCAGATTCTGTCCGCCCTAGTTTTTGCCTAGGTTCAAACTGAATTGATGCTGAGTTGAATCAGTTTTTCTGTGAAATTTTGAGAAGATCCAGTGCAAGCTGATGCAGTTCAGATACAACTGTAATGTGTTTTTACTGCAGCTGCGGTCTCTCTATATCAGTGGTTCTCAACTCCAGTCCTCAGGGCCCACTAACAGGCCAGGTTTGCAAGATAACTGAAATGCATCACAGGTGATATAATTTGCTGCTCAGGGATTGCAGTATTCTAGTCTGCATCTCACCAAGGTAATACTTAAAATCTGGCCTGTTAGTGGTCCTGAGGACAGGAGTTGAGAAACACTGGTCTATATGGTCCAGGGATGAGGAACAAGGCAAAGATTTGCACAAAATGTATTGGAATTGTTGCATTAGAACAGATGAGCGATTTTCATGACGCTTCCATTCAAGTCTATGGAGCTAAAAAATTACACTGCACCAAGCTCGGTACCCATTTTAAGGCTCCATGCACACTAGTTTTATTTTAATTTATTATTCTTTTGAGAAAAAACGCTGGTACTAGCTTTTTGTAGTAGTGTTTACGAGCTTTTAGGAGTATTGGCATTTTATTTGTATTTTTGCAGTGGGGGGGGGGGGGGCTCAAAAAACGCTATTGGTAGCGTTAAGTGTTTCTGCTGGGGGAAAAAACGCTCCAGGAAACGCAAGAACATCTTTTTTTCTTCTCCTAGACACTGAAGCTCAAAAAACGCTAATAGCCTAAAGTAGTGTGCATGGACACATAGGCTAACACTATTTAGCTTCTAGGAGCTTAAAAAAACGCTAGTGTGCATGGAGCCTATAATCGCGTCAGATTCACACTGCATGTATGTGAACGGGCTCCATAGAAGCTCATTTTTTTTACTTGTGCGATTCCATGTGTTCTGGATTGTATCAGAAATCGCATCAGTGTGAAATGGGGTTTAGTAAATCTCCTCCACTGTGTTTTGCTAACTGCATGCAGAGCATACATGTGGTGATAGTATTTATTCAGTATGTATATCGCACGCGCATGGTACGGAAAGTATTCAGACCCCCTTAAATTTTTCACTCTGTTATATTGCAGCCATTTGCTAAAATCATTTAAGTTCATTTTTTTTTCCTTTGCAATGTACACACAGCACCCCCATATTGACAGAAAAACACAGATTTGTTGACATTTTTGCAGATTTATTAACCACTTAAGCCCCGGACCATTTTGTAGCTAAAGGACCAGAGGTGTTTTCAGAATTTTGCACTGCGCTGCTTTAACTGTAAATTGTGCAGACATGCAATGTTGTACCCAAACAAAATTTGCGTCCTTTTCTTCCCACAAATAGAGCTTTCTTTTAATGGTATTTGACTGCCTCTGCGATTTATTTATTTATTTATTTATTTATTTTTTGCGATATAAACGGAAAAAGACTGAAAATTTTGAAAAAAAAAGATATTTTCTACTTTTTGTTATAAGAAAAATCGAATAAACTAAATTTTAGTCATACATTTAGGCCAAAATGTATTCAGCCACATGTCTTTAGTAAAAAAAATGTCAATAAGCGTATATTTATTTGTTTGCGCAAAAGTTATAGCGTCTACAAACTAGGGTACATTTTCTGGAATTTACACAGCTTTTAATTTATGACTGCCTATCTCATTTCTTGAGGTGCTAAAATGGCAGGGCAGTACAAAACCCCCCCAAATGACCCCATTTTGGAAAGTAGACACCCCAAGGAAATTGCTGAGAGGCATGTTGAGCCCATTGAATATTTTTTATTTTTTGTCCCAAGTGATTGAATAATGACAAAAAAAAAATTACAAAAAGTTGTCACTAAGGCCCCTTTCACACTGGGGCGTTTTTTCATGCGGTTTAGCGCTAATATTAGCGCTATTATACCGCATGAAAAAATCATGCCCTTTAGCCTTCAATGTGAAAGCCCGAAGGCTTTCACACTGAAGCGGTGCGCTAGCAGGACCGCTCCAAAAGTCCTGCTAGCCGCTTCTTTACAGCGGTGAAGGAGCGGTGTGTTCACCGCTCCTTTACCGCGGTCTCCCATTGAAATCAATGGGACAGCGCGGTAATACCGCCCGCAAACCGCGGCAATAGCCGTGGTTTGCGGGCGGTATTAACCCTTTTTCGGCCGCTAGCGGGGGTTAAATTTACCCCCCTAGCGACCGCATACCGTGGTAAGAACGACGGTATAGCAGCGCTGAAAATCGCGCTGCTATACCGCCACCGCTCCTGCCCGCCCCAGTGTGAAAGGGGCCTAAATTATATATTGCTCACACATGCCATGGTTATATGTGGAATTGCACCCCAAATTACATTTTGCTGCTTCTCCTGAGTACGGGGATACCACATGTGTGGGACTTTTTGGGAGCCTAGCCACGTACGGGCCCCCGAAAACCAAGCACCGCCTTCAGGATTTCTAAGGGCACAAATTTTTGATTTCACTCCTCACTACCTATCACAGTTTCGAAGGCCATAAAATGCCAAAATAGCACAAACCCCCCCAAATGACCCCATTTTGGAAAGTAGACACCCCAAGCGATTTGCTGAGAGGCCTGGTGAGTATTTTACAGCTCTCATTTGTTTTTGAAAATTAAGAAAGAAAATATTTTTTTCTCTTACCATCCATGGACTGACACGGTGTCTCTTTACACTTTACACGTGGGTTATGTCCCTGCTTGCAGGAGAAGACCTAGGCAGAATGTGAAATGTTATACATACATTCTAAAAGCCAGAGCTGAACAGCCCCACCCAGGGGGCGGTCCCTCCGGACATAACCCTCCCACTAGTCAGCAGACTTCAGTTTTTTTTCTGCCTAGCAGAAGGAGAAGACATGGCTCTCTCAGGAGCCAGTCTCCTGACCTATTTTTATTCCTTTTCTGGAATTCTTTTTTATTTTATTTTTGAGAATTTTCTATCAACTGTCGGCTGGGCAACAGGTTGGGTACAAGATATCCTCGTAGTCTTCCCTGTCTGACCATCGAGCGTGCTGATCCTCGCCTTGTGTGCGTGAGACTCAGTTCACGACAGGCCCCATGCTTTCATGCTCCCACGGTCCTCTCAAGACTAAACAGTTCCTGACTGACTGTATCTTTCGAGGTGGACCGGGCCGACAGCTACTCAGTACTGCACTGTGATAGTCCTGTCAGAAACACACCAGTGGGTCCCTCAGGGGACGGGCAAGTAGTCTCTCCTGCCTGCAGGTGAGTACAAAAGGCTGTGTTTCTCTGGGGGATTTTCCCCGTCTCCCCCTGTATTTCATTGTCACTCTCTGTCACCATTGCTGGCGCTGTGCTGTGTGGGGTGCCTGGGGGTCACACTGTTATTGGAGGGGCTAATGCTGGTCTGCAGATATGCTTGGCCTTTTTTTGTGTATTTTGGGGCCTGAGCGGCGCTGTGTGTGTGCTGTTTTTTTCACTTTTGCTGAGTCATGGCGGCCATCTTGCTGCGGATCGCCTCAGTGAAGTGCGGCGGCCATTTTCTTGTAGCCCGCGCGCTCTTCAGCACTAGTTTTGGCCTCTAGCGCTGCTGTAACAGCGCAAATCTCCTCACAGCTCACCAGCGCTGACACAGCGCGGTACAGACAGCGGAACTGAGCGGTCCCTGGTCCGGTTTGGTGAGTCCCCTGGGCGCCCCCTCCTCAGTCAGCATAGCCTGTGGGTGGACTTTTTATCTGAGGAGTCTCAGAGGGGGGCAATATGGAGTCTCTGTCACCAGCTTCCCCTAAATGTCAGTGGACAACAGGCAGTGCTTCAGCACCTGCGGTCCCTAGGGACCAGTTGTGGGCAGTCCTGGAATCATTTCTGACCAGGATGGGAGCTGTGTGCAAGGGAGCAAAAAAGCGCCCTCTCCCCACTTTACTTCATGAGGGCAGTGTGCTGATTCAGATATGGGCCTAGCCACTACCGCTCAGGACCCTAGTTCTGAATGTATTGGATGGTTTTGAACAGGACATTCCTTATGAGGAAAACTCCAGTTCTGAGTCAGTAAATGACAGGGCGCTTGTTAGTGTACTCATGACCGCGGTGAGGGACACTCTCAAGCTAAAATGCTGCGGATGCAGAACCTCAGGCGGATACAGTCTCCTTTGGTTCTTTTAAGGCCAGGCCTTCTAAAGAGGTTTTTCCATATGTACTTTCTTTGACCAGCTTATTGATAGGGTCTGGGAAAAGCCGCAGAAGAATTTATTTATGGTCCCGCGGCGTTTGTCTATCAGATACCCCTTGAAGATGCCCTACTTAAAAAGTGGGCTTCTCCCCCAGGGTCGACCCTCCAGTCGCCTGGTTGAACAAGGCCATCACTCTCCCGATGGAGGGGACTCCTGCATTTGAGGACCCCACTGACAGGAGGTCAGAAGTGGTGAGCAGAGCCATGTTTGCCTTGTTGGGATCCGCCCTACGGCCTGTGGTAGCGGCGACCCTTGTGTATTAAAAACTTACAGGTTGGGCAAAAATGTTGCACCTAGCTGTACAGGAGCATAATCTTCCTCCAGACACAGTTGCTTTGGCCCACCAACTGGTTCAGGGCCTGGTTTATGTGTGCGACGCCACGTTGGACGCAGCCCCTTTTAATATCCAGGGCCTCTGTCTCGGCGGTGGTATTGCGTCGTCTTATCTGGTTGAAGTGCTGGTCTGCTGACCTAGCCTTAGGAAGCTCCTGACGGATCTACCATTTAAAGGTGGTAGACCTTTCGGTGCTGCTCTGGATGACATCGTCATGGATGTCATGGGAGGTAAAAGCACTCTTCTTCCTTAGACTAGCAAGGGTGAGGAGGCCCGCCGCAAACGGGGGGTCTTCCTTTCCAGCAAAACGGGGTTTTTTCGTCAGTCAGTCCACGGGTAGGCCCTCTCAGACTGACGGCAGTGCGGCTGGTGGGCACAAGTGCCCCTTGGTGCGTAAGCCGAACAAGCGGCTCCCAAGCCCGCCTCCGCGTGAAGTCTTGCCTCCGCCCGACTCTGGGGTGGGGGGACGACTTCGCTGGTCACGAATCGGTGGTCCTCCCGAATCTCCGACTGGTGGGTGTGCGAGGTGGTCACCTCAGGATACAGGATAGTATTCCGATCCTGGCCCCCAGACAGATTCTTTCCCTCAAATCTTCCTCTCCTTCCTACCTGTCGGGCAGCCCTCTTGGGGGCTGTACAGGATTTGATCAGGTCCGGAGTGATTGTGCCGGTTCCGTCACAGGAGAGTTTTCAGGAATTCTACTCGAATCTGTTTGTCGTCCCAAAAATAGGACGTGGTTCGACCTATCCTGGACCTCAAGGCCCTGAATGCCTTCGAGAAGGTGTAGAAATTCCGCATGGAATCCATTCGCACGGTGATCGCTACACTCCACCAAAGGGATTTTCTTCTGGCGTCCTTGGACTTCAAGGACGCCTACTTGCATGTTCCGATCTGCGCAAGTCACCAGAATTTTCTGCGCTTTGCGATCAGCGAAGTCCACTATCGATTGTGGCTCTTCCTTTCGGCCTAGCCTCGGCACCAAGGGTGTTCACCAAGGTGCTTGCTCCGGTTCTAGCCTTCTGTTACAGCGAGGTATTGCTGTTGTGGGCTATCTGGACGATCTTCTGCTAACAGCAGAAAGTGGCTCAGACTTAGAGGAAAGGTGACTATCGTCAATTAGACCCTCAGGGACTCGGGTGGTTCCTGAACATTCAGGAGTCAGTCCTGGTCCCGACTCAGTGTCTGGAGTATCTAGTTCTGATTCTGGACTCCTTGGAGGCAAAGGTATCCTACCTCTGGAGAAGTTGCTGACACTTCAGTCTGCGGTGCGGGTGCTGACATCCCAAAAATGGTTGTCAATCTGTTTTTTGCATGAGAAGTCCCGAGACTCGTGGTGGCCTCCTTCGCGGCCGTTCCGTATGCCCAATCACACACCAGGGCATTGCAGGAGATCTTGTCCACCTGGGACAAATCCCCGTTGTCCTTTTTGGATCTTCAGATCCAGGTGATTTACCTGGTCAGGGCGCCCCTGACATGGTGGTTGAGATCATCGGCTCTTCGGTCCGGAAAGTCGTTCCCCTCCCATCCAATGGACGGTGCTCACGACGGACACCAGCCTGACGGGCTGGGGTGGAGTCTGGGGAGTCCGGTCGGCTCAGGCCTTAGACTCCGGACGAGCCCGTTTACCAATCACTGTTCTGGAAATACGGGCCATCGGACTGTGTCTCTCCTCAGGTCGGAGAGAGTACGGGGTCGCTCCATCAGGAGCCAGTCAGACACCGCCACGGCGGTGGCGTATGTAAACCATCAAGGGGGAACTCGGCGCTCAGCTGCGGCTTCCGAGGTAGTCCGTATCCTGAAGTGGGCCGGAAGAAACGTGCCGGCTCTGTAGGCCATTTTACATTCTGGGCATAGACAATGGGCAGGCGGACTATCTGAGTCGCCAATCGCCAGACACCGGACCAAGAAGCGTGGTCCTTGCATATTTCAACTCCTTTACCGACGGTGGGGCACGCCGGATGTGGACCTGATGGCCTCTCGACTCAATCGCAAGGGTCGAGGTTGTGGCCAGATCCAGGGATCCTTTGGCGATGCCTCGGATGCGTTGGTGGCCCCATAGGGTCCTTATCACCTGATTTAAACTCCGGCGATCCTAATTGTTCCGGATTGGCCTCAGCATCACTGGTACGCTGATCTGGTACGTTCCCTGGCGGTTGCCGATGAGGGAGGACCTTCAGTCTCAAGGTCCTATGTTTCATCCGGCTTAGTCTCTGGCTTTAACGGCAGGGCTGTTAAAAGCCAGGTGTTGAGGGACCGAGGTCTCTCGGACTCGGTCATTTTGACCATGTTAAGGACACGGAAGTCTTCCTCCAGGCAGATCTATCACCGTGCCTGGAAAGCTTATATCGCCATGTGCGAAGCGCTGGACTGGCGTCCTCGGACGTATTCCGTCCCCAGAATCCTGCGTCCTCTGCAGTGTGGAGTGACCCAAAAGCTTGCTTTGAGTACCATCAAGGATCAGATTTCGGCCATGGCCGTCTTCTTTCAGCGACCTCTAGCGGGTCATTTTTCTTGGTTAGCACCTTGTGTTGGGGGTTCGCCATGTGCTCCCTCCTGTCAAGCCTCTCCCACCGTGGGATCTGAATTTGGTGCTCTCAGTCCTCCAGGAACCTCCTTTTGGAAATATCCGGGATATTCCCCTCTTATCTTGTCTCAGAAGGTGGCCTTTTTAGTGGCAATCACTTCTGTTTGACGAGTGTCTGAGTTGGCGGCTTTGTCCTGCAAGTCGCCATATTTGGTCATCCATAAAGATAAGGCGGTGTTGCATCCGCGACCTTCCTTTTTTGCCAAAGGTGGTGTCCACCTTTCACCTACATGAGGACATTGCCCTCCCGTCCTTGTGTCCTCACCCATCGCATCCCAGAGAGTTTGCGCTGCACATATTGGAGGTGGTACGAGCCTTACGGGTGTACCTGTCTGCTACTGCTTCTATTCGGAAGTCCGACTCACTGTTTGTGACTGTCTCTGGTCCATAACAGGGCCAAGCGGTTTCGTCTGCCATCATTTTAGGGGAATCAGACAAACCGTCATTCAAGCCTATGCTTTCAAAGGGCGGGCGCCTCCCTTTCCGGTTACGGCGCATTCCACCAGGGCAATTGGTGCTTCCTGGGTTTCCCGACATCAAGCGTCGGTTGCACAAGTGTGCAAGGCGGCGACCTGGTCGTCTGTTCATGCCTTTTAAGTTTCATAAGGTTAATGTGGCTGCATCTTCGGATGCTTCCTTCGGCCGCAGGGTGCTGCAGGCTGCTGTTTAAAGTTGTGACTCCTCCGTTGAGGAGCTCTGCCTTCTTGGAGTGACGTTTTTGGTTTTTCCATTGATACTGCTCCCATCCCTCTTGACACTGCTTTGGGACATCCCACGTGTAAAGTGTAAAGAGACACCGTGTCAGTCCATGGATGGTAAGAGAAAATAGGATTTTTTTGTACTCACCGTAAAATCCTTTTCTCTGACATCCATGGGCTGACACGGCACCCACCCTTCCTTTTAAGTTTGTACTGCTTTGTTACGAACTGAAGTCTGCTGACTGTAGTGGGAGGGTTATGTCCGGATGGACCGCCCCCTGGGTGGGGCTGTTCAGCTCTGGCTTTTAGAATGTATGTATAACATTTCACGTTCTGCCTAGGTCTTCTCCTGCAAGCAGGGACATAACCCACGTGTAAAGAGACACCGTGTCAGTCCATGGATGTCAGAGAAAAGGATTTTAAAAATCCTATTTTTTTTTTTAAACTTTGTGACAAAAAAGCGAGATCTGCGAAATACTCACCATACCTCTCAGCAAATAGCTTGGGGTGTCTACTTTCCAAAATGGGGGTCATTTGGGGGGGTTTTGTGCCATCTGGGCATTCCATGGCCTCTGAAACTGTGATAGGCAGTGATGAGTGAAATCAAAAATTTACACCCTTAGAAAGCCTGAAGGCGGTGCTTGGTTTTGGGGTCCCGTACGCGGCTAGGCTCCCAAAAAGTCTCACATGTGGTATGGATACAAAAAATTCCGCGCTGCCTTATGGTGAAGCCGCTCGCACAACCAATTGAGAAATGGTGAAAAACAAACAAAACAAAAAAAAGTGTAGCGCTAAAACTAAATATGAACTGCCCTGAAAGTGCAGTAATCAACAATGCATATTCAAATTATACAAACATCTTGAAGAACACAGTGACAAAATGAAAATTAATCCAAAAAAATCCTCAGTGATGTGAGTATTGAATAATAGAAGTCACAATGAAACTAAATCCTTTGGTGTAGAAATGCTGGTGAAGTTGAATTTGATGAAAATCAAAATGGTGGTGCTCCTAAAGTGAACTTAACACAAAATAAGTGCTTTCAGAGTGACCGTCACCATACGATAGTAGAAAAGGCTTACCGAAAGGTGTGGACCCCAAAAAACTTGCATTCAAAGGGTCAACCAAGCATGGGTAAGCCACTATGGACAGCGAATCTCCAACTGTGATTTAAACAGGGGTCTCGAACATCAATCCAATACAGAGGGTGCAGAAAATATCTCTGGCGTTTAAATGGCGATGGAACTTGCAGGAAATGCCCAATGATGGCCAGGTGTTGATTTCAGGCAAGTAATAGAAAATGGAAGGAAAGAAAAAAGCACATAGCGTAATCCAGATATGGCGGACCCCTATTACAGATATCAAACTCACTGTAGGAGTGTATTCGCCTGTCTGGATATCACCCACTTGGTTGTCCTGCTTCCATGCAACTCACAGACTTGAACTCAGGTGATTCAAAGAGCAAGGAATTACACATGTGGTATCCCCGTACTCAGGAGAAGCAACAGAATGTATTTTGGGGTGTAATTCCACATATGCCCATGGCATGTTTGAGCAATATATCATTTAGTGACAACTTTGTGCAAAAAATAAATTGTCTTTTTTCCGCAACTTGTGTCAACATATAAAATATTCCATGGACTCGACATGCCTCTCAGTATATAGCTTGGGGTGTCTACTTTCCAAAATGGGGTCATTTGGGGGGGTTTTGAACTGTTCTGGCATTTTATACACAACATTAGGAAGCTTACATCCACTCTTCTAACCACTTGAAGACAAAGCCCTTTCTGACACTTTTTGTTTACATGAAAACATTTTTTTTATTTTTTTTTGCAAGAAAATTATGTTGAACCCCCAAATATATATATATATATATATATATATATATATATATATATATATATATATATATTGTGACAGCAGGAAGGTAAAGTCACCTGGTTGCATCCAGGGGGGTAGATATATTTCTCCCAGATTCAGGCTTTATGCCGACTTATACAACTAGGGAATTGATGAAGCCCAGCTGAGGCTAGTGGGCTCATGAATGACTCATACCTCTAGGGAGAGTGTGGGGCGTCGTGCAGACAGAGATGAGGAGACCAGCTGAACCTTGTCAGCTCATTTAGGCCTCTATAAGAACTCCCAGCTTCATTAGATGTTAGCTCATGCCTGGAACCAGACCTGTGTGGACTGTCTAGGGAGAGTGAACCCCTGTGCGGTGAGGCAAAGCCTGTGTGGCTATTTGTTTGGACTTTTACTAAACCAGGGACTTAGGGACTAGGACAGCACCAGGCTGATCCCAGTTGTTAGTTTAGGAAACCTGCATGTTTAGTCAGAGGTCAAACTGACCAGGATTTATTTTGTTTGTTTCTTTTTGGCTTTGCTGTGTTTTTGTCACTGTACATAGAGAAATAAACCGCACCTTTTGATTTTGAAAACCACAACCTCCGTCTGCTGGCCCTGTTTTTGTGTGGGGAGCCCAACCAGGGGGTCACACACACCCGCTACCGAGTTAACCCCCTCACAATATATATATATATATATATATATATATATATATATATATATATATATATATTATTTCTCTTGTCATCCATGGACTGACACAGCGTGTCTTATACACCTTTACACGTGGGTTATGTCCCTGCTTGCAGGAGAAGACCTAGGCAGAATGTGAGATGTTATACATACATTCTAAACAGCCAGAGCAGAGCTGAACAGCCCCGCCCAGGGGGGCGGTCCCTCCGGACATAACCCTCCCACTACAGTCAGCAGACTTCAGTTTTTTTCTGCCTAGCAGAAGGAGAAGACGTGGCTCTCTCAGGAGCCAGTCTCCTGACCTATTTTTATTCCTTTTTTGGAATTCTTTTTTATTTTATTTTTGAGAATCTTCTATCAACTGTCGGCTGGGCAACAGGTTGGGTACAAGATATCCTCGTAGTCTTCCCTGTCCGACCATCGAGCGTGCTGATCCTCGCCTTGTGTGCGTGAGACTCAGTTCACGACATGCCCCACGACTCCAGGGGTGGCCGGTGGGCTTCCAGCTCCGCGGTCCTCTCAAGATAAAACAGTCCGGCTGTATCTTTCGCGGTGGACCGGGCCGACAGCTACTCAGTACCGCACTGTGATAGTTCTGTCAGAAACACACCAGTGGGTCCCTCGGGATGGTTAAGTAGTCTCTCCTGGCTGCAGGTGAGTACATGCTGTGTGTTTCTTGTGTGGGGGATTTCCCTGTCTCCCCCTGTGTTTTTTTTAATGTCGCTCTGTTCACTAGTGCTGGCGCTGTACTGTGTGGGGTGCCTGGGGGCCATACTGTCCTGGGGGGGGGGCTCAAGCTGCTCTGCATTCGCTGGGGCTGTTTTGTTTTTGAATGTCAGGGGCCTGGGCGCAGTTGGGCGCCATGTTTAGTGTGTGTGCTGATTTTACATTGGCGGCCATCTTGCCGTGGCCCGCCGGAGCACATTGCGGCAGCCATTTTCTTGTAGCCGCACGTTTTTCTAGCACTAGTTTGGCCTCTAGCGCCGCTGGGAACGGCGCAAATCACCTCACACTCTCTCCTCTCAGCTCACTCACGCTGAGCAGCGCGGCGCAGTGAGCCAGAGCAGCGGAACCGAGCGGTCCTGGTCAGGTTGGTGGGTTCCCTGGGCATTCCCCTACTTCAGTCAGCACAGCCTGTGGGTGGTCTCAGAGAGGGACATTATGGAGTCAGAGTCACCAGCTTCCCCTCACATGCCAGAGGCAGCAGCCAGTGCTCCAGCACCTGCGGTCCCTATGGACCAGTTGTCGGCAGTCCTGGAATCATTTCTGACCAGGATGGAAGCTGTGTGTGAGCACAAGGGAGCAAAAAAGCGCCCTCTCCCCACTTTATCTCCACAAGGGGAGTGCTCTGATTCAGATATGGGCCTAGCTATTGCTGCTCAGGACCCTAGCTCTGAATATTTGGATGGTTTTGAACAGGACATTCCTTGTGAGGAAGACTCCAGTTCTGAGTCAGTAAATGACAGGGCGCTTGTTAGTGAACTCATTGATGCTGTGAGGGACACTCTCAAGCTAAATGCTGCGACCGCAGAACCTCAGGCGGATACAGTCTCCTTTGGTTCTTTTAAGACCAAGCCTTCTAAAAAGGTTTTTCCATATGTACCTTTCTTTGACCAGGTCTGGGAAAAGCCGCAGAAGACTTTCATGGTCCCGCGGCGTTTTGTCTATTACCCCTTTGAAGACGCCCTGCTTAAAAGGTGGGCTTCTCCCCCGGTGGTCGACCCTCCAGTCGCCCGTTTAAACAAGGCCACCACTCTCCCGATGGAGGGGACTCCTGCGTTTAAGGACCCCACTGTCAGGAGGTCAGAAGTGGTGAGTAGAGCCATGTTCGCCTTGTTGGGATCCGCCCTGCGGCCCGTAGTAGCGGCGACCCTTGTGTCTCAGACACTCACGGAATGGGCAAAAATTTTGCACCAAACTGTGCAGGAGTATAACCTTCCTCCAGACACTATTGCTCTGGCCCACCAGATGGTGCAGGGTCTGATATATGTGTGCGACGCCATGTTGGACGCGGCCCCTTTAATATCCAGGGCCTCTGTCTCGGCGGTGGTATTGCGTCGTCTCATCTGGTTGAAATGCTGGTCTGCTGACCTAGCCTCTAAGAAGCTCCTGACGGATCTACCTTTTAAGGGTGGTAGACTTTTTGGTGCTGCTCTGGATGACATCATCAAGGATGTCACGGGAGGTAAAAGTACTCTCCTTCCTCAAACTATCAAGGGTAAGGAGGCCCGACGTAAACCGGGTCCTTCCTTTCCAGCAAAAAATGGTTTTTTCCAAAACGTCTTTCAGGACAGCACCCGAGAGATCATGGCTCCTCCTCCCACAGGAAACACCTCATCAATTAATTCTTTAATTGGAGGCCTCCACGTTGCTTCCCTCAGTTTTTTGTGTTTCCTCCAGCTGGAGGAACACCTCTGGTGAGAGCCACGATCTCTCAGGGCTTTCCTGGGAGACAAGGTTCTCAAATCAGTTTTTTTTTTTTTTTTTTTTTTCTAGGAGAGTGATCCTCCCACTTACCTCCTAGCATGGACGGTCCCGTGGGCTCCCTCTCCCTCTTCCGTGCTCGGGGAGAGCCTGTACAGCCCGGGAGGGCTGCCTCCTTTTTCTTCAGAGCGGTGGTTGCTGTACTCTCACCGACCGCTGGCGAAAGCGGCGTGGAGCTCTGCGGCGGCCGCCATTGTTCTGGTGGCCGAGGAGAGCCTCGGCCACGTCCTGTATGGGAAGAGGCAGCACTTCCGGGTCGGCGCGCGCGTCATTTCCGGCCGCAAAGCGCAGAGGGAGAGGGCAGGGTCACCTGGTGCCTTAAAGTTCCGGTTCCAGGTCAGCGCGGCGGCGTTTTTGAATCTGGAACCGGCGTTTTCTCTTCACCACGCATCCGCAGACAGCTATGGATAGCGATGCAGCGGATAAGGGGGCAAGCCAAGGCACCAGCAAGGCTAAGGTAAGGGACTGTGTCCTATTTTACACTGGGCCGCTTTCTCCTGTAGAGGGGGGGGTATTCACCCTTCTCCCCCCTCCATCTCCCCCACCCCCCATCTCCCTGGTGGTGCAGTGGCTGGTGATTTAGCATGTCTGCATAATATCTAGGGGTCTTTTTGTAAAAGTTGGTGGTGGTGGTGCATGGCTTGCGGGGCACAAGGAAGTGAAAGTGTTTTTTCCTATGTGCACCTGGGTGTATTGATTTGTACTGTGTAACAGTTTTTTCTTAGCGTGGTCCCTGGTTTTTTTCTTTTCTGTTTGTGCAGGCCAAAAGTTCTGCTCAACCAGTGAAGAGAAGGTGCCCTGTCTGCAAGGAAAAGTTAAGCGAGTCTTGGACCAAGTCGCTTTGTGCAGATTGCACTGCAAATGTAGTCAGGGAAGAGTCTCCATCCTTTTGTGGCGATCTAGTATCTACAATTAAGGATGAACTCCGTGCCACCTTTCAAGCTTTTAGGTCAAACCTAAGAGAAGAACCAGGCCCTTCAAGGGAACCTAGGGCTCCGCAGCCTTCTTCAGAACCCCAAGACGGCTCTCAAATATTATTGGGAGGTCCGATAGACGTTTCCCAAGAATCTGCTTCCCTTGCTCCAGATGGAACAGACTCTGAGGAGGAAGAAAATGAAGCAGAGAGCGCTTCTAAGTACAAAATGTCGCTTGAAGAAGTCGCAGGACTTTTAAAAGTAATCCATGCGACTTTGGGGATTGAAGAGGAAAAGAAGGAGCTCTCCCTACATGACCGCATGTATGCAGGTTTGGGTGATCCAAAAAGCCGTGTTTTTCCAGTCCATTCAATAATCTCGGACATGATTAAAAAAGAGTGGTTGGAACCTGAGAAAAAGCCATTTTTTTTCCCGGTCTCATAAGAGAAGATTTCCATTTGAGGACAACCCGGATTCCATCTGGAACAAGGTTCCAAAACTGGACTCTGCTTTTTCACAGGTCTCAAAATCAACTGACCTTGCCTTTGAGGACATGGGCATGTTAAAGGAGCCCATGGACAAAAGAATGGATTTGCTTCTTAAAAGGGCTTGGCAGTCTGTGATGAACAATCTAAAACCAGCAATGGCAACAACCTGTGTCGCTAGGAATTTAGAACACTGGATTAACCAGATGAAGGCCCATGTTACGGCGGATTCTCCAAAACAGGAGATTCTGGACTCATTTACAACGCTTTCTGCAGCAGTATCATATATTGCGGATGCTTCAGCAGAATCCATTCGTATGTCAGCCAGGTCAGCGGCTTTGACCAATTCTGCTAGGAGAGCATTGTGGCTTAAAACTTGGCCAGGAGATGCTGCATCTAAAAATAGACTGTGTAGCATTCCCTTTGCAGGGGATTTGCTATTTGGTTCTGAGCTGGAGTCCATTCTTGACCGTACGGCTGACAAAAAGAAGGCGTTTCCGGTCAAAAAACAACAGGTACAGACCCGTAAGCGTTTTTTTCGTCCCCAAAAAGGACAACAGGAAGGAAAAACGCAAACCAAAAGGAAGCAGTGGTCTTCCCAGAAACCAAAAGGTAGGAGTGGAGTGCTCTTCCATCCTCCTGCGACCCCCGGAAAGCCGCAGTGACAATCCACCCCAAGTAGGGGGAAGACTCCAGGAGTTCATTCCCCAGTGGAGAGACATCACTACAAATCAGTATATTGTAAACATGCTCTCCCAAGGATATGTGGTGGAATTCACGGAAGAACCCCCAAAGAGATTCCTAGTGACAAACGTCCCGAGGGATCCGGTCAAGGCACTCGCCATGAAGTCCCTAATTCAGGAACTGATATCCCAGAGAGTCATTGTTCCGGTTCCAACAAGGGAGTTCTTCCAGGGGTTCTATTCTCACGTTTTCCTTGTACAGAAACCTTCAGGAAAGTACCGCCTCATCCTAAATCTAAAAATGCTGAATTTGTCAGTAGAATACAAAAGATTTCGGATGGATTCCATTTTCTCAGTAAGAAGCCTCCTGAGTCAAGGATGCTTCATGGCGTCAATAGATTTGCAGGACGCATATCTCCACATTCCTATTGCTGCCAGATCTCAGAGATATCTGAGGTTAGCACTGAGAGAAGGGAAGAAGGTGGTACACCTGCAATTCAGAGCTCTTCCATTCGGCCTGTCATCTTCTCCAAGGGTGTTCACGAAGGTAATGGCCGAAGCTCTAGCACCCTTGCGTCTAGAGGGAATTTCAGTGATTCCTTATCTAGACGACCTGCTACTGTTTGCCCAAACAAGAGATGGACTTCAGAGAAACTTGGACAGAGCACGTGCTCACCTAGAATCCATCGGATGGATACTAAACCTCCAAAAGTCCAATCTGATTCCCTCTCAGGAGGTGTTATTCCTGGGTTTCCGTATCAACTCTGTGGAGCAAAAGATTTTTCTCCCAGAAGAAAAACGGGAAAAGCTGTTAAAGGTTGTGTCACTCTTACAAACCAGTCAGCTTCTGTCCATCAGGAGGGTCATGTCAGCATTGGGAACCCTGACCTCTTCCATACCGGCAGTACAATGGGCAAAGCTCCATTTCAGGCCACTGCAAAAGTTTCTGTTAAAAATCTGGGATCGCCAGCAGAATTCACTAGATTCACTGGTGAAGATCCCCACCAAAGTAAAGAGGAGTCTCTGGTGGTGGAAGAACCAGGCAAGACTCTCAGCAGGCCTGTTATGGTCCTTTCCAACCCAGGTAAGGCTAACAACCGATGCCAGCTCCTGGGGTTGGGGGGCTCACATGAGCGGTCGTTGGGCTCAGGGATCTTGGTCCACAAGGGAAGCAATGAGATCTTCAAACTGGAGGGAACTAAAGGCGATAGAAATGGCCTTATTGTTCTTTGCAGAAGAAGTCCAAGGGCGACATACACAAATTCTGTCGGACAACGCCACCGCGGTGGCTTACATAAACCGACAAGGGGGCACCAGAAGCAGAATACTTCAAGGCCTAGCAGAGAGCATTCTAAATTGGGCAGAGCTCCATACTCAATCCTTGTCCGCGGTCCATCTAAAAGGGACCCTAAACAGGATAGCGGATTTCCTCAGCAGGAACCAGGTGTACGAAGCGGAGTGGCAATTGAATCCAGATGTCTTCAATCTAATAGTGAAGAAATGGGGACAGCCAAGAGTGGATCTCTTTGCGACTCAGGAAAATACACAAATATCTCTCTTTTTTTCCCTGAACAGGAACGAGTCATCTCTGGGGGTAGATGCTCTGGCGCACAGTTGGAATTTTCACCTCAGCTACGCCTTCCCTCCTTTTCAGCTGATTCCGCAGGTCATAACAAAAATCCGGAAAGAGGATACGACAGTAATCCTCATCACTCCCTTCTGGCCCAAGAGGCCCTGGTTTTCGGCTCTTCTACAGATGCAGATCAAACCATACTGGCATCTTCCCGTGAGACAAGACCTTCTGTTACAAGGTCCGCTGTTTCACCAAGAAGTAGAAAAGCTAAAACTCACAGCCTGGCTTCTGAGGAGCAGCTCTTAAGGAGAAAAGGATTCTCGGATAGGTTGGTGGCTACCCTCCTATCTAGCAGAAAGAATGTTACCAGAGCAATATATCACAAAGTCTGGAAAGTCTTTAACTCTTGGTGCACTACATCCGGCAGACCATTAAAGCAGATTTCTTCTATCTTGGAATTTCTGCAAGAAGGAGCAGACAAGGGCCTAGCGATCAGTACCCTAAAAGTTCAGGTTGCCGCACTGGGGGTATATTTTGAGAAATCTATTTCATCAGAACCCCTAGTAAACAGATTCTTTAAAGCCCTCACTCGGGCTAGACCGATGGTGATCAAAAACTGTCCGTCATGGGACTTATCAGTCGTTCTACAGGCCCTGACCAGGGAACCTTTCGAACCTCTCAATTTAACCTCCCTAAAGCTAATTACTTTAAAAACAATTTTTCTAGTAGCTATTACAACAGCTCGAAGGATCAGTGAGCTGCAAGCTTTATCTATCAGGGAACCATTTTTTTTTCTATTTTTTCAGACAGAATTGTGCTGAAGACGGATCCTAACTTTTTACCAAAGGTTGCCTCAGTTCAAAATAGAACCCAGGAGATAATACTTCCTACGTTTTGTTCTAATCCGTCGGGTAAGAAGGAAGAAGAATTCCATACCCTGGATGTTAAAAGAGCAGTCTTAAGTTACCTGGAAGCTACTAAAGACTTTAGGCGTTCAGACGCACTATTCATTTTATTTTCCGGAAATAAAAAAGGAAGACAAGCTTCTAGAGGAACCATTGCCAGATGGTTGAGAATGGCTATCTCAGACGCCTATTCCCTTACAGGCCAGGAGAGTCCAGTAAGTATCAGGGCTCATTCTACTAGAGCTTCGGCGGTGAGTTGGGCAGAAAAAGCTGGTGCCACCCCCGAACAAATCTGTAAGGCAGCTACATGGACAAGTCTGACGACCTTTGCCCGTCATTATAGATTAGATCTCATGACGGCTGGGGACCAGGCTTTCGGAAGGAAAGTCTTACAGGCTGTTGTCCCACCCTAAATGGGGTAAGTCTCGATAATCCTCTCGGGTGCTGTCCTGAAAGACGTTTTGGAAAAATGCAAGTTAGACTTACCGGTAACTTGTTTTCCAATAGGCTTTCAGGACAGCAGGATCCCGCCCTTTTTTTTATGCTGTGGCTGTAATACTATGTAATAACTGTCGCTTATGTGTTGCAGCTGGGGCTGGAGGTTCTCTACAAACAACTGAGGGAAGCAACGTGGAGGCCTCCAATTAAAGAATTAATTGATGAGGTGTTTCCTGTGGGAGGAGGAGCCATGATCTCTCGGGTGCTGTCCTGAAAGCCTATTGGAAAACAAGTTACCGGTAAGTCTAACTTGCATTTTTTCGTCCGTCAGAGTCCACGGGTAAGCCATCCCAGACTGACAACAGTGCGGCTGGCGGGCACAAGCGCCCCTGGGTGCGTAAGCCGAACAAGCCGGCTCCCAAGCCCGCCTCCGCGTGAAGTCTTGCCCCCGCCCGTCTCTGGGATGGGGGGACGACTTTGCAGGTTCACGGATCGGTGGGCCTCCCGGATCTCCGACCGGTGGGTGTGCGAGGTGGTCACCTCAGGATACAGAATAGAGTTCCGCTCCTGGCCCCAGACAGATTCTTTCCCTCAAATCTCCCTCTCCTTCCTGCCCGTCGGGCAGCCCTCTTGGGGGCTGTACAGGATTTGATCGGGTCCGGAGTAATTGTGCCGGTTCCGTCCCAGGAGAGGTTTCAGGGGTTCTACTCGAATCTGTTTGTTCCAAAAAAGGACGGGGTTCGGCCAATCCTGGACCTCAAGGCCCTGAATGCCTTCGTGAAGGTGCAAAAATTCCGCATGGAATCCATTCGCACGGTGATCGCTACACTCCAAGGGGATTTTCTGGCATCCTTGGACATCAAGGACGCCTACTTGCATGTTCCGATCTGCGCAAGCCACCAGAAGTTTCTGCACTTTGCGGTCGGTGAAGTCCACTATCAATTTGTGGCTCTTCCCTTCGGCCTAGCCTCGGCACCGAGGGTGTTCACCAAGGTGCTTGCTCCGGTCCTACCTTTGCTGAGACAGCGAGGCATTGCTATCGTAGGCTATCTGGACGATTTTCTTCTAAGAGCAGACAGTGGCTCAGAATTAGAAGAAAGTGTGACTATCGTCAGTCAGACCCTCAGGGAGTTTGGGTGGCTCCTGAACGTTCAGAAGTCGGTTCTAGTCCCGACTCAGCGTCTGGAGTATCTAGGTCTGATTCTGGACTCCTTGGAGGCAAGAGTCTTCCTACCTCCAGACAAACTACTGACACTTCAGTCTGCAGTACGGGTGCTGACGTCCCGAAAATGGTCGTCAATCCGCTTTTGCATGAGAGTCCTGGGACTCATGGTGGCCTCCTTCGAGGCCGTTCCTTATGCCCAAGCGCACACCAGGGCTTTACAGAAAGAGATCTTGTCCACTTGGGACAAATCCCCGTTGTCCTTGGATCTTCAGATCCAGGTGAGTCACCTGGTCAGGGCGTCCCTGACGTGGTGGTTGAGGTCCCCGGCTCTTCGGTCCGGGAAGTCGTTCCTCCCCATCCAATGGACGGTGATCACGACGGACGCCAGCCTGACGGGCTGGGGGGGAGTCTGGGGAGTCCTGTCGGCCCAAGGGCTTTGGACTCCGGACGAAGCCCTCTTACCGATCAATGTGCTTGAGATACGGGCAATCAGACTGTGCCTCTCCTCATGGTCGGAGAAACTACAGGGTCACTCCATCAGGATCCAATCGGACAACGCCACAGCAGTGGCGTATGTCAACCATCAAGGGGGGACTCGGAGCTCAGCTGCGGCTTCCGAGGTCGCCCGCATCCTGAGGTGGGCCGAAAGAAGCGTGCCGGCTCTGTCGGCCGTCTACATTCCGGGCGTAGACAATTGGCAGGCGGACTATCTAAGTCGCCAGACGCTGGACCAGGGAGAGTGGTCCTTGCACCCGGAGGTCTTTCAACTCCTTTGCAGACGGTGGGGCACGCCGGATGTGGACCTGATGGCCTCTCGACTCAATCGCAAGGTGTCGAGGTTTGTGGCCAGATCCAGGGATCCCTGGGCGGATGCCTCGGATGCGTTGGTGGCCCCATGGGGTCAGTATCACCTGATATACGTTTATCCTCCGCTGCAGTTGCTCCCTCACCTGCTCCCCAGGGTAGCGACCGAGGGAATTCCGGTGATCCTCATTGCTTCGGATTGGCCTCGGCGTCACTGGTACGCCGATCTGGTACGTCTCGTCGCAGACGTTCCCTGGCGGTTACCAGTACGGGGGGACCTTCTGTCTCAAGGTCCTATATTTCATCCTGCTTTACAGTCTCTGGCTTTAACGGCATGGTTATTGAAAGCCAGGTGCTGAGAGACCGAGGTCTCTCGGATTCGGTCATTTCGACCTTGTTAAGGGCACGGAAGTCTTCCTCCAGAAAGATCTATCACCGTACTTCGAGAGCTTACATCGCCATGTGCGAAGAGCTGGACTGGCGCCCACGAACGTATTCCGTTCCCAGAATCCTGCATTTTCTGCAGCGTGGCGTGACCCAAAAGCTCGCTTTGAGTACCATTAAGGGTCAGATTTCGGCCTTGGCCATCTTCTTTCAGCGACCGCTGGCGGGTCATCCCTTGGTTAGCACCTTTGTGCAGGGGGTTCGCCATGTGCTCCCCCCTGTCAAGCCTCTCCCCCCGTGGGATCTGAATTTGGTGCTCTCGGTCCTCCAGGAACCTCCCTTTGAAAATATTAGAGATATTCCCCTCTTGACTTTGTCTCAGAAGGTGGCCTTCTTGGTGGCCATTACTTCCATTAGACGAGTGTCTGAATTGGCGGCCTTGTCCTGCAAGTCGCCCTTTTTGGTCATCCATAAGGATAAGGCGGTGTTACGTCCGCGACCTTCTTTTCTGCCAAAGGTGGTCTCGGCCTTCCACTTAAACGAGGACATTGTCCTCCCGTCCTTGTGTCCTCACCCATCGCATCCCAGAGAGTTTGCGCTTCACACTTTGGATGTGGTACGAGCCTTGCGGGTGTACCTGTCTGCTACTGCTTCTATTCGGAAGTCTGACTCACTATTTGTGGCTGTCTCTGGTCCAAAACAGGGCCAAGCGGTTTCGTCTGCCACCATTTCTAGGTGGATCAGACAAACCGTCATTCAAGCTTATGCTCTCAAGGGGCGGGCGCCTCCCTTTCCGGTTACGGCACATTCCACCAGGGCAATTGGTGCTTCCTGGGCTTTCCGACATCAAGCGTCGGTTGCACAAGTGTGCAAGGCGGCGACCTGGTCGTCTGTTCATACCTTTTCTAAGTTTTATAAGGTTGATGTGGCTGCATCTTCGGATGCTTCCTTCGGCCGCAAGGTGTTGCAGGCCGCTGTTTGATGTTGCAACTCCTCCGTTGAGGAGCTCTGCCTTGTTTGGAGTGAAGTTTTTGGTTTTCCATTTATACTGCTCCCATCCCTCTTGACACTGCTTTGGGACATCCCACGTGTAAAGGTGTATAAGACATGCTGTGTCAGTCCATGGATGACAAGAGAAAATAGGATTTTTGTACTCACCGTAAAATCCGTTTCTCTGGCATCCATGGACTGACACAACACCCACCCTTCTTTTTAAGTTTGTACTGCTTTGTTACGAACTGAGGTCTGCTGACTGCAGTGGGAGGGTTATGTCCGGAGGGACCGCCCCCCTGGGCGGGGCTGTTCAGCTCTGGCTGTTTAGAATGTATGTATAACATCTCACATTCTGCCTAGGTCTTCTTCTGCAAGCAGGGACATAACCCACGTGTAAAGGTGTATAAGACACGCTGTGTCAGTCCATGGATGCTAGAGAAACGGATTTTACGGTGAGTACAAAAATCCTATTTTTTTTAAAGCAAAGGCCCTACAGATTAAAATGGTGGGTGTTGCATTTTTTTCTACACAGTATTTGCGCAGTGATTTTTCAAACTAATTTTTTGGGGAAAAAATACACTTTTTATTTGAATGCACTAAAACACACTATATTGCCCAAATGTTTGATGAAATAAAGATGATCTTAGGCCGAGTACATAGATACCAAACACGACAAGCTTTAAAATTTTGCACAAACGCGCATTGGCGACAAACTACATACATTTTTAAAAGCCTTTACAGGTTACGCCGTTAGATTTACAGAGGAGGTCTACTGCTAAAATTACTGCCCTCGATCTGACCTTCGCGGTGATACCTCGCATGCATGGTGCAATTGCTGTTTACATATGACGCCAGACCGACGCTTGCGTTCGCCATTGGGCCAGAGCAGGGCAGGACAGGGGTGCTTTTTTATTTTTATTTTTTTATTTTTTTTAATTTTGCCATTTTATTTTTAAACTGTTGCTTCCATTTTTTTATTTTATTTATTATCTCGGGGAATGTAAATATCCCCTATGATAGCAATAGGTAGTTACAGGTACTCCTTTTTTTTTGAAAAAACTGGGGTCTATTGGACCCTAGATCTTTCCTCTGCCCTCAAAGCTTCTGACCACACCAATATCGGTGTGATAAAATGCTTTCCCAATGGCGCTTTTTATATCCGGGGGCGGGACATTCCCTCCCACTGCTTGTAAAAGCAGTCCAGAGGCTAATTAGCCACTAGGATTGCTTTTACATGAAAGCCGGCCACTGGCTGAAAAGAATGATACCAAGATGTTACCTAAACCCACAGGCATCATTCTGGTATAAACATTCAAAGTCCAGCAACATACCAGTACGTTGCTGGTCCTTGTTGGACATGTATTGTAATCATTTTTTTTTTTTTTTTTTTTTTTTTTTTTTCATGCAGCCTGTTGGCTGAACGAAAAAAGAGATTGATTGGTGGGTATGCCCACCATTAGAATACCGCCCTTCATCCACCCACTTCTAATGATGGGCATACATGCACCATTTATATATGCCGAAGCATGGGGGCATCTTCCCGCAAAAGTTATGCCACGTACACATGGTCAGACTTTTCCACGGGCAAGCCTCCGTTTCGACCGTATGTACGCGGCATTAGGAGCAAAATCGCTCCTCCGCCCCTGCTGCCCCAATGCTTGGGCATATATGCTTTTTTTTTTTTTTTTTTTTTAACTGTGGTGGTGAAATCACCTCCTACAGCACTGGAGTCGCAGGGATCAGGCCGGTCTCTGCGAACGCTGCAGTTGTGTGGTGTTTTGTAAGTGACAGTGATCGATACTGCACTTGGGTGGCCTGGGCTGGACGGAGGGGCAAAACGCAGGTGCTAGCAGGTATCTGGGCTGATCCCGCTAACACTGCGTTTTTGGGAACCCTAAACTGCTGGGGACGCTAGTATAGATCTGATCAGATATTGATCTGTTAAGATACTATACCACTAAGGGGGGTGTATGCTTAACGCGTGGGTGTTAGCGCTACTGGCACTAACCTGACGCTGCCTGGGGTGTGACGCAGACCCTCTCTGACGCTAAAATTTAATTGATATCACCGTCATCGGCGTCCTGACACTATAAAAAGCAAACTAACCAGCGTCACCCGTAACACTTATATGGTGATTACTGGTGAAAGGGTTAACTAGGTGCAATTAGGGGGTTAAAACCTTTATTAGGTAATATATGGGGGTAACAAACAAAATGTCACTGCCTTTTTCTATGACTGGTCTTCACAGCAAGGAGCACTGGGGGGGGGGGGGGGGGCTCAAATCGCATATTACCAAAGACACAAAAAGACAGACAAAACCCAAGCTCAAACTTACCAACCAATCAGCAACCAACCAAAATCACCTGTCTAATAGTGCGTTTTAAAAACGGGTTTAGTTGCACGCATTTGCAAATACATGTGTAAGCTGCAGGCCTCGTCAAGGCTCCCTGTGTACTGCAGTCCTAACTCTAAAATTTAAAGTCTTCTCAGTGGAAGCACATGTATGCTGATGGATAGATAAAGGCAGATAACAGGAGGGGGCCCACCCTCCTTTTTAAAGGGGCAGGAGCACACTAGGCACCCAGCACATAGAAGCAGAGGTGCTAGTGCGTTGCCTGACCACAATGACAAAAAAATGCCAACATGGTGAAAGGGTTAACTAGGTGCAATTAGGGGGTTAAAACCTTTATTAGGTAATATATGGGGGTACCTGACGCTATAAAAACCTGACGGCGAACCTAAAAAAAATTACTGGCTACCGATCTGCATCACCGACGCTAAGACAGCGATCAGAAAAATGATCGCTTAGCGACGGCGGTGCTAGGGGGTGAAAGGGTTATCTGGGGGGCGATCAGGGGGTTAAACCTTTATTAGGGGGCTACACTGGACCTAAAACTAAATGTAGTGACACTTTTACAGTCACAAATGTCACTTATTGCAGTGATCAGTAAATAAATGGTCACTGCAGTCAGTGACATTGTGACTGGGGGGGGCGATTTATGTGTCCTGGTGTCAGTGTAGTGTTTTGTGCACTAACCTGCATCTTCTCCTGTGCGGCGCTCGGTATATGTGAGCGCCGCAGGAGAGATGACATCACTTCCTCCTGCCTGCGTAAACATTACACAGGCAGGGGAAGGATTTGATTCGCTGGGAGCAATCGAGAGGGGGTGGCCGGTATCGAACGTCTGTCCCCTGATCGCTCCCAAACGAATAACGGCCGCTCACTGTAAAGAAGGGGGGTCCGATCGGACCCCCCAACTATACAAAGGCAGTCGCGTAGATATACGTGATTCTGCCTGTCGGTGCCATTCTGCCGACGTATATTTACAGTGGGCGATCGTTAAGTGGTTAAAGAAACTGAAATATCACATGGTCCTAAGTATTCAGACCCTTTGCTGTGACACTCATATATTTAACTCTGGTGCTGTCCATTTCTTCTGATAATCCTTGAGATGGTTCTACACCTTCATTTGAGTCCTGCTGTGTTTGATTATACTGATTGGACTTTATTAGGAAAGCCACACACCTGTCTATATAAGACCTTACAGCTCACAGTGCATGTCAGAGCAAATGAGAATCATGAGGTCAAAGGAACTGCCTGAAGAGCTCAGAGACAGAATTGTGGCAAGTCACAGATCTGGCCAAGGTTACAAAAAAAAGTTTTTCTGCACTTAAGGTTCCTAAGAAACTGAGCTATCTGGGGAGAAGAGCCTTGGTGAGAGAGGTAAAGAAGAACCCAAAGATCACTGTGGCTGAGCTCCAGAGATGCAGTCGGGAGATGGGAGAAAGTTGTAGAAAGTCAACCATCACTGCAGCCCTCCACCAGTCGGGGCTTTATGGCAGAGTGGCCCGACGGAAGCCTCTCCTCAGTGCAAGACACATGAAAGCCCACATGGAGTTTTGCTAAAAAAAAAAACACCTAAAGGACTCCAAGATGGTGAGAAATAAGATTCTCTGGTCTGTTGAGACCAAGATAGAACTTTTTGGCCTTAATTCTAAGTGGTATGTGTGGAGAAAACCAGTCACTGCTCATCACCTGTCCAATACAGTCCCAACAGTGAAGCATGGTGGTGGCAGCATCATGCTGTGGGGGTGTTTTTCAGCTGCAGGGACAGAACTGGTTGAAATCGAGGGAAAGATGAATGCGGCCATGTACAGGGATATCCTGGATGAAAACCTTCTCCAGAGTGCTCAGGACCTCAGACTGGGCCGAAGGTTTACCTTCCAACAAGACAATGACCCTAAGCACACAGCTAAAATAACGGAGTGGCTTCACAACAACTCAGTGACTGTTCTTGAATGGCACAGCCAGAGCCCTGACTTAAACCCAATTGCACATCTCTGGAGAGACCTAAAAATGGCTGTCCACCAAGGTTTACCATCCAACCTGACAGAACTGGAGAGGATCTGCAAGGAGGAATGGCAGAGGATCCCCAAATCCAGGTGTGAAAAACTTGTTGCATCTTTCCCAAAAAGACTCGTGGCTGTATTAGATCAAAAAGGTTTAAATACTGAGCAAAGGGTCTGAATACTTGGGACCATGTGATATTTCAGTTTTTCTTTTTGAATAAATCTGCAAAAATGTAAATTCTGTGTTTTTCTGTCAATATGGGGTGCCGTGTGTACATTGAGGAAAAAAAATGAACTTTAAATTTAAGGGGGTCTGAATACTTTCCGTGTGTGTCCTTTTTTTTTTTTTAAGGTGACCTTTACTGCATAATACGTGGTATAAAGTACATACTTAAGCAGTGCATGGTGTCACTTCTTTGTGCAGTAGTTTTCATTGGCATGCATTCTGCATTGGGGTACCGTTCAGAAGTACAGTAGGTGCTGACAGGCCTGCACTGCAGTGAAATTTTTTTGCTTCTGGTCCATCTTTTTTTTTTTTTTTTGTTGTGCTTTGTCTGACTCGTACAAATGGTTGTAAGAGGGCCATGCTGCATAAATTCAGGGGTAATTCTTTTTAATTTCTTTATTTTAATTGTCATACATACAGAGAAATAATCAAACAATACTCCATCAATAATACATCAATCATATGAGCTCCAACAAATCCCTTCAAAATCCAATTAACAGCATTACTCCTATCTTAAATACATCCACAGAAAAAACAATAGCTAGTTACCGTATATACTTGAGTATAAGCCAAATTTTTCAGCACATTTTTTTTGTGTGCTGAAAATGCCCCCCTCGGCTTATACTCGAGTCACCTTTTTGCGCCTGATCCCCCGGAATTTGGGGACCCGATGCCGACCGTAGGTCACCTGGACCCCAATCTTGGCACACATGTAGCCACACTCTTCCTCTACAAGTGTGCAAAGTTTTGTTTTGTTTTTTTTGTCCGGGGGACCGAAGGCCGGGGAGCACCGTTTTTTTATTTTTTTTATTTATTTATTATTTATTTATTTTCAAACCCGGGCACCCCTTTCATAAACTCCCATGTTAAACGTCAGTCTAGTCATGGGCACAGTGAGGCATGCAGATGGACACCCTAGGCTTATACTCGAGTCAATACGTTTTCCCATATTTTTGTGGTAAAATTAGGTGCCTCGGCTTATATTCGAGTCAGCTTATACTCGAGTATATACGGTATTTGGGATAGTCCCTATTCTGTCTTCTGTTAGATCTGCTTCTCTTGTATGCCCTGACAACATACTTTACTGAAAAGAAAAACCTCTACATATCTGAAGAGGAAGAAAGTAAAAAAATGATGAAAAGGGGGGGTGAAGAGGGAAACTCTGATGGGAGAGGGGGTGTCGGAATTAAAGGGGAAATTTAAAGGTAAATTTACTATACCATCTTCTTTTTCAAATACTCTCAAGAGCAAAGAGGGAACTCCCTTCCTCCGAGAATTTAAATGTATTCCATTGGCCCCAAGTTTCTAAATGTCCTTTCGATTTTGAGCCGATAATAACAAATCCTCCATCCTATTAACCTCTTCAATTCGTGTGGCCCATGTAAGAATTGTGGGAGGGCTTGTATCTCTCCACTGCCGTACGATTCATGATCTAGCAGCATTGATAAGATGGTGCAAAATTAACTTACTATACGCTTTCCCCCGGTATGTTTGAGACATGTAACAAAAATAAGGCTGATCTTCTGGGAGTTGAAACTCAGTAAATTTCTGTGCTATCCACCGTATCTCCCTCCAGAAGTACTCCAGTTTTGGGCAGGACCCAAGAACGTGGAGTAGAGTCCCTCTTTCCTCCTGACACCTCCAACATTTTGTCCGGGATCTCCGGGGAGAATTTATTAAGTAGTGAGGGTGTACGGTACCATCTTGTCATTATTTTAAAATTAGTTTGTTTGGATTCTTGTGGATATTGAAGATTTAAACGCAAGATTTACTATCTGCCTATGTTGTGCCTGAGTGAACGTCCTGTCTAATGTCATTTCCCACTTCCTTGTATATGGAGGGACATAGTCCTCTTGGGGGGCAACCAGTAGTGCATACATTTGCCAGATTAAGTGAGAGCAAGGCCCCATCCCCTCACATATTTGTTCTAAGGGTGTCGATGTTTGTTGACATCTGTCCGGAGGTGGTAGAGTGTTAAGGAAATGTTGCAACTGAGCTCCACTCCAGAAGTCAAGACCGAAACGGTCATTGGATGAGTTTAGTTCAGGTAATGAGGGCCATGTCCCTCATTACACGGGGTAGGGCCCAAGGTTGGGTGTTTTTTGAGAGCTGAACTCAGGTCTCCAAAGCACCAAACTGCACGATGCAATGGGACCTCACACTGTGATTGCTCGATCTTTGGCCATATTTTAAAACTTGCATGCCTACACCAGTCTACTAGTCGCGCCATATGAGCCGCCTGATAATAATTCTGCATATCTGATACCGCTACCCCCCCCCCCCCCCCATATTGTTCAGGCATAGTCATTAGACGGCGTTGAATTCTGGGCCTTTTTATGGGCCCAAATGAATTCACTTATCTTTATTAGTCTGTTTTAAAGAATTCTTTGGGTCTATGAATGGGTAGAGTTTGAAAGAGATAGGAACATTTAGGCAATATTGACATTTTTTATTATGTTACATCTACCGAACCAAGAGAAAAGGCCCTGATGCGATGCCGTTTAGAAAGTAAGACTTTCACTCTACTCCAGTAGAAATGGAAAATTCAACTCCAAAAGTTGTCCAATTTAGGTGGGATCAATGTGCCCAAGTATTTGATGACCGTATAGGTCCATCTAAACTTTAAAATTCCTTTTTAAAGCGCTAATTTGAGTTGTAGTCATAGATGCAGCCATTGCCTCTGACTTGGACATGTTAATTTTTAAATTGGACAGTGCACTATATTGGTCCAATTCTCTTTAGTAGGTTCGGCATAGATATAACGGGTTTAGTAAGGCAGAATAAAAGATCAACCGCGTATGCGGGTACTCTATGGTGTGAATCTCCTGGTTATTAACCCCCTAATATCCGGGTTTTGCCTGACCTTACAAAGAAATGGCTCTAAGGTGATAGCAAAAAGGAGTGGGTGATAAAGGGCACCCTTGGTGGATGCAGTTCCAGATAGAACTCCATTTGCTTTTAATTGTGCCTCCGGCCTTGTGTATATGCTTAAGATCCACCCTACCATCCTCTCCCCTACCCCCACATACCGTAGGACTGAAAACATAAAAGACCAATTGACCCAGTCAAATGCCTTTTTCGGCATCCGTTCCCAGGAATACAGTGGATGTTTTAGCATGACCGGCTAAGTGGACTAGATTCAAAATTTTAATGGTATTATCACGGGTCTCCCGCGTTGGCATGAAGCCTACCTGGTCTGGGTGTACTAATGCAGTCAAATGTGGTTGTATACGTGTTGCTAATATTTTTGTAAATAACTTAAGATCTACTTTCAATAATGAAATGGGACGATGGCTGCCACATATTGATGGGTCCTTATCCTCCTTCGGAATAACAGTAAGATGTGCTTTCAGGGTTTCTAGAGTAAATCCTTTCCCGTGTCCCATTGCGTGAAATGTTTGTACCATCTGCTTACCCAACTGAGGAAAAAATGTCTGGTAGTATTTATGTGTAAAGCCATCCGGACCCGGAGCTTTCCCGGGTTTGGATGTCCTGATGGCCTCTCGCAATTCCTCCTAAGGTAATAGCAACGTCCAACTCTTCTCGAATCTGTTCTGTCAATTCAGAAATACCTGAAGAGGAAATATATTCCTCCATGATATTTTGAGGTTGTGATCTGGTAGGCAAATTATATAAGGATTGGTAAAATCTACGGAAGGTCGAGACAATCTGGGAGGGAAGGTGTACCTTTCTACCTTCGGGGTCCACTAAGTGGGGGACATAGGATTGAGTCCTCTGTTCCTGTAAAGCTCTTGCTAGTGAACGGCCGCATTTGTCTCCTGTTTTAATATTTTCGGCATCTCTGAAGTGCTGCCTTAGCTCTGTTGGAGTAAATCTCACTTGTCTATGCAATTTTTTAAGGAGTTCTGTCTCCCCTGTACACCTTTATATTCTGTTTGTTGGGTCTCTAACATCTGTATATCTGTCAGTAGTTGGGTCAATTGGGCCTCCCTTTCCCTTTTTTTTTTTTTTTTTTTTTTATTCTGGAGCCATGCTTAATGAGTACCCCTCTTATTACCGCTTTTGTGTGCTTCCCAGATTGTCTGTGTCCTCTACAGTATTATATTGAAAATAGTACTGCAATTCCCTAATAACTTCCTCTACCACCATCTTATCCTCCAAGAGACTCTCATTCAATTGCCACTGTCTCTTGTCAGAGGAATACTCATTCATAGTTAATGTCAGTGAGACCGGGGCGTGGTCTGACCATGTAATACTCCTTATAGCCACCTCTTTAACCGCCGTTAACATACCCTGTGGAGTGAAAAATAAGTTGATGCTAGAATATACTTTGTGGCACTGAATAAAAGGTGTAGTCTCTTTCGTCGGGGTGATACGCTCTCCAAGCGTCCGTAAGTTGGAAAATTATGCAATATTTGTAAGACTCGTTTACGTAGACCTGTAGCTACCGAGGAGCTACCCCCTGATGTATCCATCTTCGGGTCTAGGGAAAGATTAAAATTGCCCCCCCCCCCCCCCACCAAGATAGGTTTACCGTCAGTAAATTTCATCAGCTTGTTAATAGTAGCGCAGATAAATTGATCTTTATTATTATTGGGGGCATATATCGTGGCCAAAGTCACTTTTTATGCCTCCCTTTTTGAGGAACAGAAATTGGCCCTCTGTCGTTTTTTTTTGTCTATTACTGTCCAGGGAATTCGTCTTGAAACCAATATAGAAACCCCTCTTGATTTAGCTGCCCTATTAAATGAATGATATGTATAGGGGTAGGAATTGGTACATTACCCTCTCTAAAATGAGGTTCCTGAATGTATGCCACATCCAAGTGAGCGTTTCAAATCTTGCATTAAAATCTTCCTTTTCTCCGGTACATTAAGCCCCTTCGCGTTTTGAGAAGTGACCTTTTTTAAAACCTCCATCTCCCCTTCTAAAAGGCGGCAAACAAAAAAACAACAAAACAAATAAATTAAAAAGAGAGAAAAAGGAACGATAAGAAAATAACAAAAAGGGTTCTAATAACCCTAATGTGTTACGTGGGCTATACTCCCCCCCCCCCCCCCAATCTCCCTCCGACAGATTAAGGGATATAAGAATATCTTTCTAACGCACTCAACTCCCCCTACCCCTAGGTGAGTACTAGCCTACTCCACTGTTTGCTAGCTTCTGCTCTTTTAGCCCCCCCCCCACCTATTCCATGCCACCTCCCCTTTGTGTCTATTTAAAATCTATAAATTAAGTAGGTGACTATAAAATAAAAACATCTCCTTTAGTAATTATCTTATTGTACTTATGTGTTGTGTTCCTTTGTGTCTTAGTGTTAAACAATGTCGACCCTACCAAGTCTGTGTTACTAATGCCCTTTTATCTAAACTTCCATCACCAGAACTGAAAAAAAAAAGCCCCGCAGGAGGTCTAGTGCAAAAAAAAATCCTTATACTATCTCGTGCAATCCTTCTTACCCTCTACCCCCAGCACATCCCAGATCCTCTATATATCCAACATATCACCTTTCTTATCAATAAAATAATAAAAGTAGTAAATATTCAAAACGAAAACATTTCCAGCCCGACTTATAATTCTCACCAGTCCCAGAATTCAGTTCAATACATCTGCTGGAAAAAAGAAGGAATTGGCATACACGTATGTGGGGGTTTAGTACAAAAAAAACTGGCCCTGTGTCCTAACCCCGTGCCCCCCCCCCCATTCTTCCAGCTTCTCCCCTGGATCTCCCCGCTGTTATGTTCACAGCTCCACTTTCCTGTTTATAATGTCCTCTCTATTTTCTGGGCACTCTTGGGACCAACTGCAACCAGTCTGGAACCTCAAATGGATCAACTCCCAGAAAGGAAAAAAGGTCTGATAAGTCTGCTCTGGAACGCAGCCAGAAAGATGAATTGCCTTTTTTTTTTTTTTTTCTTTTTTTTATCAGCACTGAAATTGGGAACCTCCACCGATATGTCCCACCCCAGTCTCGTACCCGCTCTAATACTGGGCGTAGTAGGGCTCTGCGCTGCAATGTAGCTCTTGATAGGTCTGGTAGAATTTTCAACTGGCCCCCCTTAAAGTCTATTGTTCCTGTCTCCCAGGCTTTCCACAAGAATGCCCTCCCTATGTGCAAAATAATGCAAATGACACACCACGTCACGGGGGCGATTAATGTCCTTGGACTTTGGACCCAATGCTCTATGGACTCTATCAAGTTCCAAATTTTAAAGGCATAGCGTCTTTTAATATATTTTCAAAAATAGATTTTACCATGTCCTGCAGGTTTTCCTGGTCTGATGCCTCTGGGATTCCTCGCAGGCGCACTGTTGCGTCTACTCCGGTCTTCGATGTCCTCCAACTGTAACGCCACCGCAATCTTTTTGGGTGTAACTATCTCTCTTCAGTGTGCTCACCCGCTGTTCCAAGCTTTGATATGCACTCTTCTAGGGCCGAAACGATTAATCGACAACTAATCGATTCTGAAATCGATTAATCGGCCAGTAACATAATGGGGTTAAAAAAAAGCTCAAATTGGCCCTTTTTATAGTACAAAAAAGAGCAAATCCCTACTGTAAATATTACTTTTAGAGCCGGTTCACACAGGGGCGACTTGGGATCCGACTTGAAGTCGCGCGGTTGAGAGAATCAATGGAAGTGAATGGAGCCGTCTTAACCACTTAACGACCGCCCACTGTAAATATACGTCAGCAGAATGGCACCGACAGGCAGAATCATGTACATATACGTGATTGCCTTTGTATAGTTGGGGGGTCCGATCGGACCCCCCTTCTTTACAGTGGGTGGTCGTTTTACCTTCGGGAGCGATCCGGCATGAGGGGACGGCCGTTCGATTCCGGCCACCCCCTCTCGATCGCTCCCGGCGAATGAGAGAGCTTCCCCTGCCTGCCAGGAAGGAGGAAGTGATGTCATCTCTCCTGGGGCGCTCACATATACCGAGCGCCGTACAGGAGAAGATGCAGGTTAGTACACAAAACAGCACACTGACACCAGGACACATAGGCACATAAATCGCCACCCCCAGATCACCCCCCAGCCCCCAGTCACAGTGTCACTGATTGCAGTGACCATTTATTTAGTGATCACTGCAATCAGTGACATTTGTGACTGTAAAAGTGTCACTACATTTAGTTTTAGGTCCAGTGTAGCCCCCTAACCCCCCCTAATAAAGGTTTAACCCCCTGATCACCCCCCAGATAACCCTTTCACCCCCTAGCACCACTGTCACTAAGCAATAATTTTTCTGATCGATGTCTTAGCGTGGGTGATGCTGATCGGTAGCCAGTAATTTTTTTTAGGTTCGCCGCAGGTTTTTATAGCGTCGGGTACCCCCATATATTACCTAATGAAGGTTTAACCCCCTTGATCGACCCCCCAGGTAACCCTTTCACCCCCTATCACCACTGTCGCTAAGCAATCGTTTTTATGATCGTTGTCTTAGTGTCGGTGATGCCGATGGGTAGCCAGTAATTTTTTTTTAGGTTCGCCGTCAGGTTTTTATATAGCGTCAGGTACCCCCATATATTACCTAATAAAGGTTTTAACCCCCTAATTGCCCCTAGTTAACCCTTTCACCAGTGATCATCATATAAGTGTTACGGGTGACGCTGGTTAGTTAGTTTGCTTTTTATAGTGTCAGGGCACCCGCCGTATATAACCCAATAAAGGTTTAACCCCCTGATCGCCCGGCGGGTGATATCAGTTAGGTTTTAGCGTCAGAGGGTCTGCGTCACACCCCAGGCAGCGTCAGGTTAGTGCCAGTAGCGCTAACACCCACACGTGAAGCATACACCCCCCTTAGTGGTATAGTATCTGATCAGCTCAATATCTGATCAGATCTATACTAGCGTCCCCAGCAGTTTAGGGTTCCTAAAAACGCAGTGTTAGTGGGATCAGCCCAGATACCTGCGTTTTGCCCCTCCGTCCAGCCCAGGCCACCGAAGTGCAGTATCGATCGATCACTGTCACTTGCAAAACACAACACACATAACTGCAGCGTTCGCAGAGACAGGCCTGATCCCTGCGACTCCAGTGCTGTAGGAGGTGATTTCACCACCACAGTTAAAAAAAAAAAAGCATATATGCCGAAGCATTGGGGCAGCAGGAGCGGAGGAGCTATTTTGCTCCTAATGCCGCGTATATACGGTCGAAATTCCGACGGAGGCTTGCACGTGGAAAAGTCTGACCATGTGTACGCGGCATAACTTTTGCGAGAAGATGCCCCCATGCTTCGGCATATATAAATGGTGCATGTATGCCCATCATTAGAAGTGGGTGGATGAAGGGCGGTATTCTAATGGTGGGCATACCCACCGATCAATCTTTTTTCGTTCAGCCAACAGGCTGCATGAAAAAAAAGATTACAATACATGTCCAACAAGGACCAGCAACGTACTGGTATGTTGCTGGACTTTGAATGTTTATACCAGAATGATGCCTGCGGGTTTAGGTATCATCTTGGTATCATTCTTTTCAGCCAGCGGCCGGCTTTCATGTAAAAGCAATCCTAGTGGCTAATTAGCCTCTGGACTGCTTTTACAAGCAGTGGGAGGGAATGTCCCCCCCCCCCCGGATATAAAAAGCGCCATTGGGAAAGCATTTTATCACACCGATCTTGGTGTGGTCAGATGCTTTGAGGGCAGAGGAAAGATCTAGGGTCCAATAGACCCCAGTTTTTTCAAAAAAGAGTACCTGTCATTACCTATTGCTATCATAGGGGATATTTACATTCCCTGAGATAACAATAAAAGTGATAAAAATAAATATGGAAGCAACAGTTTAAAAATAAAATAAAAAAGCAAAATTAATAATAAAAAAAAAAGCACCCCTGTCCTGCCCTGCTCTTGCCCAATGGCGAACGCAAGCGTCGGTCTGGCGTCATATGTAAACAGCAATTGCACCATGCATGTGAGGTATCACCGCGAAGGTCAGATCGAGGGCAGTAATTTTAGCAGTAGACCTCCTCTGTAAATCTAACGGGGTAACCTGTAAATGCTTTTAAAGGCTTTTAAAAATGTATGTAGTTTGTCGCCAATGCGCGTTTGTGCGAAATTTTAAAGCATGTCGTGTTTGGTATCTATGTACTCGGCCTAAGATCATCATCTTTTTTATTTCATCAAACATTTGGGCAATATAGTGTGTTTTAGTGCATTAAAATTAAAAAGTGTATTTTTTCCCCAAAAAATGCGTTTGAAAAATCGCTGCGCAAATACTGTGTAGAAAAAAAAAATGCAACACCCACCATTTTATTCTGTAGGGCCTTTGCTTTAAAAATATATATAATGTTTGGGGGTTCAACATAATTTTCTTGCAAAAAAAAATATGTTTTCATGTAAACACAAAGTGTCAAAAAGGGCTTTGTCTTCAAGTGGTTAGAAGAGTGGATGTAAGCTTTCTAATGTTGTGTATAAAATGCCAGAACAGTTCAAAACCCCCCCAAATGACCCCATTTTGGAAAGTAGACACCCCAAGCTATATACTGAGAGGCATGTCGAGTCCATGGAATATTTTATATGTTGACACAAGTTGCGGAAAAAAGAAAAAAATTATTTATTTTTTTTGCACAAAGTTGTCACTAAATGATATATTGCTCAAACATGCCATGGGCATATGTGGAATTACACCCCAAAATACATTCTGTTGCTTCTCCTGAGTACGGGGATACCACATGTGTGACTTTTTGGGAGCCTAGCCGCGTACGGGACCCCAAAAACCAAGCACCGCCTTCAGGCTTTCTAAGGGTGTCAATTTTTGATTTCACTTCTCACTGCCTATCACAGTTTCGGAGGCCATGGAATGCCCAGATGGCACAAAACCCCCCCAAATGACCCCATTTTGGAAAGTAGACACCCCAAGCTATTTGCTGAGAGGTATTGTGAGTATTTTGCAGATCTCGCTTTTTGTCACCGTTTTGAAAATTGAAAAAAAAAATAAAAATAAATGTTCTTTCTTCATTTTCAAAAACAAATGAGAGCTGTAAAATACTCACCATGCCTCTCAGCAAACACCTTGGGGTGTCTACTTTCCAAAATGGGGTCATTTGGGGGGGTTTTGTGCTATTTTGGCATTTTATGGCCTTCAAAACTGTGATAGGTAGTGAGGAGTGAAATCAAAAATTTGCGCCCTTAGAAATCCTGGAGGCGGTGCTTGGTTTCCGGGGTCCCGTACGTGGCTAGGCTCCTAAAAAGTCCCACACATGTGGTATCCCCGTACTCAGGAGAAGCAGCAGAATGTATTTTGGGGTGCAATCCCACATATAACCATGGCATGTGTGAGCAATATATCATTTAGTGACAACTTTTTGTAATTTTTTTTTTTTTTTTTTGTCATTATTCAATCACTTGGGACAAAAAAAAAAATATTCAATGGGCTCAACATGCCTCTCAGCAATTTCCTTGGGGTGTCTACTTTCTAAAATTGGGTCATTTGGGGGGGTTTTGTACTGCCCTGCCATTTTAGCACCTCAAGAAATGAGATAGGCAGTCATAAATTAAAAGCTGTGTAAATTCCAGAAAATGTACCCTAGTTTGTAAACGCTATAACTTTTGCGCAAACCGATAAATATACGCTTATTGACATTTTTTTTACTAAAGACATGTGGCTGAGTACATTTTGGCCTAAATGTATGACTAAAATTGAGTTTATTCGATTTTTCTTATAACAAAAACTAGAAAATATCATTTTTTTCAAAATTTTCGGTCTTTTTCCGTTTATATCGCAAAAAATAAAAATCGCAGAGGCAATCAAATACCATTAAAAGAAAGCTCTATTTGTGGGAAGAAAAGGACGCAAATTTCGTTTGGGTACAACATTGCATGTCCGCACAATTTACAGTTAAAGCAGCGCAGTGCAAAATTCTGAATTCACCTCTGGTCCTTTAGCTACCAAATGGTCTGGGGCTTAAGTGGTTAATGCACACTACTGCAGTCGCTCCGACTTCAGAAAAGGTTCCTGTGCGACTTCAATCCGACTTCTAGGCGACTTGTACCCATTGATTTCAATGGAAGTCGCCTCCAAGTCGGATCCCCTGTCTTAACTGAAGCAACTTTCCAGGAAATAAAAATGGTTTTCTCGGAAAACCCCTCCCTCCCCCTCCCTCACACAGAGCTGATTACACTTTGATTGGCCACTGGCAAAGTCGCCTCGCAAAGTCACGCACAAAGCTGTGTCGCCCCTGTGTGAACCGGCTCTTACTGTCCCACAGTAAAAAAATGAACCCCCTTACAGTAGCGATTATTTTCTCTTTTTGTACCAATTTTAGTTTTTTTAATCCTATTATGTTACTAAACATCTCAGGCCCGGGTCACACCTCTGTTTTTTCAGTGCTTTTTGCAGAAACGCACTACAGTTCATTTACATGGTTTCCTAAGGGACACGTTCACATCCAGGATTTTTTCAGCTGCTGAGTATTTGGAAAGGGCAAGGACTTTTTTTAACGCAAAACGCTGCTATTTTTTTATTTTTTTTTGTTCAATTTACTTCAATAGAGAGGCTGCAGAAAAGCATGTAATGCGTTTTTGCGGCAATTTGTGTGTGTTTTTTTTTATTTTTTTATTTGCCACACAACAAATTGGCCAAAACAAAATGTACAAATGCAAATCGTCCCAAAATTCCTTTGTTTCGATTAATAACCTAAAAAAAAAAAAAAATCGGCCAACTAATCGATGATGAAAATAATCGTTAGTTGCAGCCCTACACTCTCCCCATCCGTCACACGCTTGGCTTGTATTTCACCCCGGACCAGCTCCTTGCGGTGTGCATCCTCCACTTTTCCAATAAGGGCTTCTATGTCTGCCCGTGTGGGGAGAGCCTGTATAAGTATCTTTAGGGCCTTCATTTTCCACCCTGCTGCTTCCTTCTCCCCCTCTACCGCAGCCAACGTTCTGGGGCTCTGTGGGATAGTCTGTAGCGCTTCCACACTGGTTCTCACCGCCATCTGCCCCTGGACTGGCTGCATAGGTGTGCTCTCTGGGCTGCAGCAGCATGTCTGCCTTCCCTCTCTCACTTTCGAGTTCAAGTCCTGCGCCCTGCACCGTGGGGAAGTATCAGTGGATCTCTGGCTGCAACTCCCCCTCTCTGGGAAGCCTGAGCAGCTGGGCTGCTTTGCGTGTAGTTCTCGTCTCCCTCTGTCTTCCCAAATTCATACTGCTGTAGTCTCACCAAGAGATAGCCTTGAGGTCCCACCAGACTAATCCAGACACATCACTGAGGTGTCAGTCAGTTTAATCAGCCTCATACGGAGCAGGCTGGAGCCAGGAGCTCTGTCTCTCACTCCCTCACCTGGCCATGTGCAGACCCCTCCCACCCCCCCTTCCAATTCAGGGGTAATTCTATGCTAGAGAAACAAGGGGGCAGCATACAGCCAGCAGCCTGTCGAGCAATGACGGAATACAATATGTAACAGCTGTATGCTGATCTATGCACATTTTATCAGTACTTTTGTGTAGAAATGTATACACTTGAATGCAGACTGCTTTTGGGGCAGCACATACAGTTGTGCTCATAAGTTTACATACCCTGGCAGAATTTATGATTTCTTGGCCATTTTTCAGAGAATATGAATAATGCAAACATTTCTTACACTCTTGGTTAGTGTTTGGCTGAAGCCATTTATTATCAATCAACTGCGTTTACGCTTTTTTTTTTTTATCAGAATGACAACAGAAACTACCCAAATGACCCTGATCAAAAGTTTACATAATACCGTTCTTAATACCGTGTATTGCCCCCTTTACCATCAATGACAGCTTGAAGTATTTTGTGGTATTTCTGGATGAGAGTCTTTATCTTCTCAGATGGTAAAGCTGCCCATTCCTCTTGGCAAAAAGCCTCCAGTTCCTGTAAATTCTTGGGCTGTCTTGCATGAACTGCATGTTTTGAGATATCCCTAGAGCTGCTCAATGATATTGAGGTCAGGAGACTGAGATGGCCACTCCAGAACCTTCACTTTATTCTGCTGTAGCCAATGACCGGTCGACTTGGCCTTGTGTTTTGGATCATTGTCATGTTTTAATGTCCAAGTATGTCCCGTGCACAGCTTCCCAGCTGATGAATGCAAATGTTCCTCCAGTATTTTTTGATATCCTACTGCATTCATCTTGCCAAAATTTTTTACCAAATTTCCTGTGACTTTGTAGCTCACACATCCCCCAAAACATCAGCGATCCACCTAGGAATGGTGTACCTTTTCATCATAGAATTTGTTGACTCCTCTCCAAATGAGTTTATGGTTGTTTCCAAAAAGATAAATTTTGGTCTCATCACTCCAAATGACTTTGTGCCAGAAGGTTTGAGGGCTCATCTCTGTGCTGTTTGGCGTATTGTAGGGGGGATACTTTGTGGCATTTGCGTAGTAATGTGTTTCTTCTGGCGACTCGACCATGCAGCCCATCTTTCTTCAAGTGCCTTCTTATTGTGCATCTTGAAACAGCCACACCACATGTTTCCAGAGACTTCTGTATTTCATCTGAAGTTATTTGTGGGATTTACTTTGCATCCCGATCAATTTTCCTGGCAGTTGTGGCTGAAATTTTTAGTTTTGTCTACCTGACCGTGGTTTGGTTTCAACAGAACCCCTCATTTTCCACTTCATGATTAGAATTTGAACACTGCTGATTGGCATTCTCAATTCTTTGGATATCTTTTTATATCCCTTTTCCTGTTTTATACAGTTCAACTACCTTTTCCGGCAGATCCTTTGACAATTCTTTTGCTTTCCCCATTACTCAGAATCCAGAAACATCAGTGCAGCACTGGATGAAAGATGGAAGGGTCTGTCAGGAGTCCAGAAACGCATTGAACACGCACGCGCGCCTTAAATAACCATTCAAACCCCTTTGTCAACTTGTGTGCATGTTATCAGGCCAAATGTTTTGCCTTTCGCTTTACATTAAAATTAGGGATGCACCGAAATTTCAGCCACTGAAACATATCGAAACCGAATTATTGCAGAAAATCGCGCATGCGCAGTAGAGATGGCAGAATCGGCGGATGACGTCACTAGTTGTGGGGGCGGCGTGCATGTTTCCTCACAGTTAAAACGCCGCACTCCCAAGCACGTTCCCTGCTGAGACGCTGGCACCTTCCCCACGGACGCTCCTCGTGCTTGAGAGACGCTGCTAGTACAGTACTGACATGACAGCACGCGCATGGATTATTTTAAACCTGACAGTATATCTATCTATCGTTAGACTTACCGGTAACTCTGTTTCTAGGAGTCGTCCAGGACAGCACTAGAGAGATAAGCTCCACCTCCGGAGGCAGGAAACACCATCCCGATCTTTAAAGGGCGGCTTCCGTCCCTCGTCCTCAGTCTTTTAACCGAGAACTTCCCCGGAACGGCTTCTGAAACAACAAAAAAACACTCATCCACCATTATAACAGCATAGGGAGGGAATCCCTGCTGTCCTGGACGACTCCTAGAAACAGTTACCGGTAAGTCTAACTCTAGTTTTCTCTAGTCGTCTGTCCAGGACAGCACTAGAGAGGATCAGCGAGAACTTACCAGATTAGGGGGGGACTACCGCTTGGAGGACTTTCCTCCCAAACGCTTGGTCTTGCGCTGAGAGAAGGTCCAATCTATAATGCTTCATGAACGTCGAGTAATTTGACCATGTTGCTGCTCGACAAATTTGTTCTGGTGTTGCTCCAGCTCGCTCTGCCCAAGAGGCCGATAGTGCCCGTGTGGAGTGAGCCATGGGGGAGAAAGGGCATTATTTTTCTAAGATTTTGTAAGCTTCCACAATAGCCTGCTGAATCTATCTTGCGATTGTGCCTTTCGAAGCTTGAAACCCCAATTTTTTTCCCGAATGCAAAATGGAGCATTTGGTTTTTCTAATGTTTTTGGACAACTCCAGATACTGCAAGACACAGGCTCTCACATCTAGTTCGTGGAATTCTGTCTCCCTTAGATTGGTTGGGGACCCACAAAAAGAAGGCAAAACAATTTCTTGAGCCCTATGGAACTTTGACGCCACTTTGGGCAAAAAACCTGGGTCTGTACGTAATACCAGCCTGTCTTCAAAAACTTGCAGAAAGGGCTCCTTAATGGAAAGTGCCTGCAGCTCACTAATGCCTCTCGCAGTGGTTATGGCCACTAGGAAGACAGATTTGAGCGTGACCCATTTTAGGGACAGCTCTTTCTTTTGTGACCATTTAGCCCAACCCTGCAACACCGTCGTCAGGTCCCATTTTGGCAGGACTTTAAATGGAATGGGTCTAATTCTGGCTAACCCCTTGAAGAACCTGCTAACTAGCGGGTCTATGGCCAGGGGTCGCTCTAAAAAAACCGACAAGTCCGATACCTGTACTTTTAGTGTGCTAATGGCCAGTCCTTTATCTGCACCATCTTGTAAAAACTCCAAGATGTCTGGGATGTTTGCAGACACCTTTTTGGTATCTAACCATGAACAAAAATTTTTCCAAACTTTAACATGAATCGCTTGGGTAACCTTCTTTCTACTAGAAAGAATGGTGTTTACTACCCTATCCGAGAGCCCCTTAGACTTCAGGAGACTCTCTTCAGACACCAAGCTGACAGCTTCAGGGTCTGAACATTGGATAATATAACTGGGCCCTGGGATAGCAGATCCTTCCTTACGGGCAACATGAGGGGGGGGGGGTTCCTCTGTCAGGCGTAACAGTATGGAAAACCAAGGCCTCTTTGGCCAATACGGGACCACTAGGATCATTGTGGTGTGTTCCTGAACAAATTTTCTCAGGACAAGAGGAATAAGTTTGAACGGGGGAAAGGCGTAACATGGGTGAAACGGCCACTTCTGGGTTAAGGCATCTATCCCTTTGGCCCCTATTTCTCTTTCTATCAAAGTAAGCTGGAACTTTGGCATTCGACCTGTTGGCAAACAAGTCCACTTCTGGAATGCCCCACTTCTCTATTATTAGCCGGAAGACCTCCCTGTTTAGCGACCACTCTGATTCGTACACTTGGTGTCGGCTCAAAGTCCGCCAGGCAATTGTCCACTCCCTTCAGATGGACCGCGGATATGGACTTCAGATTTTTTTCTGCCCAGGCAAAGATAGCGCTCACTAGCTTGATTAAGGATGGACACCTTGTTCCTCCTTGCTTGTTTAAATATGAGACTGCTACCACACTGTCCGAGAGGACCTGTACGTGCTCATTTTTCAGCTCCGCGGCAAATGCCCTTAGGGCTTCCCAGATTGCTTGCAACTCCCTCCAATTGGCTGACCTTTGGGACTGTACTTTTTCCCAGCGCCCTTGGGCTACCTTTGACCCCCAATGGGCCCCCCAGGCACTGGCGTCCGTGGTTATTCGGACTGACACCGGAAGAGACCAAAATAGACCCTGCACTAGGTTCTCTTCGTCCCTCCACCACCAAAGAGACCTTTTGGTCTTTGGGGATAGGTGGAAGTTCGCATCCAACGATTCCTGCGTTCCGTCCCAGTTGTTCAGGATGTTAGCCTGAAGACCCCTGAAATGGGCCCTTGCCCATGGTACCGCAGGGATTGTTGCCGTCAGGACACCCAAACCCGACATGGCTGAGCGGGTAGAAATTGCCAGACTGTTTTGAAGGAAGGCTGCCGTAGCTTTTACCTTTTTTACTTTCTCCACTGTGAGATAAATTTTCTGTGTCACCGAGTTCACTAGGAAGCCCAAGTACTGCAGGACCTGTGCCGGGGTTAGGTTTGACTTCTCCCGATTTTATTAACCACCCCAGTTTTTCCAAAAAGGATATGGCCACCCGCAGATCCCCTTGCAATTGGAGCGCGGAAGGTGCAAAAAATAAAAGGTCGTCCAGGTATGGGGTGACTGATATCCCTTCCAGTCTCGGGGGCCAGTGCCTCTGCCATAATTTTTGTAAATATTCTGGGGGATGAAGACAGGCCGAATGGCAGGGCCCTGAATTGAAAATGTCGGACCTGCTTTCCCCATCTGATTGCTACCCTTAAAAACTTTTGAGATTCCGGATGGATAGGGACGTGTAAGTAGGCGTCCCTCAAATCGAGGGAGGCCAAGAAGCAATCCAGGGGAAGAATTGACTTCACCGAAAGGATTGTCTCCATCCGAAATTTTTTGTAAGCCACCCATTTGTTTAGTGATTTCAGGTTTAATATTAGGCGGAAATTGCCAGACGGTTTTCTCACTATGAAAACATGCGAGTAGAAACCTAGGCTTATCTCCTGCTGTGGCACTGGGATAAGAACCCCCTGGTCTATCAAGTCGCCTATTTGTGACAACAAGGCTGCCTTTCTCTGAGAATCCCTGGGCGGAGATGTTACCAATGTTCTTGTGGGCGGAGTGCCCCTGAACTGAATTCGATGGCCTTCCCTGATTATCCTCCGAATAAATGTATTTGGGGTAGTCTTTTTCCCACTGTGGGAGGAACTGCCCTAATCTCCCTCCCACTGGGACTAAGTCACTGGGATTTGGTGGTCTTTTTAGTAGAGGAAAACAGGACACCTTTCTGCTGACCCTTTCCCCACTGTTTCCCAGGGGTCGACCCCTTAGAGGCCTACCCCTGAAACGGCCTTTGTCATTGGGGACGAAAAAAACGTTTCCCCTGAACCTTCTTTTTATTTTTGACCGGGAAGGCCTTTTTCTTGTCGGCAGTACGGTCTAGCACTTTCTCTAGATCTTGCCCGAACAAGAGGTCTCCTTCAAATGGGATGCCACATAGTCTAATCTTTGATGCTGGGTCTCCCGACCAGGACTTTAGCCATAAAGCCCTGCGTGAGGAATTTATTAAGGCAGCGGTCTTTGCCGATAGTTTGACCGACTCAGCGGATGCGTCCGCCATGTAGCCCGCCACCTTGTGTAGCATAGGAAGGGAATCAAGAATCTCCTTCCTGGAGGTCCCACTTTCCAGATGGTTTTGTAGCTGGTCCAGCCAGACCTCCAAGTTACGAGCCACTATAGTCGTAGCCATTGCTGGTTTTAAACTTGTCATGGCTACTTCCCATGACCTTTTCAGCAGTACTTCCATCCTTTTTGTCCATAGGCTCCTTAAGGACACCCATGTCCTCAAAGGCGAGGTCTGTTGATTTGGAACACTGGGAAAAGGCTGCATCCACTTTGGGCACTTTGTTCCAGATACAGGAGGAATCCTCACTGAAGGGAAATCTCCTCTTCAGACTTTTGGGAAAAAACAATTTCTTCTCTGGTTCCCGCCATTCCTTTTTTTAATAGAATCTGCCAGTGTGCTATGTACCGGAAATACCCTGTTCTGACCCTCTTTCAGGGTTTGGTACATCTGGTCATGCAGGGACAAGGAAGCCTGCTCTTCTTTGATATCGAGAGTCTCATATATCACCCCTAATAAGGCATCTACCTCCTCGAGTGAGAGCCTGTATCTGGGTGAGCTTGTCCCCTGGCTTGGAATATCTCTGGATGAGGCCGCCTCACTTAGCTCGTCCAGGGAATCCTGGTTCCCCTCCGTCTGATGCGTCACCCACCTCTGGGGCCGAATCAGGGGGGGCTGCAGCTGGTTGTTTTGGGGTTTCAAGGCTTGCCAGCATTGATTTAATGGTCTTCATTTATTTCTGAACCCCAGCAATTAGTTCTTTACATGCCCCTGTTGCCTCCTTGTAAACCAATTTGTCAATACAGGGTTTACAAAGGGGCTTGCTCCATCCCTCCTTTAGTTTGTTCGTACAAGTCGGACACCTCTTCTTCCCCCCCCCCCCCCGACCTCTCTGGGTCTTTAAGCTGAGCCTGGGATAAGAGAAGGAGAGAAGAAACAAGGGCAAGTAGTTGTCAAAAGCCTTTAGCAATCGGGAATTGTACCTTCACCACACCGATGTGCACCCCCACCAGCCGCTGACAGGATTCACATGGCTCTTTAGCCTGGATCCTGTCGCTGAAAGAGGGGGGGATTTCCCCCTTTTCCCCTCCTTCCCCAGCCCTGTAGGTCCGGGGCACCCCAGTGTCTGCCTACCTGAGCTGGGCCGGCACCACTGCCACCTGGTTCCATTGTCTCCATGCTGTCCTCTACCTCTGTAGTTACCTGCTGGATCATCTTCATGGAACCATCTATTTTGTGGCCGGCGTACTTTACATTTCCCGCCATGGCCCCAGTGTCTACGCTCGCCGCGCGTGTTGTGCCGGAAGTCCCCGCCCTCCTCCTGCGTTCCACAGGCCGAAACTCGAGGCCTACGCCCGCCCCCGCTGGACACACGCCAGAGACCACAGTACCTGGCCGGCAGATGCCGTGATGTCCTGTGCGGGGAACGTTGGCCCTCCTCGGGCTTTAACGGAGGATTGCGCCGGTGCCAGCTTCCATGCAGCCTGACCGGGGGACCCAAAAAAAGCCTGCCACCTTTCAGGTATCGCAGACCTCCTTCCCCCTTCCTCAAGCAGCCTGCCTCGGCTTAGGGGAAGGAGAGCTCCATCCAGCCTCCTCCTCCGGTGGAGGAAACACAAAGACGGAGGACGAGGGACGGAAGCCGCCCTTTAAAGATCGGGATGTGTTTCCTGCCTCCGGAGGTGGAGCCTATCTCTCTAGTAGGGAGAGAGGGAGGAGGGGGGGGGGGGGAGGGAGAGAATTTGGGCCCCCTTGAACTTTTCGGCCCCATTACTTTCAGTGCAGCAAACTCACTCCAGAAGTTCAGCGAGGATCTAATGATCCAATGTTGTCCTAAATGACTGATGGTGATAAATAGAATCCACCTGTGTGTAATCAAGTCTCTGTATAAATGCACCTTCTCTGTATAAATGCACCTGCTCTGTGATAGTCTCAGGGTTCTGTTGAAAGCGCAGAGAGCATCATGAAGACCAAGGAACACACCAGGCAGGTCTGTAATACTGTTGTGGAGAAGTTTAAAGCCGGATTTGGATACAAAAAGATTTCCCAAGCTTTAAACATCCCAAGGAGCACTGTGCAAGTGATCATTTTGAAATGGAAGGAGTATCAGACCACTGCAAATCTACCAAGACCTGGCTGTCCCTCAAAACTTTCAGCTCAGACAAGGAGAAGACTGATCAGAGATGCAGCCAAGAGGCCCATGATCACTCTGGATGAACTGCAGAGAACTACAGCTGAGGTGGGAGAGTCTGTCCACAGGACAACAATCAGTCGTACACTGCACAAATCTGGCCTTTATGGAAGAGTGGCAAGAAGAAAGCCATTTCTCAAAGATATCCATAAAAAGTCTCGTTTTAAGTTTGCCACAAGCCACCTGGGAGACGCACCAAACATGTGGAAGAAGGTGCTCTGGTCCGATGAAACCAAAATGGAACTTTTTGGCCACAATGCAAAACGATATGTTTGGCGTAAAAGCAACACAGCTCATCACCCTCAACACACCATCCCCACTGTCAAATATGGTGGTGGCAGCATCATGGTTTGGGCCTGCTTTTCTTCAGCAGGGACAGGGAAGATGGTTAAAATTGAGGGGAAGATGGATGCAGCCAAATACAGGACCATTCTGGATGAAAACCTGTTGGAGTCTGCAAAAGACCTGAGACTGGGACGGAGATTTATCTTCCAACAAGACAATGATCCCAAACATACAGCAAAATCTACAAAGGAATGGTTCGCAAATAAACGTATCCAGGTGTTAGAATGGCCAAGTCAAAGTCCAGACCTGAATCCAATCGAGAATCTGTGGAAAGAGCTGAAAACTGCTGTTCACAAACGCTCTCCATCCAACCTCACTGAGCTCGAGCTGTTTTGCAAGGAAGAATGGGCAAGAATTTCAGTCTCTCGATGTGCAAAACTGATAGAGACATACCCCAAGCGACTTGCAGCTGTAATCGCAGCAAAAGGTGGCTCTACAAAGTATTAACGCAAGGGGGCCGAATAATTTTGCACGCCCCACTTTTTTCATATTTTTTTCTTAGTTAAAAAAGTTTAAAAAATCCAATAGATTTCGTTCCACTTCACAATTGTGTCCCACTTGTTGGTTATTCTTCACAAAAAATTAAAATTTTATATCTTTATGTTTGAAGCCTGAAATGTGGCAAAAGGATGAAAAGTTCAAGGGGGCCGAATACTTTCGCAAGGCACTGTGTGTGTGTGTGTGTGTGTGTGTGTGTGTATGTGTGTATATATATATATATATATATATATATATATATATATATATATATATATATATATATATATATTATTGCGTACTGTCATGTTAAAAAAATTATTGCGCTTGCTGTCATGACAGTGTCGTATAACTTGATACTACGCAGAGACAAAGGGGTTGATGTACTAAAGACTGAAGAATGAAAAATCTGGTGCAGCTGTGCATAGAAACCAATCGGCTTCCATTTTTTTTTTTTTTTTTTTTTTTTTTTCTTTTCAAAGCTTAAACAAACTGAAGTTAGAAGCTGATTGTCTACCATACACAGCTGTACCAGATTTTTCACTCTCCACAGATTTAGTAAATCAACCCTATAGTGACCAATTCAATGACAACAATGCCATGAAGTAGAATGGCTCCAAAAAATAAAATGGCATGCAATTGCAACAATTTGCAAGCAATCCATTCCATTTCAAATCAAATTTATTCAGTTCAATTATATTTTTTTGGTTCAAGTCAGATGTACTGCAGTGCAGACACCTTGCATGCCAAGAGCAGCACCATTTAAAAAAATAAAGATAAAGATACTATTCTAATTTTTTTTTTTTTTTTTTTATTTAAAGCTGCCTCCTGGGGTTTAGCTCTTAAATTGATTTAGCCCCCCCCCCTCTCAGATTTCACTCCCACTATAAATCATTCTATGATGATATTCTACGTTACCAGCAAAGGTGGACCATGTCTGCAGGGTGGAATATTTTTTAAAGTTTCTGAAAGACCCCAAATTTTGCAATCTGTAGTCTTTATTTAGCAGAAATTTCAAGAGGGGGTACAGTGCCAAATAATTTTTCAACAGGTTTGATACACCACCTGAAAACACGTCATCCAGTTCAGCATTCAGATTACAAGAAAACAGCACCACTTTCAAAACGTTCCTCATCCTCAGGCTTCACACCATCTGTGGCCACAGCCTTTGAAAATTTTAGAAAATATATGGAAGTGACAGTCCCAAAGCTCGTGCCATTACAGCTAAAATTATGGAATTTATTGCAATAGACGACCAGCCATTCTCTGTTGTGGAGGATGTTGGATTCCGTAGGCTCATGCAACATATTGAGCCGCGTTACTCAATACCAAGCAGACGCTACTTTGCAGATACCAGTCTACATGAATTGTTTAGCAGTGTTAGAAAACACGTTCAGGAGCTCATGACTACTGACAATCAGTTTTACTACTGACATTTGGAGTTCAGATGTCAGTCCAACGAGCATGCTGAGCCTGACAGCGCAGTGGATAGATGACAAATTTTCAATTTCAAAACATCCTACTTAACGCACGTGAGTTTGTTGGATCACATACTGCAGCAGCAATATCTGATGCTTTAACATTTGGCACATTGTGAAGTCTAATGTGCATTTGATTGTCCGAGATAATGCGCGGAACATTGCAATGGAAGACGGTGAACTTCAAAGCATACCGTGCATGGCACACACACTACAATTGGCTGTGAAAGAAGGATTGCTGAGTCAGCGCACAATATCTGATATCGTATCAAAAGGAAGAAAAATTGTGGGTCACTTTTAAGCATTCTCCGCTTGCTTATTCCGGATTACAAGCTTTGCAGATGCAGTTTGGAATGGCACCGAAACGACTGCAGCAAAATGTAGCCACTCGTTGGAACAGCACCTACTATATGCTACAAAGTCTTTTTGAACAAAAGTATTTTAGCTGCATACATTGCAGATTACGAGCTGCCAGCAACACTGAGTTCACATCAGTGGACGTTGGTTGAAAACAGTTTGGCTCTTCTATCTCCATTTGAACAGTTAACAAAAGAAATGAGCTCAATGAATGCTTCCATTGCTGAAGGTATCCCCTTGATTGCTGCACTGAAGCGTCTGCTTGGAAAAGAGGTAGAAACAGACCATGGCGTAAAAACAGCTAAAACCACTTTACTGGAGGCCGTTGCCAAATTGTTTCAAGACACTGAGTCCAACCCTCTGTACTGCATTGCAACAGTTGTAGATCCTCGATTTAAAGAGCATTACTTTAATGTAGAGAAAAAGCAGCGTGCACGGGAAATGATACTGGCACAAATGGAGGTGGTGGAAGCAACTAGTGAAGGAGTTTCGAGGTGTCGCACAGAGGAAAGTGAGAAACGGTCACATACTGAAGAGGAACACACTTCCTCCATATCTGATATGTTTGAAGAAATTTTACACGAATGCACCCCAATCCATAGCGGTGCCACAACAACAAGTGCAGCTACCCAACAGCTGGACATTTATTTAGCCGAACAGCCTATTGCCAGAAGCGACAATCCCCTTGAGTACTGGCGCATCAACAAAGAATGTTTTCCCTTGCTTGCACAGATTGCATGCAGATATTTATCTGCCCCAAGCACTAGTACAGAGAGTGAGAGACTTTTCAGTCTAGCATCTCATATTCTTGATGAGAAGAGAAACCGTTTCTCCTGTGAGAAAGCTGAACAACTTTTGTTCCTAAAGCAAAATCTGCCACTTATACCGAAATAGATTTTAAAAATCCATAGCATAGACCAATTCATTTACCATGTTGAACATGGTAAATGAATTGGTATTGGACTGTGCTATTGGACAATTGGAACATACAACATAGTATGACTGACTACCTAGTATGTTCCAATTGTCTAGTTGTGCCATTTGTTGGTTCATTGTAGTTCTTCTACAGTTTTTTGCACTTCAATTTAAGAGAGAACTCCAGCGTTTGAACTACTGTACCATAATTTGTTGCTGTTGGGCCAAACTATGTCTCTCCCTAAGCTGTCAGCCCGCTGTATGTGCAAATGCAAAACTGTATGTTCTGTATCTGTGGCTGTCTACATACTACAGTATTATCCCGCACTGTGTTCCGGGCGGTGACTTCCATAAACAGACTAGTCTACATTGCTTGCTGTGATTGGCTGAGCACCGCTGCTGTAGACTAGTCTGTGTTCCAGGATGTCTCCGCCCATACCTGGGGCCGGAACAGTGAAGTCTACTGTATGGTCTACTGTATGACTAATATGTATGTAACCCGCAGCTACATACATACACTTATCGCACATGCTGACACCTTAGGGAGAGAGAACTCAGAATTACTAGTTCTGATTTAAGTTGGAAATAAAATATAAAGTCAGCCTTTTGTCATTTTTATATTATGATTATATATTTTTTAAATTTTTTTTTTTTTTTTTTTTTTTTTTTTTTTGCCTGTTTTATTTGGTCTGGTGGTGCAATTTGCACTGACTGCAGTCTTATTTTATTTTTATCTTCTGTGTCCACTGTCCAATTTTATGTGTTACTTTAACCACTTCCATACAGGGCACTTATACACCTTCCTGCCCAGACCAATTTTCAGCTTTCAGCGCTGTTGCACTTTGACAATTGCGCGGTCATGCTACACTGTACCCAAACTAATTTTTTTTTTTTTTTATCATTTTGTTCCCACAAATAGAGCTTTCTTTTCGTGGTATTTGATCACCTCTGCGAGTTTTTTGTAACAAAAAACAAAACAAAAAAAAAACATTGTAAATGTTCTCCTTCACTAATGGGGCTGCACTGATGAGGTGGCATTGATGGGCACTGATACGCGGCACTGATGTACTGTAATGATGGATGCCAATCAGTGCCAAATGTCTGCCAATCAGTGATGCCCATTGTGGGCACTGATTGGCATCCATTGTGGGCACTGGCATCCCTGGTGGTCTAGGGTGGCGTACCTGGTGGTGGGCTTCCCTTGTGGTCCAGTGTGGACCCCCCCCCCCCGTCAGAGGAGCAGCCGATGGGCTCTCCTCTACTCGCATCTGACAGACGCGAGTGAGGAAAAGCCGATCGCCGGCTCTTGTTTACATCGTGATCAGCCGTGATTGCACACGGCTGATCTTGTGGTAAAGAGTCTCCGTCAGACTCTTTACCTAGATCGGTGTTGTGGGGTGTCAGACTGACACCCCACAACAACGATCGCCGTGATGCGCGCCCCCGGGCCGACAGATATTGAAACCACTTTGCCCCCGTCATTCTGTAATCGGGCGGCAAGTAGTTAATAAAGTACTTTTTGACATTACTGGATTGTACTATTCTTTTCTTCCTAAAATTAATGATTAAAGGGGTTGTAAAGGTTCGTTTTTTATTTTCTAAATAGGTTCCTTTTAACCACTTGACAACTGGGCACTTAAACCCCCTTCCTAACCAGACGAATTTTCAGCTTTCGGTGCTCTCACATTTTGAATGACAATTACTCAGTCATACAACACTGTACCCATATGAAATTTTTGTCCTTTTTTTCACACAAATAGAGCTTTCTTTTGGTGGTATTTAATCACTGTTGGGTTTTTTATTTTTTGCGCTATAAGAGAAAAAAGACTGAATTTTGTAAAAAAAAGAATTTTTCTTTGTTTCCGTTATAAAATTTTGCAAATTTGTATTTTTTCTTCATAAATTTTGGCCAAAATTTATACTGCTACATATCTTTGGTAAAAATAAGTACAAATTGGTGCATATTTTTTGGTCTTTGTGAAAGTTATAGAGTGCACAAGCTATGGTGCCAATATCTGAAAATTGATCACACCTGAAGTACTGACGGCCTATCTCATTTCTTGAGACCCTAACATGCCAGAAAAGTACAAATACCCCCCAAATGACCCCTTTTTGGAAAGAAGACATTCCAAGGTGTATTTAGAAAGAGTCATTGTGAGTTTTTTGAAGTTGTCATTTTTTCCCACAATTCTTTGCAAAAATCAAGATTTTTTTTCCCACAAAATTGTCATATTAGCAGGTTATTTCTCACACACAGCATATGCATTCCACAAATTACACCCCAAAACACATTCTGCTATTACTCCCGAGTATGGCGATACCACATGTGTGAGACTTTTACACAGCGTGGCCACATACAGAGGCCCAACATGCAGGGAGCAGCTTCAGGCGTTCTGGAGCACCCAGGCCAATTCTGACATTTCTCTCCTACATGTAAAAATCATCATTTGTTTGCTAGAAAATTACATAGAACCCCAAAACATTATATATGTTTTTTTTTTAGCAAAGACCTTAAAGAATATAATGGTGGTCATTGCAACTTTTTATCTTGCACGGTATTTGCGCAGAAATTTTTCTAACGTGTTTTTTACGGAAAAAAACTGTTTTGTGCTTAAAAGGAAAAAAAACAGTAAAGTTAGCCCAATGTTTTTGCATAATGTGAAAGATGAAGTTACACCGAGTAAATAGATACCTAACATGTCACCCTTCAAAATTGCACACGCTCGTGGAATGGGGCCAAACTTCGCTACTTAAAAATCCCCATAGGCAACGCTTTAAATATTTTTACTGGTTACATGTTTTGAGTTACAGAGGAGGTCTAGGGCCAAAATTATTGCTCTCGCTCTAACGTTCGCAACGATACCTCACATGTGTGGTTTGAACACCGTTTTCATATGTGGGCGGGGCTTACGTATGCGTTCACTTCTGCATGCGAGCTCGCGGGGGCAGGGGCGCTTTAAAAAAAATATATATATTTTATTGTTCATTTTACTTTATTTTAGTTTGACATGTTTTTCCGCCCCACATTTTTTTTTGATCACTTTTATTCCTATTACAAGGAATGTAAACATCCCTTGTAATAGGAATATGGCATGACAGGTCCTCTTTACAGTGAGATATGGGGTCAATAAGACCCCACATCTCACCTCTAGGCTGGGAAGTCTGAAAAAAAAACAAAAAAAAAACAATCTTGGCTTTGATCGTAGCGGTGAGTCGGTAGAAGCACCGGAGGGCAGCGGGAGGGGGGGGGGCATCCCCTCTCACCTCCCGTAAGAGCGATCAAGCGGTGGAACAGCCACTATGATCGTTCTTATGGTGCAGGGAATCGCCAGCTGAAAAAGGGAATATCTAAATGATGCCTGTTGCTGCAAGCATCATTCAG